>ONZH01007105.1:0-585839 GCA_900303285.1 Rhinella marina | reverse complement strand
GCAGGTGTTCAGGACTCCAGGTCAAGGGGAACCGGGTGAAGATGTTAGGTTAGGTCCTGCATTTGATACAAAGTCAAGTGAAGTACTTGGTCCTGAGTGTCCTACCCATGCTAGAATCACAAAAGGAAGGGATTGTGATGGAAATGGTCTCACCTGTGGTAAACTGTAGCTTGACATAAGAGGTCACACAAGTAGTAAGGGAGAAAGAATGTAGACAGGCAGTGAAGAACATCAGCAAGCTAATGGAAGCTGTAGAGATGCACCCCGATGGTAAACTGAATCCAGAGTAGTGTGCAAAACGAGCATACAAGCGGGAATTAACCCCTTGGACGACAAGCAAGGCGAGGATATTTTGTATTTAACCCTTGCCTGTAGGGACAGTTTATATTTAGGCTCTTGAGGGTGCAGCCGTTGCTGTAGTTATATGTATTTCTGCGTGAGTGTATGTTTGGTTAGTTTGTGGGTGGAATTTGTAAGTGGGACTGTGTAGTGTAGTGAGGTTTTATTACTGTATTGTTGCATGCGGATATATATATGTATATATATATATATATATATATATATATATTTATATACGTTATAAATATATATAGATATAGTCTAAATAATTAGACTGTAGATGTGTATTATTGTATAATAAATATTTTATTAACATAGTACGGTTTACATTGTCTTTGTAGTTGCCACCACAGTGGAGCATAGGGAATTGCACGTAGCATAGGTCAAGTAGGCAACAAGTAGTAATAAAGGATAATAATAGGCGGAGCTAGCAAGAGCCGGGTTATGCCTATTCATTAATATTAAATATTAATATCACACAAAATATTAATAATTAATATATCCTTTAACATTGGCAAGCCAGGCCCCACTGAGGAGAATTTGTGTCTGTATTTGGCGTTGGTAGGGAAGTCGCTTATTCTGTGAATTAGCCAGGCAAGAGAGACGTGGACAGCGGTTTCTGGGCGTCCAATGGCCTGGTAATTCGGACAGGTAACGCGATCAGTCAGAACTGAATACAGCACAATACCTTTCGCAGAGAACCGAAATCTTTTGCTTTTTTCTGTGTGTTTAACGATTTTTCTGTTGCATTTACATGACCCGAAAAAAAACAAAGTGCAAGTGAGCAAAGAAGAAGATCCATACTGTCACCGAGAGAGCATGTTGCACTGGTTTCTCGGTCAGTGGAGACATTTCCTCCGACCATTCATTGTCAGTGCTGTGCCAGTAATTTGCAGCAGGTTTCGGCATTGTGGGCACAGCTGGCAGTGAATGTGCATCTTTTGCTGACCGAGATACGCAGGTGGCTAAAATAGAATCACAGTTGGTAGAGTTGCAGAGGCAAAAGGAGGAACTTGAGGCTCACTTGACTCAGTCATATGCTGAGATCAAGGCCTTCAAGGAACGGGCTGCCTCTACTGACGCGAGTTTAGCCAAATTGAATGACGAGGTTGCTGCTAGGTCTCGCTTGATAACCGGCATGCAACATGTCATCAATAATTTTTCACAGTTGGTGCCGGCCCTTTATTTTTCCTTAAAGTCAGGGCCAGAATCTCCGACAATTTTGCCCTGTCCAGTGCAAAAAGGGGGGAGATATATCTGTAACAGGCCAAATCTCCCAAAATTTTAGCCTGTCCAGATAATAAAAAAGAGTGCAATGACTTCATGTAAAAGAAATGTAAAGAGTGCATCCCTGAGAATGGAACAGTTCAGGAGAAGGGAGCATGACTGCAGTGTGTACAGACCTAAGCCATGCAGGGCAGACATCAGGTGTTTTGCATGTGCTGGCTTAGGTCATATAGCGAAACACTGCAGGACAGGTAAGTACAGAACACAAAGGACAGAAGGCCAAATTAGGTGTTTCAGGTGTGGGAACGAAGGACACATTGCAAGGAATTGCCCTTGCGCAAGTGACTGCAATGTGTCCAGTAGGAAAATCCCCTTAACATGTGCAGTAGGGCCTAGCCAGTTTGGCCATAAAGGAGTTACCACTTAGCGGCATATGCCTCATCAGGTGCTAAGGGGTCAAAATGGCCAATCTAGGCTAGAAAATATTTGACATCCCTGTACTATTTGTGACACCGTTTGTTCACTGTGTATGTCTATATCCTGTGTTTTTGTTACCCGATCGTATGTTTTTATGTTAATGGCGGCAGTCCTTGTTTACGAATGTGTTTCGCTTTGATATTTGTAGTTTGTGCGGCTGTTTGTCATTTATTCTGGTGTCTACTTTGGGTAGAGCTGTGCTATACGGTGGACTGATGAAGGTGTTGGTTTGTGGATAGGTAACATTGTTACACGGTTCAGTGTGATGCTATTCTGTGCAGCCAAGGTCTCAGATCCAGACGGGTAGCGCTGTTCTGCTCAAGGTTTTCAGTAGGGCTGTTTTATACTGTGGATCGGGGCAGGGAGTGGGTTGCAGACAGGCAACATTGACACAAGGTTCAGTGTGATGTTGCACTGTGCACTCACTTGCTGGTCCGGACAGGTAACACAGCTCTGATTGAGGTTGGACACGGAGTGGTTGACAGCAGAGTGTGGCCTATATTTTTGTGTGGAGTCCTGAAGAGTCAAGACTTATGCCATGGATTCTACTGACCTCCACAACACAGGTTAACAGGGGGAAATCAGACTGGGAACACATGAGTAAGACAGGGATGCCTTGCCATCAAGAAAAAGATGATGCTTCGTCCACAGCTCCCCTCGGATATCCTAACCTACTAAGGTGGCCATCCTTATCTGTTGGTGCAGAGGGATGTGCGGCAGAGGATGGGATCCTTTGATGGTTGGGTGTTCTTACACCAGTATTGGGATAACGAGGGGTCCTGTTAGATGAAGGTCAGCCCAATACCTTTCTCTACACTTGGGTCAAGGGTATTGGTGCTGGGGATAGTTTGCAAATTAATATATCCTTTAACATATAGAGTAAAAGACATATAGCGAGTGGTATATGTTTGTTTTTTTGTGATTTTTCAATGGGTCCCTGTGAATTACGCATTCTACGGTGCACCTATATGGTGTGATACCTCAGTCACAGCCCTCCATTTGAGGTATGTGATGAGCATTTCCCAACATATACAGTACAGACCAAAAGTTTGGACACACCTTCTCATTCAAAGAGTTTACTGTATTTTCATGACTATGACAATTGTAGATTCACACTGAAGGCATCACAACTATGAATTAACACATGTGGAATTACGTACTTAACAAAATAGTGTGAAGCAACTGAAAATATGTCTTATATTCTAGGTTCTTCAAAGTAGCCACCTTTTTCTTTGATTACTGCTTTGCACACTCTTGGCATTCTCTTGATGAGCTTCAAGAGGTAGTCACCTGAAATGGTTTTCACTTCACAGGTATGCCCTGTCAGGTTTAATAAGTGGAATTTCTTGCCTTATAAATGGGGTTGAGACCATGAGTTATGTTGGGCAGAAGTCAGGTGGATACACAGCTGATATTCCTACTGAATAGACTGTTAGAATTTGTATTATGGCAAGAAAAAAGCAGCTAAGTAAAGAAAAACGAGTGGCCATCATTACTTTAAGAAATGAAGGTCAGTCAGTTCGAAAAAATTGGGAAAACTTTGAAAGTGTCCCCAAGTGCAGTCGCAAAAACCATTAAACGCTACAAAGAAACTGGCTCACATGAGGACCTCCCCAGGAAAGGAAGATCAAGAGTCACCTCTGCTGCGGAGGATAAGTTCATCCAAGTCACCAGCCTCAGAAATCACAGGTTAACAGCAGCTCAGATTAGAGACCAGGTCAATGCCACACAGAGTTCTAGCAGCAGACACATCTCTACAACAGCTGTTAAGAGGAGACTGTGTGCAGCAGGCCTTCATGGTAAAATAGCTGCTAGGAAACCACTGATAAGGACAGACAACAAGCAGAAGATACTTGTTTGGGCTAAAGAACACAAGGAATGGACATTAGACCAGTGGAAATCTGTGCTTGGGTCTGATGAGTCCAAATTTGAGATCTTTGGTTCCAACCACCGTGTCTTTGTGCGACGCAGAAAAGGTGAACGGATGGACTCTACATGCCTGGTTCCCACCGTGAAGCATGGAGGAGGAGGTGTTATGGTGTGGGGGTGCTTTGCTGGTGACACTGTTGGGGATTTATTCAAAATTGAAGGCATACTGAACCAGCATGGCTACCACAGCATCTTGCAGCGGCATGCTATTCCATCCGGTTTGCGTTTAGTTGGACCATCATTTATTTATCAACAGGAAAATGACCCCAAACACACCTCCAGGCTGTGTAAGGGTTATTTGACCAAGAAGGAGAGTGATGGGGTGCTACGCCAGATGACCTGGCCTCCATAGTCACCAGACCTGAACCCAATCGAGATGGTTTGGGGTGAGCTGGACCGCAGAGTGAAGGCAAAAGGGCCAACAAGTGTTAAGCATCTCTGGGAACTTCTTCAAGACTGTTGGAATACCATTTCAGGTGACTACCTCTTGAAGCTCATCAAGAGAATGCCAAGAGTGTGCAAAGCAGTAATCAAAGCAAAAGGTGGCTACTTTGAAGAACCTAGAATATAAGACATATGTTCAGTTGTTTCACACTTTTTTGTTAAGTATATAATTCCACGTGTGTTAATTCATAGTTTTGATGCCTTCAGTGTGAATCTGCAATTTTCATAGTCATGAAAATACAGAAAACTCTTTGAATGAGAAGGTGTGTCCAAACTTTTGGTCTGTACTGTATGTCAGAGGCTGAAAACATTGAGGGAGCTTTGTCAAAACTAAAGAAGAACTAGCTTAGTTGCCCATAGCAACCAATCAGAATCCACTTTTCATTTTTCAGAGCTCCTTTGGAAAATGAAAGGTGGAATCTGAACGGTTGCTATGGGTAACTAAGCCAGTTTTCCTTTACACCAGTTTTGAAAAATCGCCCCAGTTATCTGAACAGTATGATAGAGTCTTCCTGCTTTATGCAATGGGCATACATTTTCGGAATAAGCTGACATTTGGCATCATCTTTCTAACTGAATGACTTACCATAGTGCAGAACAAAATACGCCCCAGCAGAACTAAATACCACAGTGCGGCACAATATACTGTCACCCTAGCTGTCCTGAGGATGGTGATACAGTTACATACTGTAGTTGTTAAGGTTGGAAAAAGACAAAAGTCCATCAAGTCCAACCTGTAATCCTGCTATACCGATTCCTGGATCAATGTCCATCTTCCTTTTAAAAAGATGTTGGGGAAAGGGTGTGTAGAAAAAGATTTCTATACATTGTCATGAGCCTCAATGTTATTTTGAATTAAAAAGTCATCTAAAGCTTTTTTTTTTTTTTTTTTTTTTTTAAGCCATCTACTGTATTTGCTGTGACCAGCTCCTGCTGCAGGCTATTCCAGAGATTCACGGACCTTACAGTAAAGAATGTTTGTCGCCTCTTATGACTGAATCTTCTTGCATTTATGCCAGAAAATCAGAAAATTCAACTTTGGTTTGCTCTGAACAGAGCACTTTCTTTCATATAGTGAAAGTGGTAGGCACACCTCTTACTGGTATGTATAGATCAAATATTTAATCACATAAAAAATAACAATAAAAACAAAGGATACAAAGTATAAAAAATCAGTACATATAAGAACTTAACACCAAAGCAATAGGTCAGCAGATATCCATAATCAAATATAGGTGTGCAAATGTCAGCGTCTAGATATATCGCTAATTCTCTTATGATCCCGAGTTTTTAGCTTAATTCAGCTTTCATGTGCACATATTCAATTGGTCGCTCCTATATAGTCTCTGGAATCCGCCTTTCACTCCTTCTGTGGAGTGGTTACAATATAGTAGTCAAAGCTTTATAGTAAATGCATATGGATACCACAGTCAATTCCTAATAGAGCAAATATTCGCACTCATATATATTGTTTCCAGTACGATATAGTTGCGTTCCACGATGTTATTGCATGAAGTAACTTGTTAGTTTATGTTACTCACGTACTGAATGTCCCGGAGTATTGTGGACGCTGTATTTCCCTCTCTCCGTCCTCTCCACAAGGTGCAGGTACAGCTAATGTGCGCTCTCTTACCTTCCACCTGGGAACAATGCTTGTGAGGTTTTAGTTCCACTTGTGCTTTGAGACACTTGGTTCCATATGCAGTTTGGACGTTTGTATATCTTTTTCAAAGACTAGTCATATATTCTTTTTAGGCATGCCTTAACTTCTTTCGTCCTGGGGTACTCTCACTTCAACCATACGCGTTTCGGTGTTTCCAACACCTTCCTCAGTGGTGATATCTACCCCTTTCAATTTTCAACAGATTAAATACCCTCTTTTAGCCAAAAACTGGACTGGATCTGGCTACTTCCCAAAGGATTGTTTCTCAAGTTGCTTGTAAACACTGAACTGGCTGATATCTTTTTCATATTCAGTTTAAGTTACACATATATATTCCTCTATTCACCTTATCATAATATATTACTTTTGGAATGTATTAATAAGCTTATATTACATAAAAAAAAATTTAAAATAATAAATTAATATTTGATAATATTCTTCTGTTGGGTCTTTTCTTAATTTTATATATGTTCTATTATCACTCAGTTGTTTTTTGCATTCTTCCATATAGTTATCAGTATTTTGTATTACTATTGCCCCGCCTTTATCAGCGGGGCGAATAGTAATCTCCTTCATTTTTTCTAATTGTTTTAATGCTATTCTTTCATTTTTAGTTAAATTATTATAACTATTATGGGTTTCTAAATAAAAAATATCCAGATAATATAGTAAAGGAAGCATTGAAGAAAGTGACAGGGATGGAAAGATCCACTTTTTTTGCAAAGGAAGATAAGGATAAAGAAAAAGAAATAAGAATAAAAAAACAAGAAGAAACTAGATTAATTCTCCCCTACAACTCCCAATATAAGGTTTTAGAAAGAATTATAAAAAAACACTGGTATTTATTACTTAATGACAAGATAATAGGTGATGTATTACCGAAAAATCCGGTTATAACATATACAAGGACTCCCTCAATAAGTATGAAGGTGGCACCTACAACCCACCAAATGGCAAAAAAAGAAAGTTCATCTGTAATATGGCCTAACATGAAAGGATTTTATAAATGTGGAAAATGCAGTGGATGCAGAATAACATCCAACACTAAAAAGATTGTAGAAATAGAATCAACAACAAATGGATTCAAGTGGCATATAAGGGAATTCTTGACATGTAATACCATGAGGGTCATTTATTTAGTTCAGTGTCCTTGTGGCAAACAATATGTTGGAAGAACGAAAAGGAGCCTAAAAAAAGAGGATCGCTGAACATATAAATAATATACGCAATGGGTATGAAAAACACACATTGTCAAAGCATTACAAGGAACACCATAAAAAAGACCCAAAAGGTATTAGGTTTACTGCCATAGAAAAAAAAATCAAGCCACATTGGAGAGGAGGCAACTATATCTCTAAAATGTCAAGAGCTGAATCCAGACGTATATTTGAATTTGGAACATTAATGCCAGGGGGACTTAATGCAGAAGTAGAGATTTTTGGATTTTTATAAGGTGGAGGCCTGGAGGTGATGGGAGATCGGAGTTTGGCTGTATCGTTGTTTCCAGCACTCCGATCCCCTCTTACCTCTAGGCCCCCTACCTCATCCACTATATCTCCATTCAATGCATCAAAATATGCATGGATTTACATAGATACATTAAAATACAACAAGTACGATTGTTATATAACATTATGGTTAATTAAAGGAAATCTGTCACATGATTTTAGTGTATGAAACTATAAGTATTGCCATGTTCAATAAACTACCTTGTGTCCTGGTGTAGTCTTCATTCATTGTTTCCTGCTGTGGTTTTTGTTTTATTCCACTTTTTATGATATGCAAATTTTCTATGAAGGAGCCCAGAGGGGCGTTAATATCGATATAGAGAGCCCAGTAACGCCCCCCTCCTGTGCCCAAACACGCCTCTTCAGGGCAGGAGTAACGGCCCACATTAGCATTGTTGGTAGCCGCCCACCCCCCCTCCGCTACATCACGGCAGCTCTTCAAACCACTCCCAGAGCTGCCGGCCTCTCTCAGCCAAAATCTCGCACAGGCGCAGTACCGCTTTTGAAGCCGGTTGCCTTGAGAGTATTACTATCGCGCAGTCGCAGTACCGCTCGCTGCCTGCGCGATAGTAATACTCTCATCGGCTGAGAGCGGCAGGCAGCTCTGGGAGTGGTTTGAAGAGACGTGACGTAGCGGAGGGGGGGCGGCGGCCAACAATGCTAATGTGGGTCGTTACTCCTGCCCTGGGAGCAGTAAGAAGGCGGGCTGGGCACAGGAGGGGGGCATTACTGGGCTCCCTATATCGATATTAACGCCCCTCTGGGCTCCTTCATAGAAGATTTGCATATCATAAAAAGTGGAATAAAACAAAAACCACAGCAGGAAACAACGAATGAAGACTACACCAGGACACAAGGTAGTTTATTGAACATGGCAATACTTATAGTTTCATACACTAAAATCATGTGACAGATTCCCTTTAAGTATTGGTACCTTTAGAGAGCCATTTTGTATGATTCTAGGAGTTAACTACCTTTGAAATAAAAATATAGTACATGCAAAACTAAATGAAGGAAAATATGGCAAACCAGAGATTTAAAGAAAGAAGGGAAAGAAAAAAAAATATATTTTTTTTTTTTGCATGTTTTTGAAAAAACGCAATAGAACCGCACAAAAAAAACGCACAAAAAACGCATTGAAATATTTTTTATGAAATTGGTACATTTTTTTATGTAATATATGCTTATTAATACATTCCAAAAGTAATATATTATGATAAGGTGAATAGAGGAATATATATGTGTAACTTAAACTGAATATGAAAAAGATATCAGCCAGTTCAGTGTTTACAAGCAACTTGAGAAACAATCCTTTGGGAAGTAGCCAGATCCAGTCCAGTTTTTGGCTAAAAGAGGGTATTTAATCTGTTGAAAATTGAAAGGGGTAGATATCACCACTGAGGAAGGTGTTGGAAACACCGAAACGCGTATGGTTGAAGTGAGAGTACCCCAGGACGAAAGAAGTTAAGGCATGCCTAAAAAGAATATATGACTAGTCTTTGAAAAAGATATACAAACGTCCAAACTGCATATGGAACCAAGTGTCTCAAAGCACAAGTGGAACTAAAACCTCACAAGCATTGTTCCCAGGTGGAAGGTAAGAGAGCGCACATTAGCTGTACCTGCACCTTGTGGAGAGGACGGAGAGAGGGAAATACAGCGTCCACAATACTCCGGGACATTCAGTACGTGAGTAACATAAACTAACAAGTTACTTCATGCAATAACATCGTGGAACGCAACTATATCGTACTGGAAACAATATATATGAGTGCGAATATTTGCTCTATTAGGAATTGACTGTGGTATCCATATGCATTTACTATAAAGCTTTGACTACTATATTGTAACCACTCCACAGAAGGAGTGAAAGGCGGATTCCAGAGACTATATAGGAGCGACCAATTGAATATGTGCACATGAAAGCTGAATTAAGCTAAAAACTCGGGATCATAAGAGAATTAGTGATACATCTAGACGCTGACATTTGCACACCTATATTTGATTATGGATATCTGCTGACCTATTGCTTTGGTGTTAAGTTCTTATATGTACTGATTTTTTATACTTTTTATCCTTTGTTTTTATTGTTATTTTATTTTTATGTGATTAAATATTTGATCTATACATACCAGTAAGAGGTGTGCCTACCACTTTCACTATACATTTATTTGTTTTTGCTGAAAAGGTTTGGGTGACCTTTTAGGTAGAGCACCCTCTAATTTATACATAATACACGGTGAGAGCTACCGGAATTATACAGCACTTTTTTTCATATGTTTGCTGTGTCCCCTACATGGCTCATGGCAAACTGCAAATGGGACTTCTTATGGCTTACTTTAAAAAATGGCTTTCTTCATGCCACTCCTGCATAAAGGCCAGGTTTGTGGTGTACATTACATAGTTGTCCTGTGGACAAATTCTACTGCCTGAGGTGTGGATCTCTGCAGCTCCTCCAGAGTGACCATGGACATGGCTGCTTCTCTAATTAGTGCTTGCATTGCCTGGGCTGTCAGGTTAGGTGGGCGTCCATGGCTTGGTAGGTTTTCAGTTGTGCCATATTCCTTCCATTATTGGAAGATGGATTGAACAGTGCTCAGTGAGATGTTCAGATCTTGGGATATCTTTCATAGCCTAACCATGCTTTACATTTCTTTACAACTTTATCCGTGACCTGTTTGGTGTGTTCTTTGGTTTTCATGATGCTATTTGATCACTAATCTTCTCTAACAAACCTGTTGGGCCTTCACTGAACAGCTGTAGTTATGCTGAGAATAAATTACACACAGATGGACTCTATTTACTAATTAGGTGACCTCTGAAGTCAGTTGGTCACGCTGGATTTTATTTAGGGGTATCAGGGTACAGGGGACTGAATACAAATGAACGCCACACTTTTCAGATTTTTATTTCATAAAAATTGTGAAAACCATGTATCATTTTCTTTTCACTTCACACATACTTGCTACTTTGTGTTGGTCTAGCACATAAATACCCAACAAAATACATTTAAGTTTGTGGGTGTAATGTGAAAAAATGTAAAAAAGTTCAAGGCATATGAATACTTTTTTAAGACACTGTAAGTGTCAGCACAAAGTACAGTTGGCGCAGCCAGTATTTACATCCATGGGTCGGTGCCAGTAAAAGTTCTTGAACTGACAGTATTTTCAACTGCATCTCAGGAAGTAGAAACATTTGAATATAATTCACACTGCAACCGATGGTTTAACCCCTATTGCGGTCAATTAAGTTCTGAGACGCCATCTAAAGGGTGAAAAACCCAGAAGGTCACTCTTCTGGGCTTCTTACCTAAATGATTTCAATACGCTGGGTGTCTCTGAAGAGACCCAGGGTATTGAAGCTGCAATTCCTAACTCGGCCAGTCGGCCAACATAAGAAGTGAGCAATTCTGTACCAATATGGATATACAATAAATATAATGGTACAGAATTGAAAAAAATAGAGTTTTTGTAGCCTCAAACATGATCAACAAAACCATAAAGTTTTAAAAAACGGTTAAAAATATATAAAAATTATAAAAGTTTAAAACATCCCCCTTTCCGTAGAATAAAAAAATAAATACATAAATAACAAAAAAAATCTAAACATCATGGGCATCACCGGGCCCGTAAACTATTAAAATCTAAAAAAATTTTCCAATGGGGCGAATGGCGTAACGGAAAGAGGGTTAAAATGGCTTATTCGACATTTTTTAATCACTTCTCTTACCTAAAAAATGTAATAAAATGTGATTAACAAGTCACACACACTCCAAAATGGTATCAATAAAAACTACAGATCGTCCTGCTAAAAATGAGCCCCCACACAGCTCAGTAGATATAACTATAAAAAAGTTATAATTTATTTTTACACTACAGTGGGGAAAAAAAGTATTTAGTCAGCCACCAATTGTGCAAGTTCTCCCACTTAAAAAGATGAGAGAGGCCTGTAATTGACATCATAGGAAGACCTCAACTATGAAAGACAAAATGAGAAAACAAATCCAGAAAATCACATTGTCTGATTTTTAAAGAATTTATTTGCAAATTATGGTGGAAAATAAGTATTTGGTCACCTACAAACAAGCAAGATTTCTGGCTCTCACAGACCTGTAACTTCTTCTTTAAGAGGCTCCTCTGTCTTCCACTCATTACCTGTAGTAATGGCACCTGTTTGAACTTGTTATCAGTATAAAAGACACCTGTCCACCACCTCAAACAGTCACACTCCAAACTCCACTATGGTGAAGACCAAAGAGCTGTCGAAGGACACCAGAAACAAAATTGTAGACCTGCACCAGGCTGGGAAGACTGAATCTACAATAGGCAAGCAGCTTGGTGTGAAGAAATCAACTGTGGGAGCAATAATTAGAAAATGGAAGACATACAAGTGTCACGCTCTGGTGTGGAGGGTATAGCCACACCAAGCGTAAGAGGGAAGGGAACAGACCGGAGAAGGGAAATGGTCACCTCCTGCAGGAATCCCTGAGACTAGGCCCTGGCTGACTACCAGTATGAACAGGCCTCAGTGGTAGGAGAGTTCATACACAGGAACCTAGTAATAAACTGACCTTGTACAACCTTGCAGCTAGTGACAGGAGAAAGAGTAAACCTGTTCCTCCAAAAGGACGGACGAACAGGAAACTCCACAAGGCAAAACCAAAACAGGGAAACGTAGGATAAACACAATAGGGAAAATAACACTTATCTTAACCCCTTCCCGACCGGCGCCGTACATGTACAGCGCTTGGGCGGTGCGGCGACATGACGCCCGCTCGCGGGTGCGGCGGGCGTCATGGCCGGCAAGTCTCTGCTGTTTCTAACAGCAGAGACTTGCCGCTTCTTACCTCCGTCTGCGGAGACTTCCTGGGCCTTCTGATGCCGTGATCATGGCATCAGGATGCGTCTGAACCCGGAAGCCTACGCTTCCGGGTGGTGTACAGACGCCCCGATTGGCCAATCGGGGTGTCTGTACACCATATGAAAACTGTAATCCTCGCTGGTGAGGATTAGTTTTCAAACTGCAATTCTTATTCTGGCCACTAGATGGCAGGCCAGGATAAGAAATGAGCAATTCATGGATTTAACTGCATCTAGTAAATCCATGATTGCTCATAAAGAAAAACAAAACAAAACACAATATATGAGTTCATATTTGAGCTTTAAAATCACCAAAAAATTAAAAAAATGTTAAATATATAAAAAATATATAAAAGTTCAAATCACCCCCCTTTCCGTATAAGTAAAAAATAAATACCTAAATAACCATAAATATAGACATCATGGGTATCACCGTGACCGAAAACGCCCGTACTTTTAAAATATATAAAAAAAATTCCAATACGGCGAATTGTGTGGCGGAAAAAAGCGTCTAAATGGCGATTCGCTGTTTTTTGTCGCTTTTTTTTTCTAAAAAAAATTAAATAAAAAGTGATCAAAAATTCATACACACCCCAGAATGGTATCAATAAAAACTTCAGACCGCCCCGCAAAAAATGAGCCCCCATACAGCTCTGTACACATAAATACCAAAAAGTTATAGGGGTCAAGATATGACAAGGAAAAAAAAAAAAAGGGCAACTTTCTAATTATTTTATCACCATCTAAACGCAGGAAAAACTATACATATTAGGTATTGCTGGATTCGTACTGACCAGTAGAATGAAAGTAACCGTCAGTATTAATGCACATCGAACGCTGTAAATAAGAAACCCGTAGAACTGTAGCAGAATAGCGGTTTACTTGCAATTTCACCCCATTTGGAATTTTTTTCCCGCTTCCCACTACACCATATGCAATATTAAATGGTGGCGTTGGAAAGTACAACTTGTCCCGCAAAAAAGAAGCCCTCATACAGCTATGTGAACAGAAAAATAAAACCGCTATGGCTGTTTGAAGGCAGGGAGCGCAAAACGAAAATGCAGAAAAAACCTCCGGGGTAGAAAGGGTTAATGCAGATATTGCAGCAACCGGATCTCAGCAGAGATCCACAACAAACACAACAATGTCAGCAGAAAGTATAAACCGCAAGGAATACTGGGAGAGGAAGGGGTAAATAAGAGAAAGATAATTATCACAGCCGCAACAGCTGAGGGGAAGGGGTGTGGTAAACAGCAATCAAACCAAGGGGAAAACATGTCAAATTATGTCACTTTTGAAAGCCGCGCAGAACGTCTGATACCAGATGCAAGCCCACTCGTGACAACAAGACCACTGATAATCTCCCTTGATCAGGGGCTCCACGCAAGATCTCACCCCATGGGGTCAAAATGATCACAAGAACTGAACAAAAATCCCAGAACCACACGGGGGGACTTAGTGAATGACCTGCAGAAAGATGGTACCAACATAACAAAGGCTACCGTCAGTAACACACTATGCCGCCAGGGACTCAGATACTGCAGTGCCAGACGTGTCCCCCTGCTTAAGCCAGTACATATCTGGACCCGTCTGAAGTTTGCTAGAGAGCATTTGGATGTTCCAGAAGAGTATTGGGAGAATGTCATATGGTCAGATGAAACCAAAGTAGAACTGTTTGGTAGAAACACAACTCGTCGTGTTTGGAGGAGAGTGAATGCTGAGTTGCATCCAAAGAACACCATACCTACTGTGAAGCATGGGGGTGGCAACACCATACTTTGGGGCTGTTTCTCTGCAAAGGAACCAGGACGACTGATCCGTGTACATGAAAGAATGAATGGGGCCATGTATCGTGAGATTTTGAGTGCAAACCTCCTTCCATCAGCAAGGGCATTGAAGATGAAACATGGCTGGGTCTTTCAGCATAACAATGATCCCAAGCACACTGCCAGGGCAACGAAGGAGTGGCTTCGTAAGAAGCATTTCAAGGTCATGGAGTGGCCTAGCCAGTCTCCAGATCTCAAACCCATAGAAAACCTTTGGAGGGAGTTGAAAGTCCGTGTTGCCCAGCGACAGCCTCAAAACATCACTGCTCTAGAGGTGATCTGCATGGAGGAATAGGCCAACATACCAGCAACAGTGTGTGCCAACCTTGTGAAGACTTACAGAAAACGTTTGACCTCTGTCATTGCCAACAAAGGATATATAACAAAGTATTGAGATGAACTTTTGTTATTGACCAAATACTTATTTTCCACCATAATTTTCAAATAAATTCTTATAAAAATCAGACAATGTGATTTTCTGGATTTGTTTTCTCATTTTGTCTCTCATAGTTGAGGTTTACCTATGATGTCAATTACAGGCCTCTCATCTTTTTATGTGGGAGAACTTGCACAATTGGTGGCCAACTAAATACTTTTTTTCCTCACTCAGGGGCGTAGCTAGAAGTGACTGGGCCCCACAGCAAATTTTTGTACGGGGCCCCCCCAATCTACCCCTCTTCCCCCCCCCCCACTTTGCCCCCACTTTGCAATTCCCTCCTCCCGTGCAAATCCCACTTCTATGGCTAGTCACCATCATTCTCTCAGACCAGACTAGGCTGCCACGCCATCCTTTTCCTATATAGTATATACTCATGCTCATATTGAGAACGGAGCCCTGAAAGTGGTGGATGGGCGCACTGCGCTTGCGCAGCCTCCCTCCATTCATTTTGTATGGGACTGCCACAAAATGACATGCGTTGGCTATTTCTGTGAGGCAAGTTGACCAAAAATGGCTGTTTTGGCACTGTTTTTATTTATTTGTTTATATTTTTATGGCATTCACCTGGGGGGATAGATCGTGTCATATTTTTATAGAGCAGGTTGTTACAGACAGTTGTTACCTAATATATGTCTGTTTTTCTTTTTTTCAGTTTTTTATAATTTTATATGACTTTATTATGGGAAAGCTGCATTTTTTTTTTCTTGAAACATAGGTATCCTACAGGTTAAGGGCCCATTCACGCGACCGTGTGAATGGGGTCCGCATTTATTCAGCAATTTTGCGGAATAGATGCAGCCCCATTCACTTCAATGGGCGGCTCGGGATCTTGCTGAGCAGCGGCCCCGTGCCGCAGCGCCACAAGGAAATATAGAACATGCCCTATTCTTGTCCGCGACAGCGGACAAGAATGGGCATCTTCTATGGGGTGCCGGCACACACTGTTCGGCATCCCTGGTATTGCGTATCCGCATTTTTGCGGACCCGCAGTATCACGGACGTCTGAACGGCCCCTAATACTAAAAAAAACAAAAACTAAAGAACAAAATTAAACCAAAAATACTGTATTTTTTTTACATTTATGTCTATGGAACTGTGTGAGGGCTCATTTTTTGAGGGGCCAATCTGTACTTTATATTGATACGGTATGTTGGAGTGTGTATGACTTTTTTAGCTATATTATTTCAAATTTTGGTAGCATGCAATAAATCGGCGGGGGTCCGACATCCGGGACCCCTGCCGATCAGCTGTTCGAGAAGGCAGCGGCGCTGCAGGAGCGCCGCAGCCTTCTCTGTGTTTACCGCAGGCCAGTGACGTCACGGCTAGTATCACTGGCCTGGGCGGGGCTAAGCTCTGTTCTCATTAATGGAGCTTAGCCGCGCCCAGGCCATGACGTAGTCGTGACGTCACTGGCCTGCGGTAAACACAGAGAAGGCAGCGGCGCTGCAGGAGCTGATCGAACAGCTGATCGGCAGGGGTCCTGGGTGTCGGACCTCCGCCGATCAGATGCTGATGATCTATCCAGAGGAAAGATCATCAGTTTTAAACAACTGCAGAACCCCTTTAAAGATGGCAGAGCCAGCATCCCTGCAGGGCAAGTTAAAGGGGTTCTGCAGTTGTTTAAAACTGATGATCTATCCTCTGGATAGATCATCAGCATCTGATCGGCGGGGGTCCTGGCCTGGGCGGGGCTAAGCTCCATTCATGTGAACAGAGCTTAGCCCCGCCCAGGCCAGTGATACTAGTCGTGACGTCACTGGCCTGCAGTAAACACAGAGAATGCCGCCGCGCTCTTGCAGCGCCGCTGCCTTCTCAAACAGCTGATCGGCATGGGTCCCGGGTGTCGGACCCCCGCCGGTCAGATGCTGATGATCTATCCAGAGGATAGATCATCAGTTTTAAACAACTGCAGAACCCCTTTAAGTGGCGAGATGATCCTGACAGTCAAGATCATCTCGCCACCTTCTGTATTTCTGTGTAGCTCTGCTCTTCCTATTGAAGCGGCAGGCAGCGGTGCTTGCCAGCAGAAAGCTGGGGCTGCCTGCCTCTGCTGAGTAATATATAGACTGTAACTAGGCAGGGGCCCACCGAGGATTTCCCCGGCTCCCCGGTGGGCCAGTCCGAGCCATTGGGGGGCGGGGGGAAGAATGGTGATGGACAACAGGCCGGACGCGGGCCCCCAATGTGACCGCACAGTATGTGAAGGGCCCTGCCTGGCCTTAAAAAATGTATTATAATCATGATGTTAACTTGTCTGAGACAGTGCTCCCGGCCGGCCCCCTTGTCAGCCTGGGCCCCGAAGCGGTCACTTCCCCTGCTTCCCCGGTAGTTACACCACTGTCCCCACTGTATTTAGACATAAAAAACCTATACAAATGTGGTATCTTTGTAATCATTCTGACCCACAGAATGAAGGACACAGGTCGGTTTTGCTGCAAAGGGAACACCGTAGGAACAAAACCTGTAAAACGGTGGAAGAATTCAGTCCCCCTCCCCCCCCCCCCCGATTCCACCATGGTTGGAATTTTCCTCCCGCTTCCCACTACATTGTGTGCCATATTAAATGGTGACATTAGAAAGTACTTGTTCAAAAAAAAAAAAAAGTCCTCATATGGATATGTGAACGGAAAAATAAAAAAGTTATGGATAGGTCATAATTATCTGAATGGTGGCGGTCAGGTGTTCAAGAAGGCAGCCATGCCCTAGGGTCTGGGCAAGTGATGGTGAACCTTTTACAGATCGAGTGCCCAAACTGTAACCCAAAACCCACTTATTTATCGCAAAGTGCCAACACAGCAATTTAACCTGAATCCTACAGTCCAATATAGTATATCTTCCATGTACTTTATCATTTAACTATAATAGCCTGCCTACATTTAGTGCTCTACCTGTGCCATTCATAGTGTGCCCTGCACTGATGAATGGCAGGAGAAGTCTAAGGCATATTGGTACACCATAGACTTTTTCCAGGGTGCGGGTGCCCCCAGAGAGGGCTTTGAATGTTGCCTCTGGCACCCGTGCCATAGGTTTGCCACCACTGGCCTAGGCCATGTGACGACCTATGGAAGTAAATGGGGTTAAGCTGTGATACAGGGTTGTGCTTAGTGAGCACGGAGAAGGCCACGGTGCTCACAGGATTGCTGTTGCCTTTTCAAAGAGCTGATCGGTGGGGGGTTCCGGATGTCAGACCCCCAACAATCAGTAATAGAGAAGAGTTATCCAGAGGATAGGTCATCAGTATTTAAATCTCGGAAAACTCTTTTAACGCAGGCGTGATTCAGTGACATCATTGCGCCTCCTGCACTTAACCGTTTTATAGACTGACTGGAGCAGATCTGAATTTAGAAATGTGCAGCTGTCAGTTCAGCTGATGACATCATTGCATCCCCCTGCGTGCCCTAAGGTTGCAGGGTGATTGAAAGCACAGAAAGCTGAAGGTGTTAAACGTTGTGGAAACTTGAGGCACTTTAGAGGGCACATAAGGGAGCATTATAAAGTGTGAGGAGCACATAATGGAGAATTATACTTCGTGGTGGCACATTATGAGGCATTATACGGCATGGGGTGCACATAAAGAGCATTACATTGTGTGGGGAGCACATAATGGGGAACTATATTGCCTGGTCGGCATTATATCTGTGGAGACATTATGAAAAATGCATAAAAACACAGTATAAAATTTTTATTTTAAAAATGACAGGAAAATAACATTCTCTGAAGTAGCTTATTAGCCCTTATAGTCCTATAGTCATAGCAGTATGCAATCCAGATAGAAGGACTTTTTTTTTTTATTCTTTTAATCCAGATAGCAGGACTACTACAAGCAAACATCACTGTTTTCCACTATCTAAAATGGCAGCTCTTATGATGATGTTATTTATAAGAGACACAGTTCATCCTTCTGACGACTAGAGAACGCCCTGTGCGGCGATATACTGTCTATTTCTGTAGGTGGCACTAGTTAACAGTTCTCCAATGTGAAGCTGGTCTGCAGCAAAATGGCCGCTTGCATTGAATCCTGCATACAGCTCTGGAGACAGACTTTCATTGTAAAGCAAAGGAGGCTCTTGCGACTGGTGTCTCCATGCCTCTCTTAGAGGAAATGAGTGAGACGTGTAGAAGGTCTGTAACATGCACTCGTGTTAGATATTGTTTGTGGTAACTTGAAGCTGAATGTTTTGTTCTCTGGCAGTATGCTCTTTCCCCCTTCTTTGTGCTGTAGCAGCCAATAATATTCACAATGTGTAGCACTAGTGTCATCATGTAGTGTGTATACATTGTCCAGGAGAAAAAGTCGAGGCAGCTACGATTTTTTGGGGCTGGTTATTGTAGTGAGCGACATTTTATAGTTCACAATAAAGGCTATTAGTGTATGTTCACACTGGCACAACACTCATTGGGGTGTATTGATCAAAACTGGTGTTAGGAAAACTGGCTTAGTAGCTCCTAGCAACCAATCAGAGTCCACCTGTCATTTTTCAGAGCACCTTTGTAAAATGAAAGGTGGAATCTGATTGGTTGTTGTGGGCAACTCAGCCAGTTTTCCTTTACACCAGTTTGATAAGTCAGAGCCTCAGATTTCTGCCATGGTTACTGCTGCAGGTTCACATGTTAATTAACCCCTATTCAACTGGGCTAATCAGTGTGTGGCCTCTATCCATGGCACTGAAACAAGATGGGGCAGTGGAAAAAAAGCATCAGTCATTTGAGCCATTTGTTCACGCTTATGTTGATGCAGTTTCCATCCTGGAATCAGCGCAAAAAACCATCTGTGTGGACATACCCTTAAAGGGGTTGTCACACTTCAGCAAATAGCATTTATCATGTAGAGAAAGTTTATACCAGGCACTTACTAATGTATTGTAATTATCCATATTGCTTCCTTTGCTGGCTGGATTCATTTTGCCATCACATTATACACTGCTTGTATCCAGGGGTTACGACCATCCTGCAACCCAGCAGCGGTGGCCGTGTTTGCACTCTCTAGTAAAAAGTTCTGACCTAAACACACTCCTGCCATCCTGGCCACCAGAGAGGTTATTTTATTTTTATTTTTTTACCCCAAGATGCAATCATTAGATTGCAATTTGTATAAAGTAATGGATTTTTATCAATTACCATGTACATAAATCAGTGTTTTCCTATTCAGTGCTGCCACCTGCAGGCCTGAATTGGAATATATCAGTAATAAGCCTAGAAGCCTTGTACAGGCTCTGACTTATTACTTCAATGGAATGCCTTCTCCGATCTCAGTCTGGGGGAGGTGTTCTAGCCTGGGAAGCGCTCTTCTGGGTTTTTGGCCTTTCAGATGCTGTGGTCACATTTGACCATAACCCTAGGTGTCTTCTGTGTAAAACAGCAACATCCGCCGTACATGTATGACGCTTTTCAGGAAGGGGTTAATGGGGTTGTCCATGATAATTAAAAATCTCGGACAAGTGGCAAAAATAAGAAAGAATGTTATACTTGTCTCTTTTTCCAGTGGCGCCGCTGCAGCCAATCACGGGTATGAAAAGTTACACATTTTTGCACAAGAACTTTTTTTTTTGTAAGAAACTGGTGTAATTTATCTGAAATCTACGCTAGCATATAGCTGGCTGCGATTCAAGTTTATGGCGCACAGGCAGCCCAAAGATGAGGCAAATTCATTGAGAGGACATCACCTCTTAATAAATCTGCGGAATATGCACCTTTTTTTTTGCATGGATTCCTGTGGACAAATCGCAGCATAGTACAGTACCAGCAAAATGTATGGCATTTAACAAAGCTCATGTACACTTTGGGGATATTTTCCCTCAAGAAATTGACCTACAAATCCTCAGCCTGTCAGTTATGCTTGCGGTTCTAGTTGTGGATGTCACACATTTCCAATGAAGTGTGAGATCTGTGGCAAAACCGTATCAAATCTGTACCTAAAACTGCTGTTAGAAATTGTGTTTGGTGTGGTATGGGTGCAGAAACGCACAGAGAGCCGAATGGAAATTCATGTGGATTTTCAGCATGCTGACCTGCACTCGTGTGATGTGGGTGAACGCACATAAGATCCACATGAATTTCTGTGCGGATGTATGTGCATTTCTGCGCAATATCCGCACCAAAATGATAAAAAATGATATTTGTTTAAAGGGGTTTTCCAGGATTTTACTGCTAGTGACCTATCTTCAGGATAGGTCATCAGTATCTGATCGGTGGGGACACCCGGGATCCCTGATGAATGTGACGTCACTGATCTAGGAAAAACTAAGAGAAGGCAGCGGCGCTCACGGTGCCTTCTCAAACAGCTGATCGGTGGGGGTCCTGGGTGTCAGACCCCCACCGATCAGATACCGGAGGATTGGTCATCAGTCCCGGAAAACCCCTTTAATCTCATTTACTTTGCTGGTGCTGTAGTACTCTGGTTTTTCCCCACAAAAATCTGCGTAGTAAAACCGCACGTAGTCTGCATCCTGTGCAGGTAGTCTAAGGCCACTTTCACACAGTCAGTGTTAGGTCAGTGATTTTCCATCAGTGGTAGTGAGCGAAAACCAGGTGCTGGTCAAAGACCTAGAACAGGAGCAGATGTTTCCCTTATACCTTATCTCTGAGAAGCCGCCACTCCTGGTTTTGGCTCACAATCACTGATGGAAATCACTGACCAAACAGTGAGGCCTTGTCCGTTTTTCACTGATATGTGCTGTCCGCAGTTTCTGTGGACAGCATATGCTCCCATTGATTTGAATGTGTCTGTTTACACATCAGTATTTTTTTTTACTGACCATGAGTCAGTAAAAAAAGATCACGGAGACGTACTACTTTGGTTTGTGATGCGGACCAAACCCACCCATTGAAGTCTGAGTCAGTGCCACTGATGGCATCTGTGTTGTGTCCAGTTTTTACTGTAGACTGATAGGATGACACACGGAGGGTAAAAACAGATACATGGACCAGACACAGATCCTTCACAGACATCCTTCACGGATGAAACGCGGACGCTTTTTTTTCACTGATGTCAAACTGACACGGAAATGTGGATGAGGCCTTATTGTATGAAGTTTTGTAAAATAATTTGTCTTTTGCCTGTTTTCCTATAGGTCCTGTAACCTGAATTGTAGAATATCATTTCAGTGATTTGATTATATTACTGTATTAGTTAGATTTGCTGTTAATCGTTCAGGTCTGAAGATTGATTAAATGAAGCCTTATGTGAATCACCCAGTGACACCTACCAGAAAGAATGTGGCGTAGAAAGAAATTTGGCAAGACATCACAGCCAGAATTGGAAGACTTAAGGACACAGCGCAGAGAAGAAGAGACGGGTAATTTTTTGTTTTTCTCCTATTTTCTGTATACTTCTTGATGGGCCACGTCACCTGATGAGCGAATGTGCTAGCCTATTAAAAGTACTCCACAATGGCCGTCCAGGAACCTATTAATAACTTGAGGGACCACTGTGTACTGATTCTCTGCCTGGACAGAATACCAGTATGCCTGCCGCATATGTGGAACTAGCCTTAGACAGTTGGCATTGGGTTTAGTACATCTTTCTCTTATTTGTATGATGGGGGGTGGTTCAGCCGTCAGTCTGTCTGCACCTACAGGATCCAAGCATGGAAATCACATACTGACTTTATACAGGTGTTATAACTATATGAACGTTTGGACAGGATTCCAACCAAAGCTCTACCTTTTGAAGGGGTCATCTGAGATGATGAAAACTCCAGTGGCAGGCAGCGGAATACATACTTTACCTTTCATAACATGTTAGGTTGGTCATAGTAATAAGTATTATATGATAAATGTTCCTCTTTAGCTCTAAGAAAAGCAAGAAGAGAAGAGCAGCTTATCAGCAAGAGGCTACTGCAAAATTCCACCCATGATGATGAGATCCTGGAAGAAAATGTGCAGTCACCAATCTCTGAACAGCAGGTTTGTGAGCATGTTACTGGTTACACATTTATTTTCTATGTAAAATGCAATTCAGCTCATGGAGTTATCACTGCAAAGGAAAACAATAGAAGGTGTAGGGCCTGTGCCAGGGAGGGCTACAAGGTAAATGAGGAGGTCTACAACCTGATATTGCTCCTGCTTCTAAACATCTAAAAATTTCTCACAAGCTGCTATTGCAGCCAGTATAATGTAGTTATATTTTCGCCGGCCACCCGGGGACTGAAGGTTCAGGTATGGAGCAGCAGGAGTTGAGAAACCAAGCTCCCCCTGACAACCCCAAAATAATACAAGCACCTGTTCATCGGACCTGTATTCTGTGATGTGAACTAAGAAAGTAACTGAATGTCCATGAATGCCAACCTGTAATTCTATTAGAGACCAGGGTTATTCGTGAGCTTTTGTAGCTGTAATAGCTGTAGTAGTAGTAGTAGCTGTAATAGGGGTTTCCAATCTTATAAGACTTATTGTGAGGATATGCCATAACATTCTCATTGGTAGGGTCTGACCTCCAGGATCCCCAAGTGAAGGGACATATGTCCCATCATCACAGCAGTGATTTTGACCATGCTCCTTAAAATGAAAGCTATGGTGTAGCTCCCTGCACAGCATATGACCAAGAGCGTCAAAGTGCAGGAAGAAATGGAATGAGCCATAGTGCTTCATACTGAGGATCGGAGGGGGTTCCTGCAGTCAGAATCCAACAGTTTAGTAAGTAGTGACATATCTTAGCAATGTGCCGTCTCTACATAACTCGTGTTCATGCATGGTATTAGTCAGATATGGCCTAATATATTTGCAGTACATTTGCCTCTAGTTCATCTCTATCTTTTATTTGTTAGGTTGTACACCTTGTGAAAGACATACATGATGGGTCACCTGACAAGTTACAATCACTGATTACTCTTCGTCAGAATCTCCGGAACAAAGATGTGCAGCTTATGTTCATCAGGTATTACATCACTTTTTTTGGCCTATATATTTCCAAAACCAAAATAAAAATTGTAATTTTTGCAGTGGTTAAAAGTGTGACACAGAAAAGATTGACCAAATCACCTGACTGAAATGTTAAAGGGACTGTGTCGTCAGGAAATGACCTGTTGTTTAAAACAAGTTCTTATATTAAAAATCTTATTTTTTAGAATTTTCTGTGTTTTTCTATTTTGATACCTCTGTATAGATAACACATGATCTGCCATTCACAATAGGTGATGTCAAAGCTTGTATACCTCCCCCGCACTGTGACAGCTGCACAAGACGCTAATAAATGTTACCCATGTATTGGGCCCACATAATATTGTAAATGAAATACAGTAAAAAAAAGGATATCATCAGAAAATAAAAACAGATTAGAAAATAAAAATGTTTTACTATCTGCCTTTAATTGGCTCATGAGGGCACGTGCCTATAGCACGAGGAGGAGAAGGAGGGTAGGATGGCACTTCACAGAGAAAACTAATGATTTATGTTGATTCTTTTCCTTTAGTGCTTCTTGTCATGTCTCCTTATCACTAACTTTTGTTTATTGTAGCTACAAATCAGAAAATGTGACCCACACACTGCTTTCCTACAGCTAATCTCCTGATTTGGTGCAGTTAACAAGAGTAAATGATAAGGAGACATCAGATCAGTCAGATAAGGAGAAAGGTGAAGCTAGTATATGACCCATATGTGCATTGCCAACTAGCAGAGAGGATTTCTCTACTTGTCACAGAGCAGTCCATTCCATAATCCACACACTGACAGCAAAGTAGTAAAGCTACTCACTATAACTACTAAAAAAACAGCAGCCACACAGTAAAGGCCCCCTAACACATTCAGTAGCTGTCGCCCAACTATTATAACTATTGTTCAGCCAAAGCTCTCACAAGTCCCTCCGAGCTTCCCCATACACATACAGAATCGTCTGAACCTGTGTGTGTATCCTATGGGGAGAGAGGAGAAAGCCACTGTCAGACAGAAGACAAAAAGATCAGACAAAAATATTCACTTTGCTTGAACCTTCTCCTCTGACATGTCAGCTGGGGGAGGTGGGTGGTGGGAGCTCCTCACACACATTAGAGTGTCGGTTGAACCCGCTGTTCTTGGTGGGGTTGGTTGACTAATGTGTGTTTGGGGCCTTAAAGATGGCCATACACTGTGAGAGTTGGGGCTTGTTCTGGTAATTGATGTTAAAGGGATTCTGTCAACACGATTTTGCATATAAAGGTAATGCCACTACTGGATTCAGCTGAGCATGTTGAATTCAAAAATGTTATTATTACAGTTCCTAGTAGTTCCTCAAGCGGTCTGCGGGCATCGGCCTCAGAGAAGGTACTGCGCCTGCGCGGGATTACAACGATGACGGAGCTTCACTTCTGGAAGCAGTGAAGTGAATATTAATGAGGTGGGCGGTCCTGGGCTCCAACTGTATCGGCGAGCCCGGGCTCGAACGCGGCTGGGCATATCCCCTTGGGCTCCTTATGTGAGTGATTGACACATTATAAAAAACGTTCTTTCAGCATTAAATCTACTACTAGGAACTGTAATAATAACATTTTTGAATTCAACATGCTCAGCTGAATCCAGTAGTGGCATTACCTTTATATGCAAAATCGTGCTGACAGACTCCCTTTAAACTAGTTTGTGCTGCGGCCTGTGAACACGGACACATTTTTTATACGGACCACTCACAGATGATGTCTGCATCCTGTCTGTGTTTCTTGCAGACCCACTCACGAGTGAATACAAATCAGAGCTGGATGTTGCATGCTGTGATTTTTCTAATCACGGCATACACCGTTCATTGATAGAGAGTCCTTCAGACTTGTGCATTAGGTTTATTGTGTAAGGGTGTATTTACATGAGATGTTTTTAGCCACACAGTATAAATTGCATTTAAAAAGGCATTTTGGTGATATGGTTATTTGCCATATGACCATATCACAGAAACACAGCAAACACTGTAATACCAGGAGAGTTATTTACTGCATGGTGAAAATGATTTTCATGTAGCTACTGTATACCCTCAAGTCTATAGGCAGCTTTAGGCAGACTGATGAGCACTAACTGTGCCTAGTGCAGCAGAAACTCTAAAACAGCCCTGACATTCCCATTCCAAATAGACATGACAAAATAGCGTGGTACGCTGCATTATTCTGTTTGGTAAAATGCTGAACTCGTGAATGGAAACCCAGTGGATCCCATTATAGTGAATGCAGTCCATCTGCTGCATTTGTGTTCTGTTTTATTTGTTGTTCTGCTTATATAATAGATCAGAAATCATTAGCCCCAAGATGAACAAGGCCTTATGTGAGGTCCAAAATTCTGTGCTGACTTATTTTTTACTGTGTCATTCTAAGTGGTCAGAGATTTGGACTTTTAAGTATTAAGCAGAGTAAATGCTGACAGGACTCCTAAGAGAATGTGTGAGAGTCCTGATCCTGCCGCCCTCACAGGATGATTGACAGCTCTCCTATAACAGTACTGTGCATGTAATTGATTCTAATAATAAATCTTCTATATTTTCCTTGGCAATAATATGGATTCATCTTCTTCTCCCCAGGGCAGAGGGCAGCATCCAGGTTTTGATCAGGTTATTCACTTGTCAGTTTAGCAATATTCAGATGGAAGCAGCCAAGTGTCTGCATGAACTTTCCAACTCACATGATCCAGCTGTCTGTGAAGCATGCCTGCCAGCTACAGCGTACCTGGTGACGTACTTATCAGGGAACAGCCCAGTGTTCTTGGTAAGGGACAGTTTTTAAAAAATTGATCTATTGTCCAATATATGAGCAAGCTAAGCGAGCCATGACGTGAGGACATTACAATAGACCTGCAGTCAGAGTGGAACTCACTGCTTCATAAATCGCTATGATACAGTAAGCTTGGGTCAGATGAGATGCAGTTGACAAACGGACTGTTTCCCAGTCTGCACATGAGCCCTTATTAATTTGAAATACGCCTAAAATGGTTAGTTGGCCACTATCTGTGACTTTTCCCTGCTCATGCCAGGTCTAAAGTTGTGGGCCTGGGAGGTGAAGGGGCTGGGCCGGCAGGCCCGTCTCATTCATCATTTTCTATACCTGTTTTAGGCATAGAAAATGGTCTAAATGTAAGTCAGCAAGGAAGCCGTCTCATTTAGAACTGGCGCTGGATCCGCCTAAGTTATGTAGAGGCCTGCTCTTCATAAATTCGGCGGATCCACCGCCAGTGCAAGGCCTTTATTATGACTGGTGTCACGCTGGGCTTCATACATGTGCCTCATAGTTTGTATGCAGACTTTGTCTTGTTGACTGGAGACTTTCTGAACTTGAATTCTTCTTGTACTGCCCAGTTCTTCTGTGTGAGGAGCCTTCATTTCTTGAAGGGTTAGTGGAGGCGTGTTGTGGCATCATTTAGTTCACATGGGGTTGACAAACCAACACCATGTTTAGGCCCATCTCACACAATCCCATTGGAAACATTATAGTATTGGCAACATGTGATTCTTCCCTATAATATAGCTCCTACCCAAGAGCAATATGATGGTAAAAGTGTATTCCACCACCCCATAGCATATGTCTTAGCCTTAGAAATTAGGGATGAGTGAACTTTTGAAAAGTTCGGTTCGCTTCGGCGAACTTTCGTGAAGTTCGGATTCGTATGAACCGAACCTAAAACGAACCTAGCTATAACGGCTGAATAATTGCTGCTACAATAATGGGAGTCAGATAGGGTATAGTTTTGTGTACTTGCAGTTGCTATTACAATGAAAAAAGTGGAAAAAATCCAAGTGACTTCAACAACGGCGACGCAAAATATACGCATATTTGAGAATCTACACTAATGCGTACGCTAATGCGAACATTCCCGCACAAATAACGAACATAGTCTAGCGTTGTCAAAAGGTACACTACTTAACTGAATGAATATGTACGCATTAGCGTACGCATACACTGCGTCTGCGAACATTCCTACTCAAGTAACGAACATACAGTCTAGCGTTGTCAAAGGTACGCTACTTAACTGAATATGTACGCATTAGCGTACTCATACACTGCGTCTGCGAACATTCCTACTCAAGTAACGAACATACAGTCTAGCGTTGTCAAAGGTACGCTACTTAATAATGTACACTAATGCGTACGCTAATGCGTATGAATTCATAAAATGCGTGTACACATTAGTGAACATTCTTAAATATGGCATATTCCATACCCTAAATATACGCATATTTGAGAATGTTCGCTAATGTGTACGCATTTTATGAATTCATACGCATTAGCGTACATTCTCAAATATGCGTATATTTTGCGTCGCCGTTATTTTAACCAGATTCGTTACGAACTTTCTCAAAATTCGGTTCGGTGACGAACCGAACTTTTGGGAAAGTTCGTAACGAATCTGGTTCGTTACGGTTCGGTTCGCTCATCCCTATTAGAAATGTTTGGATGGAAAGCAGCAGGGATTTTAGGTCCAGATTATGGTAGCTACAAGGAGTGTTGCCAGAACGCTGTTCAGACGTGATAAGCAGCATCAGGGGCCAGGGGCGTAGCTATAGGGGGTGCAGAGGTAGCAGTCGCTACCGGGCCCAGGGGCCTGAGGGGGCCCAAAGACCCTTGTGCCTCATAAGAAGACACCAGTATTATAGAAAATGCTTGATGGCCAAGTTACATCTCTAGCTGGAGGGAAGGGGTTAGGTCAGTTTGGCATGGGGGGGTTGCCAGTTCAATTTTTGCCTCAGGCGGCAGGAAGGCTATGTGCTTCCCTGCCCCTGGCCACAAAGTACTGTGGGAAGGGGGGCCCAAGCTGAAGTCTTGCTTCAGGGCCCACGAGACTTTAGCTACGACCCTGTCAGGGGCCATTACTTTTCCATGTCCGTTTTCTAGACCATGCCTGCCTCTTCTTCTCATATCATAGAGGATATTTTCAGCCTATTATGTCTCTGTAGGAACTCTGTCTGTATACTCTGGGCAACCTGATTGTGGAAAGTGAAGCAGTGAGAAACCAGGTACTTTTGCAGGGGATCATTCCTTCCTTTGCACTGTGCACACAGGTACAGTAAACCTCATACGACTGCACATGTTCATCATGTATAATATACTGTAAATGCAGCATAATGAAATTCTCTCTCACCTCGCAGTCCCCTCACATGACAGTATTAGAAGCCACCGGCTTTGCACTTTCTCAGCTGCTGCAAGCAAATGAAGCGTCTGAAAAAATAGTGCCGTAAGTGTAAGGCTGAGAGTAACTTATTGTCTGAATATGTTGAGGGTGGTAGGGACTTCACAGTCTCAAGGGGTTTTAGCCTGTGCCATTAAACAGTGTATAGCATGTGCCAGTAGTGTAACTAGAACTGACTTGGCCCCACTGCATATTTTGAATGGGCCCCACCCCCAGCAACTTCTTCTTTGTATAATACTGTTGTGGGCCCTTGTGAGTTCAGGCCCCAAAGCAGCAGCTTCCCCCATAACATGTGCTATGGAAGTAGAAAGACTGGCACGCTGCCCGAGTGGTTATTGCTTTTAAATGCTGTTCATTGTAAAGCACCATTCTGATGTGCATGATGACAAGAAGGAAGGCAACTTTCACATTGGGATACAGTATGGGATCTGTATGAATGTGGCATTCCTTTATGAAAGAAAATACAATAGGAATCACCTGGTACTAGGATCTGTCACTATATGGTGACCTATCGATGCTGGAGGAATGGGCACATCTCTGAATGGCCTTTCTAATATCCTAACTAGGGTGGCAGAAACATGCGCTGCCCATGTACTTTACAGGGCAGTAATAGGGTGGCAGAAAGATTCACCATTACCACACAAAATCCACATAAACACTTAGCTTGGGTGCTTCTCTAATCCAGAAAAGACATTAGATGTAGGCTGGTGGATGAAAAGGACTTTAGTTTCACCTGCATAGGGACGTCACTTGGCGCAAAGTTAAAAATCATTAATCATTACAATTTAATGGTGGGATTTTGTGCCAGACGATGTTCCTGTGCAGGTTAACCTAAAATCCTTTTCACCCACCAACCTATTTCTAAGATCTTTCTCCTCTTGAGGGCTGGCACCCCATGCAGTGAGGACCTAGACACAAATGGCAGCACCAACCAATACCACCTAAAAGGCTCTTTATTCGGGTTGTGCCTAATGTAGCACAAGACAGATCTCTCCTTAAAGGGGTTCTCCGGGAATTAAGAAAAATGAAAATACTTAAATATTACTTCATGATAAATATATTCTCAAATATCTTACATTAGTTATAACGGCTCATTTTGTCTGGGGAGCAATCATTAGGAGAAACAAAATGGCCGCCATCCTATTAGTACACACAAATCCTGTCCTACTCACACAGGAGGACAAGTTACTTCACAACAATGATCTAAAGAGCTGCCTCATCCTTCTCTCTGTTTGTCAGGGATTATGATCCTAAATACAGATCATAAGATCTTTAGCTGAATCTCTGTTAGAATTGAGTTCATGAGCAGATATGGCTTATGAGCACCATCACTTGTATGCAGTCTCCATTACCACAGTCCCACATTACCACAGTCTGTTCTGTCCGTCCTCTCTATACTTCATGTCTCCTCATGAACTCCATTCTTACAGAGATTCAGCTAAATATATTAAACTGTATTCAGGATCATAATACCCGAGAAGCACAGCAGAGAGGAGGATGAGGCAGCGCTTTAGCTCAGTGTTCTGAAGTAACTTGTCCTCCTGTGTGATTAGGACAGGTTTTCTGTGTACTAATAGGACAACGGCCATTTTGTTTCTCCTAATCATTGCTCCCTAGACAAAACGATCCATTATAATTAATGAAAGATATTTGGGAATATATTTATAATAAAGTAATATTTAGGTATTTTCTTAATTCCTGGAGAACCCCTTTAAGTCACCCAGACAGTATATACTTACCCTATGAGGGCTTTCCCTTCCTCTACTCCTAGGAACATGTCATTAGTCTGCTTCTATGGAGAGTCACAGTGGTGTTCTTCTCTGTCTCTACAGGGTCGTCCTCCAATCTGGGCTCATACCGGATATTCTCAGGCTGTTACATTGTAATTCAGAAGATGGCATTGGGATGATGATTGAATTTGCCTGGTGTCTCCATTACATTGTGAGCAGGTACTTGCAATATGAATTATTTATGACTAGGGATGAGCGAACCCATGGAAGTTCGGGTTCACCGGGTTCGGACGAACTTCAGGTCAAAGTTCGGGTTTGGGACCCGAACTTGACACGAACTTCACCACGAAAAAAACTCACCTCATCCACTTGATCGTGCAGCCGGTATCCTCTTCTTTCTGCAGGTCCTGCTGAATGAAGATAGAAGGACCTTCTATCTTCATTCAGCAGGACCTGCGATGACGTCACCATGCTTACCATGTGGTGAGTGCAGTGAGGTCATCGCAGGTCCTTTTGCAGGTTCTACAGAAAGAAGAGGGCACTGGCTGCGCGATCAAGCGGATGAAGTGAGGTTTTTCTATTATTTTTTAACCCCTGAATGGCCATTTTATTTAGCATTCTGTCTTAAGAATGCTCTTTTTTTCCGTTATAACGGAAAATAATGAAATCACCCGAACTTTAGTGAAAAAGTCCGGTTCCGGATACTTTGCAGTTCGGGTTCGCTCATCTCTATTTATGACTAGAAAAGAGTTGATAGACGACATCATTTGTAAAATGTGCCAGCAATGATAAATATTCTTTTGAATAAAGTTCCGCTTCTGAGCTGAAGAGAAATGCCACTGCTGTATTTTCGCAGGTTCCTGTACCCATCATAGATTCAATTAAAAGTTTAGAATTTAATATTTTATCATATGCCTGCAAATTAAGAGGTAGAGCAATAAATCCAATAATCCAAAAAGGGTTGTATACTTGCATGCTCCCCAGAAGATGTCTCTGATTGTGAATCGAGCATTAGACAATGCTTCTTCCCAAATAACATAGATAATGGAGATGAGGCTACGAAGCCTTCTACTTCTTCCCCCCTCCACTTTGTTTCTCTGATCCTTAGACCAATTCTCCACCACATAGTTTGCTAACAATGCAGCTCCTCTAGAAAAGAAAGTCCTAAAAAGCTTCTTGCTACCTAAAGGTAAAAGAAATAGGACCAATCAGGACTGGGTGCCCTCTGTCCTAGGGTCCTATATCAGCCGCACGGTCTGCCTCTATGGTATATAATCCCTAGTTCCATTCACAGTGCCGTTCATTTCCCTTGTATCTTTAATTTAAATGTGTCTAATTGTTCTCCATTATCATACCACATATAACTCATTCACAGCCATGTCCGATTTTTCCATCTGCAGAAAACGGATCTGTAAAAAATGTCCCAAAAACAGACAGCTTCCGTTTATTTTCTACCTCAGATCCATAGAAGGGGCTATTCATATTAGCAAAAAATAGACAAGAACAGGCAGTGAGTTTCTCGGATCAGGCACATGGGTTAATGAAAAAAAAACGGATGTGTGCGTGGCCCCATTGAGTTGGAATAGGTCAGCGTGCTATGCATTTTAAAACGGATAGCACGTATTGATGACCTGTCCTCAGGGTAGGTTATCAATGTTAGATTGGCAGGGGTCAGCCTCCCGGCACCTCCGCTGCTCAACTGTTTGAGGAGCACTGCGGCCTTCTCCGTGCTTACCAAGCACAGCGCCTTACCTTAGATAGCAGCTGTGCTTGGTATTGCAGCTCAGCCCCATTCACTTGATTAGGACTGAGCTGGGCCTAGGCAATGTGACCTAAGAAGGGGCTTAAGCGCTCACGGAGTGCTACTGCCTCTCCATACAGCTGATCGTGGGGGTGCCAGAAACTGGACCACGGCCAGTCTGATATTGATGTCCATTCCCGAGGATAGATCATCACTTGGTTTCCACTTGGTTAAGTATTTATATGATATGACTTCTCCTTTTTATGACACAATCCTATCTTGTCTTGTATACAGTGGTGTATACTTATCAGAAGTGTCCTGTTTCATCAGACTGTGCTGAGGCATGAGGACAGGGCAGGCCGCTCACCAGCACAAAGGAATATTATCCTGCGTGGCTAATAGGAGTGGAACGGAGTCAATAACATCATGCATTTTCTTTGCATACCTAATGCTCAGTGCTGTTGGGTATAGATTTACCTACAAGAATATGCGGCAGATCTGTGCTGCAGGTTTGTGGCCTTGGTTGCTGGACGTTCTCCTAGATAAGACCTAAGTAACTGCATGAGAATTGTCTGTTCATGTCACATTATACTCTGTTCCCTTATTCACCATTATTTGTAAGGCTCTCTCCCCACACAGTCATCCTGCATGTGTGTAGTACACTGACATAATGTGTTATCAATATTCTAATTTCTGATTTCTCAGTCAGGTGAATAATATTCTGCTGATCTCTCAAGGTGTTTTATCCAAAGTGATGGATTTGCTTATTAAGCTAGCTGACCTCGTGGCGAAAACCTCAATTCCAGGCATTGAACTGGTGAGTGTAGCAGGAGCTAAACATGAAAGATTTCTGGAGAGATTGGAGAAAAAGGTGGTGGTGGGGTTAGGGGTACAAGAATTCCACCCTCCCCTCTGTTTCCAGATACTACTGTTTAAGTATAGACTGCAAATTTTAATTAAAGGGTTGTCTCACTTCAGTAAGTGGCATTTATCATGTAGAGAAAGTTAATACAAGGCACTTACTAATGTATTGTTATTATCCATATTGCCTCCTTTGCTGGCTGGATTCATTTTTCTATCACATTATACACTGTTTGTTTCTATGGTTACAGATCACCCTGCAATCCATCAGTGGTGGTCGTGCTTGCACAATATATGAAAAAGCACTAGCCTATGTGCGCTCCCATGGTCCCAGCCACCAGAAAGGTTCACACTTTTTCCTATAGTATGCAAGCACGACCACCACTGATGGATTGCTGGGTGGTCTGTAACCATGGAAACGAACAGTGTATCATGTGATAGAAAAATGAATCCAGCTAGCAAAGGAGGCAATATGGATAATTACAATACATTAGTAAGTGCCTTGTATTAATTTTCTCTACATGATAAATGCCACTTACTGAAGTGAGACAACCCTTTAATGATGAAAATCATTGTAATTTCATTGACTGTCACAGTCGTACATACCATTATAAAGATATGTCAATGAGCCATAAAGTGATTGTCATGGAGAAAACTCATTTTCAGATAGAAGTCACCTCGGCGCTCATCGGATTGTCACAAGTCCTAGTATTACATGGGACCACGACCCATCATATAATACATGGATATCTGGAAAGGGGAGCGGGGTCCAGTGCCCTATTACATGTATGGCATGTAGACAGGAGTTGGCTTGTTAGACAACCCCTTTTAACACCAGCTATGGGGATATGAAGGCAGAGTGCTCACAGATATGCGATGATCGTTGCATTGATTTCTGTGTATTCAGCTCAGACCTTACTACTGCAAGGATAAGGCTACTTTCACACTAGCGTTTTTAAATTCCGGTATTGAGTTCCGTCAAAGGGGCTCAATACCGGAATAAAACGCTTCAGTTTTGTCCCCATTCATTGTCAATGGGGACAAAACTGAACTGAAGACAACGGAATGCTCCTGAAAGCATTCCGTTCCGTCTTCAGACCGGAGAACAAACCGCAGCATGCTGCGGTTTGCTCTCCGGTCCAGGCATCCGCACCAAGACGGATCCGGAATGACCCCCAATGGAAGTCAATGGGGACGGATCCGTTTGGTGTGGACACACCAGTAATCCGGATCTGTCCTCCATTGATTTCCAATGGGGGGTCATTCCGGATCCGGCATACATACACACAGACTACATACAAACAAACATACAGACATACATACATACATACATACTCACATACTCCCGGGACGCCGGCAGAACGTCTTCACGCGCCTCCTGCACGCTGCGATGACGTTTCCCCACTGCGCCCAGCAGAGGGCGCTGTGGGGAATCGTCATCACTGCGCGCAGGAGGCGCGTGAAGACGTTCTGCCGGCGTCCCGGGAGTATGTGAGTATGTATGTATGTCTGTATGTTTGTATGTATGTCTGTATGTTTGTTTGTATGTAGTCTGTGTGTTGTTTTAATGTGTGTCATGTGTGGGGCCGGAGCGCTGCTCCGGCTCCACACATGTATGGCGTTAGCACGGATCCGTCGGCACCCTTTAGGTGCCAGATCCGTGCTAACGCTAGTGTGAAAGTAGCCTAAGGATATACACATTTACTGCCTCAGTTTCTGATACACCACAGATGCTTTTAGCAGCCCTTTGACATTGTGTAGACTGGGATAGTGTAAACTCTGTACATTGTTTATAGCAATTTAATATTAGGTTCTTTTTAAAGGGGTTATCCACCCTTTAGATATTAATCTTTAGGATAGATCATCAGTATCAGACTGGTGGGGATCCAATACTTGGCACCTCTCTGATCAGTCACTGGTACCAAAAATATAACGGTGGACTGAGCTGGAAGGAGAACTCCTTATCTGTCTAATGTATAGTGACCGTGCTAACATACTGCAGTTCTTTAAACGTTCTGCCATCAGCTACATCCACTGTCATGTTTCCAGTGCCTGCTGCAAACTGCTGATCAGCGAAGGTCCCGGGTGTAGGAACCTCACCAATCTGATATTGATGACCTATCTAGAGGGCAATCCTTGTAACCCCCTAAGTGTTTTGCCAGAGCCCAGCTCCAGCAGTGGGAAAAGTAGCTAACTGGAGGGGGGAGGGCTGCTTTAGATGCTGCTACCTCCTGAATGGTAGCAACATGCAACTGATCTTGTTTGAAAGCAGACATTCCAAGCTTTCAGACAATAAAAAAATTACAGCAATATGTTCAGGACAGAGAAAGATATCACTGATAGAAATCGGGATGCTGTGAATGCAGCTGAAAATGAAATTAAAAACAACTTTTACTGTCAGTTATTCCCGACTTGATTACTAACAGTGATTTCTCCTCTGTTGCTTGGACTTTAGGTCGTTGTGGTCTTGTATGAAAGCCTGGGCTGTCAGCTTTCAGACAAGACCAGTTGCATTTTTCTAGCTTCTACCATTGAGGAGATTTCACCATCTAAAGCAGCCCTCCCCCTCCAGTTAGCTACTTTTCACACTGCCCAAGCTGGACTCCGCTCCCCTGATATGTCTGTTTCAGTATATACTTGTATTCAAGAGCGTCTTTCCTTAGAACACTTTGCTGTGCCCATCCTCTTTTGTTCCTCCTGGAAATGATCTATGAATACATTGACAAGGACAGTAGCTGGACAGTTGTACATATCATGTGTCTGATACTGTCTAAAAATTGGTGCCAATGTCAGAACCAATAAGTAAAGATGTGTTCACATTACATTTGAACCCTATGGGGGGAATTTATCATGAGGGGGATATTTGAAGTCCGTTTTGCTTGAGTCTGTGTTGGCCTACTTAGTGTCACAGTTATCAAATGTCACATGTTGTTTGATAAATCTGTCTTATCCTTAGACCTAACACTTTTGTCTAGAAAAATTACTCCAGTTTTCCTACTCCACCTCCTCCTGGAGTGAGATTGTGACTTTTTAAAGGGGTTATCCCACGAATAATGTAAAAAATGAAAATCAGACATCGTACATGACAATCTCTTTATAACAAAGCTAGAACCAGCCCTGTACCTCACATGGATCCAGAGATTTCCCCATTCATTGCTCTTCTAGATTTATATCAAGCTGGCAGCTTAAGGGCAGTGTCTTTTCTGCTGCAGCTAAGGGGGCGTGTCTCAGCTCTCCCTATCACAGCTCAGGAGGCAGTTAAAAGTTGAAACTGAGCATGTGCGGCCATCTCAGTGAACAGGTCAAAGAAATAAGAAATTAAGTGGTCCTATACAGATACATGTTATCAGGGGCGTAGCTTAAGGCTCATGGGCCCTGGTGCAAGAGTTCAGCTTGGGCCCCCCTTCCCTCAGTGCTCTGTGGCCAGGGACAGGGAAGCACCTAGCCTTCATGCTGCCCGAGGCAAAAATTGAAACAACACCCCTCATGCCAAATTATTCACCTAACACCTTCCCTTCAGCCAGAGGTGTAACTTGACCTGCATGGACTTTCTATAATACCGGTGTCTTCTTATGCGACACAAAGGTCTTTGGGCCCCCTCAGGCTCCTGGGCCCGGTAGCAACTGCTACCTCTGCACCCCCTATAGCTACGCCCATGCATGTTATTGAATAACTCAGTAGCTATACAAAATTTGTAATTTGTCAAGCTGACAGCTCAGGGGGAGTGTCTTTTCTGCTGCAGCTCAGGAGGCGTGTCCATGCTCTCCCTATCACAACTCAGGAGACAGTTAAAAGTTGAAACTGAGCATGTGCGGCCTGCTCAGTGAGCAGGTCAAAGAAATAAGAAATTAAGTGGTCCTATACAGATACATGTTATTGAATAACTCAGTAGCTATACAACATTTTTAATGACATGCAATTACAAAAGTATTCAGATCCAGGTGCTGGTTTGAAAACTGTAGAGTATTTTTCGTGGGACAAACCCTTTAACTAAATCTCAGTGATAAATCCAGAGTGAAACTTATTACCACAGCTAACCATGCCCACTTTCGCACCCATATTTCAAAACTGGAGTGAGTGGTGTAAAAATGCAAAATGTCACTAGAATTCTGGAGTGAAGGCATGGTAAATCAGGGCCAGTGTTTGCCGAATGCACCATTGACACCGTTCTGCATTGGCAGATTTTCTTTCTCCAGCATAACGAATATATAGCAGTAGACGAACTATTCCATGCCTTAACAGACATACTGCTATACTTAATTGTTATCATTAATTTTGGAGGTTTACAATATTATATATCTATACAGTGGCATATGCCTGAAAGCTTCCTCCAACAGAAGGTGAAAATGTGAAGAGAGGATAAGCTGATATATCTTAATGGTCAGGCGGAGCTAATCTGTAATATTAATGTGCTCTTTTTCATGATGAAGTATATAAATCTAAATATGTTTTTCCCACAATACAGCTGATCTGCCCAGTCGTGCGTTGCTTGGGAAACCTCCTGGCAGAAGTTGATTCTTCAGGCAATAAGGTTCATATTCACGATGGCAGAGTCCTGGTGGCTTTGTTTGTTCTGATGGAAGAATTTCAGAGTGAATATGCATTCATGGTGAAGGAGTGTCTGTGGACCCTTAATAACCTCACAGGTAAGATAAAGAGATTGGACAGATTATCTTAGGACTCCCATAGACTGCAGTTACTTATATGGGCTGAGAATCTGCCAGATCATAGGATAATTCATAGCAATTATCTGGCGGTGTAAAAATTCTGCCGACTATGGGTTCCTGTAGTTGGCAATAACCCGGTTGGAGTCACTTAAGTAAAATGTATTAATATGTAATTAAATATGAATTTAATGTTGTGTGTTTTCTCCTCATCTATATGTAGCGGATGATCCTGTTGTGTGTAATGCAGTGCTGCACTTGAACTTGGCGCCTCTTCTGTTGCAGTTTCTGGGTCTTTCTAAAGATATTATTGTGCTGGTAAGACAGAAACACTATGGGGGGGAGGGGGACTTATAAAGCCCTGCACTGCAGAATACTGGCTTCAAAAAGTTGCAGAATAGGGCTTTTGAGACTTTTTGAGCTTATTTGTACAAAAACTTGTGATATTTTTCATAAGAGTTGATTTAAGCCAGATATCAACTTCAACTTTAAAAAAATTCTCAAACAGAACGATCATAGACTGTCAGCGCTCACCAGTGACAGGAGACAAATTACACATTACTACACACAGCATGTGGAAGACTGCCCGCTATAGTAGCTCCTGCGGTAGTATGGGTCATGAACCTGGCAGTGTCATAGGATGCTATCTTGCCACAAATCACATTGAGAAATCTGATCTACTAAATCTGCTATATGCTATTATATGTTTACTCTGCAACACTTCCACTTCACAATCTCACCCTCACTGATCGGGGATGATGAGTGCTGCAGCACATGACATGTAGAAATTGCCTATCCTATGTTGCATCATTCACTACAGCATTCTGAACTGCCTCTGGAGGTGACATCAGTATATCCGTGCTTCAGAAGCTTCATGACATGGGTTTCCAATGCCAGTCATCGGCCTGAATAGTGGAAAGAACATTGTCGCCTTGAAGGGAGCAGCCTGTTAAAACTTAAAGGGGCTCCCCAGGATGTGAGAACGGATGACCTATTCCAAGGATAGGTCAGCTACATCAGATCAGTGGGGACTGACACACTGCATCCCTGTCGAGCAGCTGTTCTGGAGGAGCTCCAGCACCAGAGCTAATAAGCTTTGTCCACTGGTAACCTCAGTGCTGCTGCCTCCGAAATCAGTGAGAGCAGCACCAGAATAACCAGCTCACTACACAGTGGAAATAGCAGTGTAATGCTGGCACAGAGCTGATCGTCAGGGTGTCAGACCCCTGTCTATTTCATATTGATGACCTAGGGATAGGAGAGCAATTGTTACACTCTAGAGAACCCTTATAACCCTATTGATATCTATACAGTGCATAACAGCATTTATTTATAATGCAGATATGGTCACAGTCCTGTCTTTCCATGCATCTGGACTAAGTAGTGTTCACTATTTTTGGGGATAACCTCCATGCAGAATACAGGGCAATAGCTCCTCATGAGCCCAGTCTGACTATAGTGCATCTTCACCCTATCATAATAAGGAACCTTTCCCTATCCTGTCTAACTTGTCCATTAACGTATCTGCTAGTGCTCCTCCTACGTGTTTCACTGGATTATCAGGGAGCTATTGGCAGTGGCAGCATTCGTCTGCCTTTGCACTCTAGTTATCTGGAAGATGATGGTCAGATGTCCACATACTTTTGGCAATTTACTGTATCTACAAACCAGCATTTGATGTATCATATACTGATATTTCAGGACACATAGTATTAAATGAGCCCCCTTTATTTGCAGCCATAGATGCAGCATCATTTACTAATGAAAATTAAAAAAAAACAAAACTATTTTCACATTTATTATTTATGTTGCTATACTGGTCAGTATCCGCTCTGCTCGTCCTGGGCCTTGGTTCATCAATAGAAAGTCTGAAGTACAGTGACTGGACACATAGTCAGTACAGTAGAAAAGAGGAGCTCTGCATGACAACTCAGATTCCTTGACCATTTTGGATCTGTGTAAATCGACTACTCATAGGGGCAAAGGAATCCTTTATCTCTGAGGAAGAACACGTTCTGATGATTTCCCTTCACTTGAATTCATTCTGCAGGTTCTCACTGTGTTATATAACATAGCACAGTTTGGGCATGCTTACTGTCAGCGGCTCCAAGAAAAAGACCTTCTTTCCAGCCTGACTCACCTGCTCGGCAGTGAAGATGTGATGGTGACAATACGCTGCTTGGATTTGATGAACATCTTCTTACGTAACTGTCCAGAGGTACACAGGTCACTTTACAAAGGATTTGTGCATTCATGATTTTTTTAACCCCTTAGTGACCACCAATACACCTTTTTACAGCGCTTGCTAAGGCGCCTTAGGCTGGGCCGCCTCTTTTTCACAGCAGCCCAGTCTAAACGCTGCACAGGTCCCCCATGAAAAAAATTGCAAAACAAAAATCTCCCCCAAGTTTGGTATCACTGCGTCCGTAACAACTCACACTACACAAATATCATGTAAATTATCCCCTATGGTGAATGCTGTAAAAAAAGGCATAAAAATAAACAAAAAAATGGCAAAATTGCTAATTTATTCTTAGTCGCCGCCAAAAAAACGTACCCCAAAATGATACCAATGAAGATTACGATTCATCCCGCAAAAATCAAGCCCTCACACAACTCCATAGAAAAAAATAAAATACAAAAAGTTACGGGTCTTGGGAAAAGGCAATGCAAAAAGATTTTCTTCCTTTTAAAAAAGGGATTTTATTGCAGAAAAGTAGTAAAACGTTAAAAAAAAACATGTTTGGTATTGCTGTAGTTGTACTGACCTAGAGAATAAAGATAATATGTTATTTATACTGAAAAATGAACACCGTAAAAACCCAGCGGCAGTGTTGCTGTTTTTTTCCCATCTTCCTCCCAGAAAGAGTTAATAAAAGTAAATCAGAAAGTTATTTTTACCCCAAAATGACACCATTAAAAAGGACAAAAAAACAAGCCCTCATACAGCTACATAGACAGAAAAATAAAAAAGTTATAGCTTTTGGAATGCAACACTGAAAAAAGGAAGAAAGATGCTTGGTCAGTCAGGCCCAAAACAGGTTGGTCACTAATGGTTGAGTATATAACACTGGGGTAAGTATATCCTCTAACCCCTCCACCCCCCAAATGTGGTTGCATCTAAGCAGAAGTTTTTGTTGGGGGTAGACTCCCTGGAATCCTCATGGGTGTGCAACCCCATAGCTCCCCCACAGGTGTTGTGCACCCCACCGCCACCACCCACATTTTTCCTCATACCTAATTTTCTGTAGGATCTTGGGCCTCATTCTACAGATCCCCCCCCCCAGTTGGGTGAGAGACCCCTGTGGATAGGCCCCTGATTCACCTTGTGTCCTTCTGCTGCACACTCTGCTCCTCATATTCTCCAGCACCCGACATCTTGGCAGGGGGCAAAGCTGGTCCCACGGTTATAGCTGCCCAATTGGCTTCTCTCTGGCCTAGGCCTCAATTTGGAGACAGATCTACTGGGGTGCAGAGTAGGCGCATTGTTAGTTTCTGGCATGAATCCTTTGCGCTTCCTCCTTCTCTGAATCCTCTGTGCTGGGCCCTAATAGAACAGTTCTATCCTTGTCCATAATGTGGACAATAATAGAACATGTTTTTGGGTTTTTTTTTTGCAGACATACGGAAATGGAATGCATGCTGAGTAACTTCCATTGAAATGAATGGCTCCACATACAGTCCACAAAAAAAACGGAATGGACACTTAAAGAAAATACGTTCGTGTGCATGAGCCATAAGTATTTGTGATGGCGCTGGATGCAGTCTAGTACGGATGATGTAGCTGGAAATTCCTACCGTGTCTACGGCACCTGCCGCCTTCATTATTTCCTTCACGGGTGGGGGAATCAGTGCTATCAAGACAACCTATCGCATTTCCCACTTGCGTGGGACTAGTGGCTGTATCTTTTCTTCTTGTCCAGTGTAGACATACATCGGCCATTATTCCCTGGGAGTTCCTGCACAGGAACGTTATCCTCTTTCTTATGGGGTTTTCCCATACACTAATCACCTTCCTTTCATATTTTTCAGGTAAGCATTTGCTGCCACCTGACCACTCTCCCCATTTTCTGTTTAGGACCCTGCAAGTTGTTTCCATCCTCTCATGCCAAGTTCTTTTCACTTGGTTTACCTAGTGCTGGTTCTTCCTGATGGGTCCCACCCGTTCTTGGTTCTGACTAGGAATGAGTAAACCCAAACTTTACAGGTTCGGATTCAGGCAGTGGAGGAATCCTGTTATAACTGAATTCTATGACTGTATGCAAAACGGAAGCCTGTAAGAGATATTCCCTTTTGATCCGTCTTAATAGATGTCTATGGCCAATTTTGATCCATCTGGTTTCCATTATGCAGGGCTTTGTTTTTTATCCTGCATGACGGAAACCAGACGGCTCCGTTATGCTTGCCCATAGACTTCTATTATGATGGATCAAAAGGGAATGCCTCTTAAAGGCTTCCGTTTTGCATACAGTCATAGAATTCAGTTATAACAGAATCCATAACGGGATTCCTTCACTGCCTGACTCGGAATCTGTAAAGTTCAGGTTCGCTCATCCCTAGTTCTGACCCATCTCCAGCTCTCTTTCTTACTATTGGTTTCTATAGGCTACTCCTACTGCTTTGGTACAGACTGATTAGCTCAGTGCTTGCAGGAGGGGTATAGTTGAGAAGAGGAGCTAACACTCTGTTTTCAGCTTAGTGTTGCCTCCTGGCAGCAGCTATACCCATGATCTTCTGTGTCCCCCTATGAACTCATTGAAAAAAGGATTTTTACAAGTAAGCACAAAAAAAATCCTGTATTTATTTTTACTTTTCAATGTCTCTGGCCGAGAGTGTGTCAAAACTTTCTGTTCTTTGAGCAGAGACAGAACTACATTGGTCATAGATGTAATAGACTTGGAGGAGTTTTCTAGGCATACAGCGGTGATATCACCTATTGTGAATGGTGGAGTCATTGTCATTCTGCCTGTAGTGATAATGGCTACTGAAAAGTTACCTGTACAGAACAGGAAAACATCACATTTTTCTAAGGCCTAGTGGAAAATTAAAACCAAAAATCACAAAAAATGTGATTTAAACAATAGGTCATTTTCTGATTGGCATATTCCCTTTGAGGAACACAGTTACGTTTTGTTTTTTTTTTTAGTTGAAAAGACCTTTTTAAAAAATGCTAAAATACATTTTTTTCCCTTAGGCTGACGACATCATTGTGCATTCTGTATTACAAATTCCACAAATTCATAAGGATCACCCTGAGATACAACAGCGTTTGGAAGCAATCCAGAATTACTGCAGGCCTATGGTGAGAACTTTAATAACCTTTCTAAACACGTGAGAGGCCCCTTTACACTGCTCATCATTTACATGCAGTGATCCCCTCCACAGTATGGGGAAGAACGATTGCTAATGCTGTCACTTGTCCATTGTTTGCAGGCAGCAGAGGCTGTTTAGACACCACAATCTGCTGCCAAAAAAAGGATGATTTAGGCAACTCCACCAACAATGCTATTACCCGATGAACCTGATGTTAATCAGCGCCACCTTTAGGAGACTGGCACACAGCGCAGTTAGTACACAGTTGTAATGCAGTTACTACATCAATTATTACATCAATACAGTTACAATCATTATTCAAAAAATTTTTTCTTTGGAAGCTAATGCAGTTACTACATCAACAAACATGCATTCACAAGGCAGTGTGTGATTGTAGCCTGCTGAAATGAATCTGATGATTTCTAAGACGCAGAACACCAGGGTTTAAACCTTTCACCACCAGCACCATATATCTTATGGACAGGACCTGTATGTGGACAGCACAGAAAATCTGCCTAACGGTTAATATACATGACTATGTATTTTGTGGTCCGCAAAACACGGATCCGCAAAAAACAGATGACATCCGTGTGACACTTACCTTTTTTTTTCTGGATCCATTGTAACAACGCCTGTCCTTGTCCTCAAAACGGACTTGTGGACGTACAGATACGGAAAGCACATGGAGTCATTTCCATTTTTTTTGCAGCTCCATTGAAATGATTGGTTCCGCATACTGGTAACAAAAAAACGGACACAGACAGAAAATACGTCTGTGTGCATGAGCCCTAACAAGGAGGCATGGATTTTGAAATCATCATCTTACACTGATTGATCAAAATTAGCTAGAAAGTGGGCAACCCTTTTAAAGTAGACCTGTCACCTCTCCTGACATGCTTGTTTTAATAGCTTCATGCATTCTCCATGTAATAACAATTCTGGAACATCTATTCTTATGTCTGTATGTTGTGCCATTCTTTTATTATTTCTACTAGAAGTTATGAATGAATTACTAGCAGTCTGCAGTAAGGGTACAGAGGGGTGTTACCAGTTGGGGGTGTGTACATGCACAGACTCACTATCCAATCAGAGCTGCCATGTTCAGACTGTGCAGATACACCCCCCAACTTGTTACCTCCCCTCTGTACCCTTACTGCAGACTGCTAGCAATTCATTCATAACTTCTAGTAGAAATAATAAAGGAATGACAGAACATACAGACATAAGAATAGATGCTACAGAATTGTTACACAGGGAATGCATGAAGCTATTAAAACAGGCATGTCAGGAGTGGTGAAAGGTCCTCTTTAAGGACAAAACCCCATTTTTCAGATCTGATGTGTCACTTTATATGGTAGTAACTTTGGAATGCTTTCACTTATTCTGACATTGCTTTCTCGTCACACATTGTACTTTCTTAGTGATAAATATATGTAAATATATATATTGTATTTATAAGAAAATACCAAATTTAATGAAAATGTAACATTTGCAATTTTACACATTTGAATTTCTCTGCTTTTAAGACAGTTATAGCTTACAAAATACCATATGTCCACTTTATGTTGGCATCTTTATTCAATTGTATGGACATGGAGATACCAATTATGTGTATCTTTTTTTTTTCTCTTCTTTTTAACCAATTAGTAAAAAAAAGTAAATAGTTTTTTTTTTTCCACAAGTCCCACTTCGGAGCTTGAACATACAGTGGTCTGATTGCTAGTACAATACTCTGCAGTAGTCAGGTCCTGGTAGGTTTCTGTACATGACAGGCCAAGAGTCCTTTGTAAGGCTTCCTGCTACCACAGCAACCATCAGGTCCTAGTGATTGTGTTGAGGGGGCCAATGGGGAGAGAGGGAGATTGCTCTATCTGTAAACTCTTTAGATGCTGTGGTCTCTACTGATCGCAGCAGCTAGAGGGTTAAATGATTGGGCTCACTTCCCGCGCCAATCTCGGCTTGTGGTAAATATATGGCATGGTGCGCTAACTTTCAGCTTGCAATGCCGAAGGAGGTAAATGGGTTTTCAGGAAGTAAAATATCAATGACCATTCGTTAGAGTAGGAAAAAAAAAATACAATGCAACAGCACTCTGCAAAACAAACAAAATACAAAAATACCATAGTTATAGAAAATATTCTGGTGCTAACGCTACGCTTATTTAGTAAGTTTGAGATTCTTGGCAAATATACGTCAAGGCGATCTCTGTAAGACGGGAACCTAAGACTAAATGCTACCTCAAGTCCTCTCTATACCTCTCCTGGTGTCAGATGGCTTCTAGCGAGAGCAGGCTGCAGCTTTATACTTACACTAATTAAAATCTAGGGCAGACAGGCTGGTGTATTTAGCCATGGCAGTGTGCACCTTTTTCTTTGCAGTTTGTACTGGAGGTGTGGCTACTCCATTTAGTCGTGCCCCATAGGCTCTCCCTGCACTCACTGGAAGCCATCTGACACCAGGAGAGGTATAGAGTGGGACTCTCATTGCATTCTGTGGTAGCCATTTGGCACCAGGAGAGGTATAGATTGGGCTCAGCATGCATGTTGGTACCTGCATTCACTGGATTGAATGGAGGTCATTTTGGCACCAAAAATAATAAAAAGCAGAGTGGACCCAGCATGCATGTGGAACCTGCACTCCCTGAATTGTATGGTGGTCGTTATGGCACATAACAGGTAGCATTTAGTGTTATGTTCCCATCTTACAGAGATCGCCTTGACGTTTGGCAGATGGGCCCAAATAATTTTGTACAAAATGTATTTGCCAAGAATCTCAAATTTACTAAATAAGTGTAGCATTAGCATCAAGAATATTTCTATTACTATGGCATTTTTGGCAGAGTGCTGTTGTATTGTATTTTTTTCCTTTGTGTATCTAGCCATGGCAGTGTGCACCGACTGACCCCCTTTTTCTTTGCATTCATTAGAGTAGGTCATCAATATCAGAACAGTGGGTGCCACACCCATGATCGGCTTCTTCAAGAGGCTGTGACGCTCCATTGAGCGGTCTGTCCTTTTCGTAGGTCAGTGACATCATGGCCAGTGGTCACAAGGGCACAGTCACTATACCATTTATGGCACTGTGCTTGGTATGCCGAAATTGGCCACAGAGTTGATCTGAGCCTCACTGATGGTGTCCTGCGCATTTAACCGATTCATGTTTCATATGTAGCAGACTGACTGCTTATGGCTCTGTGGGCATCAGTGTGTATGAGGGCCAAGCTGCATATGACTAGACATCAAATCGCCTCCTAGTCTTTATTTATGAGGTCGCAGCAAAGTACTGTCCATATTAATATCACCAACGAGGCCTGTACATGGCTGCAATAGTCACATGTTATAGGAGTCCTAGTCAGGGTATTAGAAAGGTGAGCGTGTGACAATTTGTTATAAGGTTGGGTACTGAGGTTTTTAAAATTGTGGAATTTTTTTAAGAAAAGTCCTGCATGGTTATCTCCTATGGCCTGTCCCCCATTCATTTCAAATGGACCCACTGAGTACAGGAATCCCAGCTTTCAGACCTCTACAGATCAAATAGTTATTCCACTTTAAGGTCAGGGATCTGATCTGCTTGGAGGCAGCCATCTTGCTTTGCTCTCCTCCATAACAAACATTATTGTAATATTTCATTTTACAAGGTATACTAACTATAACTTTATCTACTTTTAGGCAGAGGATGGACCGGGGCCTTCATCCATGAAATAAGGAGCAGGTGGAGAAGAATCTCCGTACAGTAGTTTTTATTCAGCTCACAAAGAATAATTGTTCATATTTTTGTAATAAAGTGATTTTCACATGCATGGATGGATTTCTGTTCTTAGGTGGAGCACAGTCCGATAGGTGATGTCATCTTCTGCTTCTTATTCACTACTGACTGGTTGTGTCATGGCTTGCTGTTCACAACGGACTCCAAGGCTTTGGCCACTTGGTCAGCAGACTGATTCTGAAGAGGGATGCTCACTTCTTTCCCAAAGTCTAAAAGGAGATATTATAGGATAAAGGAACACAACTCAAACCTTATCAACATTCATTTAATTGGCCTGATTATTTGCTTTTCATTTACTCCCATTTAGGTCCATTTTTGAACAGAAGAAGACACAAAGGACAAAACTGGTCTTCACAAAACAACCCACAGGCATTTGTATCAGATATGTGTACAGGGGCCAAATATGGTGGTCTCCTGCACAAATGAAGGCACATATGAAAATAGTTGAGGTCACATGGAAGAGCAGACCTTCCAATCTGAGCCCAAACAGTGAAAATGGGGGGCCCCAATCAGTTACCATGATAGCCTGGGACCTGCTAAAGATTCCTAGGTCTGTCATGGTAATCTGCCCAGAATCCCATTCCCCATAATAGTTATCTATTATGGTGTATGGGATAAGGGATCAAAAGATCTCAGGTTCTAGCCCCCTAAAAGGTGCTAAAAGTTATTCTGTAAATAAAAAAAAAAAAAATTTAAATCACCCTCCCTTTCCAATTTTACATAAAATAAACATAACAGGTATCAACATGTCTGTATACTGTAACATAAAATAAAAACGAGTTGCCGTTTTTTGGTTACAAAGTTGTATGTACCCCAAAAATGGTACCAATAAACAAATATAAAACAAATTGAGGCTGTCAGAATGTGCAGATTCCCCCCCCCCCAATGGTATTTTTTTTTTTAAGTAGCAAAACAAAAAAAAAAAAACTATACCAACTTGGTATTGCTGTAATCCGACTGAGCCGCAGAATAAGTTTGTCATGTCATTTTTAGCGTACAGCGAACGCCATAAAATCAAATCCCAAGAAACCTTGTCAGAATTGTTTTGTTTTTTTGCCCAATTTCACCCAAGAATTTTATCCTTGTTTTTCAATACATGACATGGTAAATTAAATGGTGCCATTAAATACAACTTATCCTGCAAAAAATAAGCCTTCATATGGCTTTATGGACTGAAAACTAAAAAAAGGACTATTGGAAAAAAATGAAAATATGAAAGTGGGCCTGCTACTTAATGGGTTAATGGAACAGAGCAACAAGAAACCATTGGTGCTGATGTGACCTTAGCCTTTATCTTTAGCAAGCTCCCACTTAGTGTTTTACCACGGCATCTATATAGCACTGATCAACACGACAGTAAAGTGCACATGCCCCTTCATTTCAGTTATTTGGCCATCTCCAGTAGCCCCATAGAGATGAATAAAGTGGCAGCAGGTATGCTTGACCAGTCCTAAATAAAACCGTCCCATCCACGTCTGTAATGTGGACAATTATGAGACCATTTTTTTTGCAGAGCGGCCATGCAGACACAGAATGCACACCGACTCATTTCCATTCTTTTTGTGGAACCATTGAAGTGAATGGTTCCGCATATGGGCAACAAAAAAAAACACCTTTGTGTGCATGAGCCCTAAGGCTACCTACACGCAGGTGCGGGTTCCCAAGCAGAATTTCTTTGCGGGTTTTTGTGTGGGTTTCTTGACGTTACTTGCGGATTTGCCCCAATCTCACCATTCGCATTGCAAACGGTGTCATCTGCACAATTGACATGATGCTGATTTCAAAATTCAAAAGGGATGTCAATTTCTGCATGTAACAAATATGCAGTTGTACATGAGATCTGGTACTGTATTACGTTGCTTTTTGTATGTACAAAAGATCCGCAGTGTATGCAAGAAGCCTAAGGGAGTCTCCTGAGAAGGCAGCGGAGCTCCTGTGGGCGCTGTGGCCTTCTCTCTGCTCACCAAGCACAGCGACGTACATTGTATAGCGGCTGTGCTTGTATCACGGCTCAGGTTCATTCACTTGAATGGGGCTGAGCTGCTCCCAGGCCACATGAGCGATTACTGTGTCATCACTGACCTAGGAAAAGCAGAGAGAAGGCAGTGGAGCTCACAGGAGCGCCGGTACCTTCTCAAACAGCTGATCGGCAGGGGGCCTGGGCATCGGGCATCCACCAATCAGATACTGATGACCTGTCCTCTGTATTACAGGCTCAGAAAACCCCTTTAAGCAACACACCATGGCCAGAAAGGTCCATGTAGCATCTCCATGTTTTCAAGTACAGGTGGGGCACATTGTCAGTGCTTTACCAGCGTTTCCACCATAATCTCCATGTTGGACTCTTTACTTTCCATATACTCACCATATCTTGCCCACAGTTTGGGTTGAACTTCAGAACATTCTCTGATCAGTATAGGAAATTCTGGATTGGCCTTTTTGAGTGCGACATAGTTCTGCTCAATGAAATCTCTAAGGAAAGATAAAAATTCCAGCTTATCTCACCTAAAAGTTTACTACTGTTATATACAAGAGATGCTCGTTCTTGGAAACGGCTATAGAACGCCACCAGAAAATGCTAAATCAGAACACAAAAAGCTCCACAGCAATACACAATCTCACCAATTACAGGGTCCGGAAGAATTTCACAAGAAATGGGGCCCCTGAGCAAAAATGTTAGTGGGGCCCATGTTAACACTTCTGCATCTATTAGGCCTCATGGACATGGCCACGTGTATTTTATAGATCCACGAAATACACATACCAGCCTTGTTAAATCCAATGTGGACTCATTCACTTCAACTGGTCCACGGTCTGCATCTGTCAAGTATAGGACATGTTCTATACTTCTACAGATGCAAAAAAAAAAATAAAAAAATCAAATGGCACACAGATACCATTGTGAGCATGAGGCCTAAATGTTTATACCTGATAAGTACTCCACAAAAATATTTGCATACAATGTAGTCACCATACTGTCATTAAAGGCTATGGAGACCTAGAGTGCCATTTTCTATTAGTGATTTACATGTAAGTTGAGTTAAAAAAAAAAAAGTTTTTTTTATTAAAAATGTTGCTTTGATGTCTACACAAGTTTCACAAAACGGGTTTGTGTATGCCTAGTTTAATTATCCCACGATATACCCTAAACGGAGAGAAAACGCTTCAGGATAGGGTCTGTATAGGGAAACAAACCTGTAACTGGGTCTTCCTTTCTGGATGAACACTGTGTGCTGTCACAGCTTAAAGGAGTTGGCACATCTGGGACATTAATAGCATAATGCTAGGATATGCCATCAGTGTCAGATAAGTGTGGGTCTCACCTCTGGGATCCGCTCCTATCTCCAGAGCAGCCATGAATGTGTGGCATGCTCTCCATTCAACTCTATGGAAGTTCTGAAAATAGCCGCGCTGTTTGGTATTTTCAGATTTCCCATAGTGGTGAATGTAAAGCGCTCTGTGCAAGTGGGGGCAAATCTCCATTCACCACTATAGGACTGCTGGAAGCAGCCCAGCTATATTCAGAACTCCCATTGCGGTGAATGGAGGGTGGCTGTGTGAGTACAGCTCCTCTCCCTTCTCCTCAGGGGCCCCATTCTAGAGATAGGAGTGGGCCCCGCACCTACTGGATACTGATGATATACTCTAGTGATGTGCCATCACTGTCCCAGATGGGCCGACCCCTTTAAAGGCAATATGTCACTGGAAAATAACCTATTGTTTAACAAGTTTTTATGTTAAACATTTTTGGTGATTTAAAAAAATCAAAACATTATACAGTTTTAGCACTGGCCATTATGCCATCATATAGGTGCCACTTCTTGGTCTGTTTAGATCACTTTTCAGCATCCCCTTATCACATGGATTATTACAACAGGTATCACCCATGTATAGATAACACAGGATCCACCATGGCTTACTTTGTGGTAAAATATTGGGGCACATTATCACATTTTAAGCTACACCTCTTTCCTGCAGAACACCACTGGTTGAGTTATTAAAACTGGTGATCAGGGAGCAGTAAGTTATTCTTTTTGACATATTTGCTTCATAAATAGTTTTTAAAATCCTTTTCCCAGAATTAGATATTGCTGGCCTGTTCTCAGGATAGATCTCTAATATCAGACCGCCTGGGATTCTGACACCCAGCACCCCCTCTGATCAGCAGTTTGAGGAGGCTGTGGTGCTTCCATGAGCATGAGGCCTTCTAGCAGCTCACCAAGCACAGCGCTGTCCATTGGATAGTGGCAGTGCTTGGTATTGCAGCTGATTGGCAGGGGTCCCAGATGTTGCAGATCGGATACTGATGACCTATCCTGATTATTGGTCATCAACGTCAAAGTCTCAGAAAACCCCTTTAAACCTAATGCAACATTTTGCACCAAAATGCGTCAAATGTTCAGTTTTATTCAAGTAGCTCTTGAGTAGAGACTACAACAGTATCATAAAGCAGCCAACTAGCACTGCAATGCCATGACCAGGTACTGCTGTATTATACTGGGTGACCGTGTTGAGGAGTTGAATGGGTTAACGTACACTCCCTGGTAGTCTATAGACTATGTACAGTCTTGAGAAGGGTTAATTCCCATAGAAAACAGCAAGCATGTAAAAACTACAATTCCCAGCAAGTGACATTGCCAGGAAGGTGACCCCTGTGGTCAGACTCTTCAAGTTACACCCCGCAGTGGTGTCTCCCTCAGCTTTCACCTCACCTGACCCCCTGGCTGCCCGCCGACCTCTGACACAGGTGAATCCTGATCTCTCTCACATTCCTGCTCAGCTTAGACCCGATGTTTCTCACTATGGTGGCCGCCATCTTTGCCTAAATTTACGCAAACCACTGCAGCCAATCACAGATATCCAAAAACTAGTAAGTGACAGCTCTCCTAGCCAATCCGCGTCCACCCGTCTCCAGCGTCATCTGACAACGTCTTATCCAATGAAAGTACACTGCTAGATCACGTGCTGGCGACCGGATCTAGTTAGTGCACAGAGACTTCTGGGTAATTCCGGGGTACTTCCTGTTTATGGTTGGTGTACCTGGGCCGTAAAGATGCCTGAAAGAGACAGTAAGTCATAAATATTATGATGTCTTCTGTGTACGGGACTAGTGTGTAGCGAGTGTACTTACCGTAGGTGCACCGGCAGAGAGCGCTTCTCCACACGTTACACTGCCGTATGTGCGTAGTCACGGCAGGACCCCCAGTCCGTGCATTATTACTAGTCGTGTACAACCCCACAGGTTCTTCTATAGACAGTGATAGGAGCAGGGGCCGCATGTCACATGCAGTAGTAGTAGCGCCCTCACACAGCTGTTGACTGTGATGTGAATCCAAGCATGTCGGCTGTGGCTCCTTGTATGTCTGCTGGGACTTTTGTAGGCCAGAGCCGGACATCACTTACTTCAGTAAGGCAGAACTAGGCCTCTACTTCCTGGACACTATACACATTAGGCTTCCAGCGCTATCACAGGCATACTGGACGGTGCTTTCCTATACTTCTTTCATCATAGCCTGGCCTGAAATATTGCTACTGGCTACCACTATGCAGTAGCTTTCAAACAAGACCAGGCCCATATCTCTAGCTGCCACCAATCAGGAGATAGGAACAGCTAAAGGAGACCTCTCCCCTTCTTTTTCTGCCCGAACAGTTAAAGAGGTATTTCCATCTCACAAATGTAGTTTGTATAGTTAGATATAGCCATACCAATATTATTACTAATAGAATGTATTTATATAAAATGTACCGTTTAGAAGATTTGCCTATTTGTATATCCATTGTCCCACACACATCAGTCAGGCCGTTGCCCCTAGTTACGACCACCGCAGCCATGTAGTAGCGGTGGTCGGCTTCCTCTTGTTCAAACCGGCTCTGAGGTAACTGCTGTATTGTGAACGCACATTGCTTGAGCATGCGGAGACACATCTAGAGTACTTTCACATCTGCGTTTTGGACGCTACCAGTCCAAAACACAATGGTCAGGATCCGTCCAAAACCCAGACTTTATAAACGGATCCTGCTCCATAGAGATGAATTCATCTTGGAACAGGATCTGTTTCTCTGCGTTTTGGAAACACAGACAAAAATGCTACAACCCTAAGATGTGTCTCCACATGCTCATGTAATGTGCGTTCACAGTACAGCAGTTACCTCAGAGCGGGTTTGAACAAGAGGAAGCCGGCCACCACTACTACATGGCTGTAACTAGGGGCAACGGCCTGACTGATGTGTGTGGGACAATGGAAATACAAATAGGCAAATCTTCTAAATGGTACATTTTATATAAATACATTCTATTAGTAATAATACTGGTATGGCTATATCTAACTATACAAACTACATTTGTGAGATGGGAATACCCCTTTAAGTGCTTTTCCCATAGCCCAGCAAAACTGTTAGGTGGTTAAAAAGGTTGTCTAAGGTTTTGATATTGATGACCTGTCCTCAGAATAGGTCATCAATATCTGATTGGTGGGGTCCGACTCCCATCACCCCCACTCATCAGCTGTATGAAGAGGCTGCAGCTACTTCCTAGGCTAGTGACATCATGTGCATCGATGACGGGGTCTAAGCTCAGTTCACTCCTTCTCAAGTGAATGGACCTGAGCTGTAATACTAAGCACAGCAGCTATGCTATGTTCTGATATTCCATTAAAGGTGATGGCCATTTTCTGGTTATTGTTGATCAATGTGCTTGAGATGATTATATGTTACTTACTAATATAGTCTTTGTTGACATTCTGCACCCTTTTCTTTAGCTATAGCAGTGCCCCCTTGTTTAATAAGTCTTTTGTGCTGCCCCACAAGGGTCCTGTCCATAAAATGTCAGCTGGTGGAGGGTCATGTGACCAGACATACCCCCTCCAAGTGATGTCTTGTCTATTAAATACACTGTGCCGGTCATCTGTTCTTGTTGTGTTGGGAGGTACAGTGTGTTAGAATGGAAGAGGCTGAGTGATCACATCACATGACCCTCCATCAGCGGCCATCTTATGGACAGGATATGTGGACAGCACAAAAGACTTTGTAAATAAGGGGGCATAGTTTATAAAATGTAGAAAATGTTTAGTAAGTGCCATATAGACATCTTACAAACACGTTGGTCAACAGTAACCAGAAAGTGGCCAACCCCTTTAATATCAAACTCTTAAAAGTACTTTAATCAGACAGGTCATACTTGTAGGTTAGGCTGGGGACTCGACCACATACCTTTACTTGTCCGGATAGGGGACAACATGTTGCCCTATAAGTTTATATTACATACATACCGTCATAGTAATAATGTTTCTTTCTTCCAGGTGAGTTGTTTTCCAATCCTCTGGCCCCAGATGGCCATGAGGTGGAAGATCTGCATTCATTCCAGTAAGTAACATATGCAATGCTGCATCTTGATTAAATGTCACTGGAATTACATTGTATGCAAAAGTAGTCCAACCCCATGTGAATGGAACAGCAGCGCGCATGTATGAGGCTGGCGGAGATGGCCAAGAGCAGTAGTCAGCAGTTCTGTACACTGGAGCACTGCCACTCTGTTCACAGTCATCCATTTACCGCCTGTCTGGATAGGTTATAAGTGTTGGTTGTAGTCTCGGTGATCATGGAGTCTGCACAAGAGCTCTATGCTCAGAATCACAGGCTCCGTATTGTTAAAGTTTCTTCATTTTACAGTCTGCGCCAGATTTATCACCGTGCCTCATGCTTCATGACATGATGGTCTAAGGGTGCGTTTAGACTGCACCAACTGAGCCGGCAATTATCGGGAAGGGACCATTCCTTCCTGATAATGTCCTGCTTGTCAGTGGAGGTATGAGGGTAAGCGAAAGCTACTGCTTGTCCACATATCAGAAATGATTTAATGCTCTGCAGGAATAATCACTTCATGTGATGAATGAGCGTTCTTGTTCACTAGGAGATCTGTGGCATCTTTACCCAGGCAGGTTATTGGGAACAGTGTAAGTCTGCCTTCACTTTAGAACCAACTTTTAGTTGGCTTACTTTACACCACATTTTTGGCTCTTATAAGCCACTTTTACAGACTTCTGGCCTGTTTTGTTAGAACATCTCTCCCATTGTTATTTTCACCAGGCATTTTATTTCTGTGCCATCAAATATGTAGAAGAGAACTGGCTCGCACATCCACATTCTATGCTTTGATCTCATCCCTACTTACTAAGCAGAAGACAGCGCTACTTGGCGCATGTGTACCGCCTTACTGAGGCATCAGTGTACATTTTGATCAAAAGGCATATGCCCACTCACCACGCCAAGGTTGCCTCTTTGAGTGGGACCTACTCTAAATTTTGGCGCAGCCCTGCCCGGCGACCACTGACACTGCGGCGCCAATCCAGTAGGCGGCGGAACCCAGCAGCCACGCAGCACCACTGGCACATTGCCTGGCAATGCCAAACCCAGCACTGGGCCCCACCAGCACAGAGACAATTTTATTTCTGTGCCATTCCTTTTAAAAGTAGTGCTTGAGATTTGTTCCCAATAATTGACTTAAACCTTGGCCTGTGTAAAAGGTCACCTATGTATAAGCAACTCTAATGAAATGATGTGGTAACTGTATGCATCTGATCTATCATTGTTTATAGGTCAAAGCTGACAAATGAAGACTTCCGTAAACTTCTTATGACCCCTCGTTCAACGCCTTCTTCTGCACCACCTACAAAATCCCGTCATCATGAGTAAGTGTATAAAGCAGTTCCTAGGGCTATGTCCACCTCTGCATTTTAGCATTCTTGTACTCTGTTCTGGCAGAGGAGCAGAGTACCCCGTAAACCCGTACACCTCTATGAGCTGCCGGATCCCTGTTCACTGTAATGAGATCTGTCGGGGAAGGGGGGGGGGGCATGCAGCAATATTTTCCCAGCAGAAAAGCAACATTCATGCCGGAAATACGACTGATCCCATTATAGTGAATGAGGATCCAGAAGGCCATGGCGATGTCTGGCCAGAGTACCGGAATACTGTAATGCAGATGTGAATCAAGACTTGTTATAAAAGGGAGTAAAATGCTATTGTTAAACACTGTCCCATTTGAACTCTGTACCTTCTAGGATGCCACGTGAATATAATGAGGATGAGGATCCAGCTGCCAGAAGAAGGAAGAAAAAAAGGTACCCGCATAGCTACATTGTTAAAAATCCAAGTGATAACGGAGAAAGTTTCACAATGAAAGCAGATCCTTATCCAGTCTTTTTTCTGACTTGGTGTTACCCTTTCTTTTCTTAATACAGCTACTATGCAAAATTACGACAGCAAGAAATTGAACGCGAGAGAGAACTTGCTGAGAAATATAGAGACCGAGCCAAAGAGCGACGAGATGGGGTCAACAAGGACTACGAGGAAACTGAACTCATTAGCACAACCGCAAATTACCGAGCAGTCGGACCTACGGCAGAGGCGTAAGTTTTAATCATTTTTAAAAAAAAATTATTGCAGAAAGTTTGTTTTACTAAAGGATATATTTTTTCTTATTCTTTCATACTTATATGTTTTAAAATCAGGGAGTTTGATATTGAAGACCTTTCCTCATTAGATCAGTGGGTGTCCTACTCCCGGCACCCCTGACGATCCGCTGTTTGAAGAGGCTGCGTCCTCACAGCTTATAGCACCGTTGTATAGCGGCTGTGCTTGGTATTGCAGTACAGGCCCACTCACTTGCATTTGGTCACGATCCTCACTGAGCCCATTGCCTCTTCAAACTGCTGATCAGTGGGGATGCTGGGAGTCCCCTCTGATTTTGATATTGTTGACCTATCCTGAGAATAGATCATCAATATTGAACTCCCAGGAAAACCCCTTTAAAATGAGTTGCAATTTGCCTAAATGGCGTTTGGAAGGATTTTCAATGCATGATTGATAGTGGTCCTCGAAGTGCGGCTTTTTTTTTCTAAAATTGAATGGGCTGAATTGCAGTACCAGACACATCCACAGGAGTACGGCTAGTTTCACACTAGTGCTAGCATCCGGCAGGCTGTTCCGGCAGGAACGTTTACGTTTCCAGCAATGCCGAAATGCAGGGAGCCTGCCAGAACAGCCTGCCGGATATTGCTAGGACATTGCTAGTGTGAAAATAGACTTCAATGACGCACTGCTCCTTTGTTCTGTGGGTCAGTCCCCCACAGATCATACATTGATGACCAATGTAATATCTCAGGAAAACCTCTTTAGGGTGGTTTCACACACAATGAATTTGGAAAAACACCACTGGATCCACTTCTGGCTTTGATTAAAGAGACTGTAGTGGTGTTTCCCAAAAAACACTGGTCCAGATTTTCTAATGTGTCGGCATCTAGAATCTGTCTAAAATTTTGTGGAAATCGGCGCAATTTTTCCTCTCCGCTTGCCCCAAAGGTAGGGCCTTGAGGGAAAGGGTAGTTAGCTTTGCCAAAAAAAACCCTGCGGCGTGAACAACAGTGTGGGTTCCTACTGAAATCAATAGTACACGCCTAAGAAAATAACATACCCTTAAGATTCAGTTGTTTTCGTATGACACACAGCTTTAAGGTGGTCAGGTCAAGCTAGGGCTGTTGTATGGGTTAACAAAGACTTCTCCCCCACACGTGTCCTAAAAATCATATGAGGTTAACAGATTCTTTGCACATTATTTGTTATTTTGCAGTGACAAATCTGCAGCAGAGAAAAGGCGTCAGTTGATCCAGGAGTCCAAGTTCTTGGGTGGTGACATGGAGCACACTCACTTGGTGAAAGGTCTGGATTTTGCTCTGTTGCAAAAGGTTTGAAATCTTTTTGTGATCTGGTTTATAAACCAGTCCCTTTACTGGAGATTTTTTTAGGTAGTAGAAAAGCTTATGGGTTTTGCTATTGTTTATGTATTGTTAGGTCCGTGCTGAAATTGCCAGCAAAGAAAAGGAAGAGGAGGATCTCATTGAAAAGCCCCAGAAGGAAACCAAGTGAGTATGATGAACTTTTTGTATAAAAAAAAGTTTCCTTTCTGATAATGAGTAGAGGCGTTATACCTAATTTTTAAACTACAGTACAGAGTTGACACAGGAAGCCAGCTGTTTTCCATGCATCCAGCTGCGCAGAGCCACCTATTTCACACAGTGATAGCATACATTGCTGTCGGCACCCAAATGCTAAATGAACATTAAAGGAAGCTCTGGTCCATAGAATCAGTTGCACAGGTGTATATGTGACTTTATTAAACATTTCACGTGTGTTTAATCCTCTACAGAAAAGACGAAGATCCAGAAAATAAGATTGAATTCAAGACTAGACTTGGTAAGTCCATGCGTCACGTTTTGTGCTTGTTCTGCAAGAGAATATATTTAAAAAAAAAACTCTCATAATCTCAAACAAAATGTTTTCGTTAGGTCGGAATGTGTACCGAATGCTTTTTAAGAGCAAAGCATATGAGCGCAATGAACTCTTTCTGCCTGGACGGATGGCCTATGTGGTAGACTTAGATGACGAGTATGCAGATACAGACATTCCAACCACACTTATTCGAAGCAAAGCCGACTGTCCAACCATGGAGGTAAATGGCAGTAAATTTATCAAACCTGTATTTCTAAATATATCTCACTCCTTCTGTTGTTGGATGTCATATCTTAATATTATATAACCTCAAACATCTTGTTGGAATTGATCCCCTTTGCTTCAGTTTTACATAAACCTCTACTTTTCAGGCTCAAACAACACTTACAACAAATGACATCGTCATTAGCAAGTTGACTCAAATCTTGTCCTACCTGAGGCAAGGAACTCGTAACAAGAAGCTGAAGAAAAAAGACAAAGGTAGTTATTGGCGTACTTCTTATGTGCTGCATAACTTGACATCTGTCCTGATAGTCTACCTGGCTGCTAATAATAAAAACATAATGCATTAGCTGCTTTGATTTAGTTTCCTTGAAGCAGCTCTTCTGGAAGAAAGAGTTGAAGGCCCTTAGGGCTTTTTCACATGAGCGTGTCCCATGTGTGAAAGAGAGACAGTGGGAACTGGACTACAGAAGTGCACGCCATTTTCATGATTGATAATGGGCTCTGCCTGACCTTTCTGTAATGGAATCATGCTGACAGCTTTACAGAAGAGGCACACAGTATAGTCAATCTTGATAATGCCGTGTACTTTGGTAGTCCAGACCGCACAATTCCTCTCTCACTCAAAGCGTGATTCCGGCAAGGGACACACTCTTGTGAAAGAGCCCTTAAAGGGCAAATTATTACCCCTATCCATAACAGTTATGTAGAAAAGTTAGGGATAAGAGTTTGATAAATGTCAAGCACAAGAGTTTTAGTGTAACCTCTTTGAGTGGAGTGATGGTCAATCATGCACCCCATTCAGACAGGGGAACATGGACCCCCCGTCCCCTTTAGATGGAGGATAAGTTGTTGTAATGGTACACTCCCTTTGGATATTAACCCCTTAACCACCAGGCCTGTTTTGCCTTTTTACTTTTCTTACCATTTTTTTTTATTTATTTTTTTTGAATGCTGATGTAATTCTTATATATACTCTGTAAACCAAGGTATACGTTTTGTCAACCTGTGATCAAGATCCATGCATTGTAAGGCCTTCTTCAATCGAGCGATATAGATTGTGTCAGGATCTGTTCAGGGAAAAACTGATGTTTTTTTTTCAATCAGTTTGTCTGTAACTGCATTCAGGGTTTGTTTTTTTTCCATGCAAAGAGCTTTTATGCGTTTTTCACACATGTGAACAATCTGTGAAAAACACATTGACAAAAGATATATGGATGCAGAGATGATGCATGAAAACCACAGACCCATTGAAATGAATGGGACAAGGTTCAGTCCGGTGCTGTGCATGCACAACATGCATCACATCCAGTAGGGAAACTTGCTCGGGTGAAAGAGGCCTAAGATCACGCTGACTGAAAGACCAAGATATTCAACCATGACTGAAGGAAGGAAATCCTGGAACAGCTGAGCTTTCTATTGAATACGTTTAATTTTTTTTTTATAGGAAAGTTGGATGAAAAGAAGCCTCCAGAGGCGGATATGAAGTAAGACCTTTTAAAAATATATATATATAAATTTTATTTATTTATTTTTTTTCTATCTGTGCTCTGATTTGCTCCTGTCATATCAATACATATTCAAGTGTTGGACCTGAGGCTCATTTTTCTGAGATCATTTGTCTCAGGAAATGAACGGCATTGAGCACGTATGTATAATGTATATCTTTCATTATTAAAGCATTTTCGATGATATTGGAGACTACGTTCCAACTACAACTAAACCTCCTCGTGAGAAAGAGAGAGAGAAGCACAGGGAGAAGGAGCGGGATAGGGACAGAGACCGTCCAAGAGACAGAGACCGGGATCATGATCGTGACCGAGAGCGGGACAGAGAGAGGGTTCGGGAACGAGAAAGAGACAAGGAAGAAGAGAAGAGGAGGCACAGCTACTTTGAGAAGCCAAAGGCTGACGATGAGGTAAAACACATACATTATACTTGTCTATGCCCACCTCCCTTCTGATGGATTACTAAGTAACTGGATACAGAACTGCCTATAGGGTAGACCTTACAGCTAAACTATGAGTTCTTGCGATGTAGCACCAGACAGAATGGCATGACAATGACTATTATAATCTGCATGCTTTTGCACTGTGGAGTATACAGGTGTAGCAGCAGCAGCAGCTTGTTGAAGGGATTCTCTGGTTCTTAAACACTGACACATCCTAGGGACCCCTCCACCAATCAACACAATAAAGGAGCAGGCAGCAAAGTCTCATTAAAAATGTAGTAGCCATTCTGAGTTACTGCAGCTTATTTCCTATTGAAGTGAATGTAACTCATTCACGCCCACTATACCGAGAACTGGCCTGTGCTTTTCGTTTTATTCAAAATGCTACAAGTGCATCTCAATAAATTAGAATATCATCCAAAAATTGTTTTATTTTCAGTAATTCAGTTAAAAAAGTGAAACACTTATATAGAGTCATTACAAACAGAGTGAACTTTTTCAAGTGTTTATTTATGTTAATGTTGATGATTATGGCTTACAGCCAAGGAAAACCCAAAAGTCATTATCTCAGAAAATTAGAATAATTAACCCAAAACACCTGCAAAGGGTTCCTATGCCTTTTAAAAGGTCCCTTAGTCTGGTTCAGTAGGCGACACAATCATGGGGAAGACTGCTGACTTGACAGACGTCCAGAAGGCTGTGATTGATACACTCCACAAGGAGGGTAAGCCACAAAAGGTCATTGCTAAAAAAGCTGGCTGTTCACAGAGTGCTGTATCAATGTATATTCATGGAAAGTTGAGTGAAAGGAAAAAGGGTGGTAGAAAAAGGTGCACAAGCAACAGGGAGAACCGCAGCCTTGATAGGATTGTTAAGAAAAGGCCTTTCCTAAATTTGGGGGAGATCCACAAGGAGTGGACTGCTGCTGGAGTCCGTGCTTCAAGAGCCACCACACACAGACATATCCAGGACATGGGCTACAAGTGTCACATTCCATGTGTCAAGCCACTCATGACCAATAGACAACGCCAGAAGCCTCTTACCTGGGCCAAGGAGAAAAAGAACTGGACTGTTGCTCAGTGGTCATAGGTGTTGTTCTCAGATGAAAGTAAAGTTTGCATTTCATTTGGAAATCAAGGTCCCAGAGTCCAGAGTGGACTCTGAGTGGAGAGGCACTCAATCCAAGCTGCTTGAGATCTAGTGTGAAGTTTCCACAATCAGTAATGGTTTGGGGAGCCATGTCATCTGCTGGTGTAGGTCCACTGTGTTTCATCAAGACAAAAGTCATTGCAGCCGTCTACCAGGAAATTTTACAGCACTTCATGCTTCCCTCTGCCGAAAAGCTTTTTGGAGATGGAATTTTTATTTTCCAGCAGGACATAGCACCTGTCCACACTGCCAAAAGTACCAATACCTGGTTTCACAGTATCACTGTGCTTGATTGGCCAGCAAACTCACCTGACCGTAACCCCATAGAGAATCTATGGGGTATTGTCAAGAGAAGATAAGACACCAGACCCAACAATGCAGACGAGCTGAAGGCTGCTTTCAAAGCAACCTGGGCTTCCATAACACCTCTGCAGGTCCACAGGCAGATCGCCTCCATGCCACGCCGCATTGATGCAGTCATTCATGCAAAAGGAGTCCCAACCAAGTATTGAGTGCATTTACTGTACATACTTTTCATTTGGCCAACATTTCTATGTTTAAAAAAAAAAAATTACAGTTGGTCTAATATAATATTCTAATTTTCTGAGATAATGACTTTTGGGTTTTCCTTGGCTGTAAGCCATAATCATCAACATTAATAGAAATAAACACTTGAAAAAGTTCTCTCTGTTTGTAATGACTCTGTATAATATATGGGTTTCACTATTTGAATTAAATTACTGAAAAAAAATAACTTTTTGATATTCTAAGTTATTGAGATGCACTTCCAGTGCCAGAGGTTGCAGGGAGCAGCTGATCTGTGGGAGTGCAAGGTCCCCACTGATCGGATATTGATGTTCTATCCTGAGGATAGCAGTCTGGCCAGCACCTGATCCTGGTTTCCCGCTGCAGTAGGAAACCAAAGATTCATAAAGACAAGACACGGCTGCTGGGATTTCCTTCACTATCCTGAGGACAGGTCATAAATATCAGGAGCCTGTAAAACCCCCTTTAAGTCTAGTACATGTTCCAGTGGTATATTTGGGGGGAAAATTATAGCTTTACATCTTTTAACATGCGTGTTTTTGCTTATTCTTTCAGCCTCAAGAAACCGACAAAGGTGAGTTTTATATAATACACTATTTGTAAGTAAGTGGTAAAGAGCAGAATTTAAAGATGGCTGCACAGGCGACCACTCCAGCTATGGTCAGGGTGAAAGGAGGTGGAAATGGGTATGCTTTTACTGCGGGGAGCAACAAGTACTTTTTAAAAGCGTTCTCCTGTTTCATAATGAAGTAGTTGATCTACCCAGAGTACCCCATATACCTGTGTGTCAGCACTCACCATCCCTCTGTCCTGGCAGGATGTTTACATGGCTCACTTCCGGTTTTCATCACAGCTCTGTGGTTATAATCCCTGCCATACCTCTACAACAGACACTAGGCTAGTTAGTTATCCTCGTGTCCATAGGAGACCGACATGACCTGTTTGGCAGGTCTTCTGTGTTTTTTTTTTTTTTTTTTAGTTTTATTTCTCAGTTTTTACTGCAATGTAAGACAAATTTAAGGAGGATTTTTTTCTATGTTTAGAACCCCTTTCACAGGGTTTTTCTGGTGAAAAGCTTTGCTGGCTTATCCTAAGGATGTGGTAAGAAGGGGTATGACTTGGACAGTTGTATAAAGCTCCTGCCAAGCTGCTAGTCTTTAGTGTTGTGTCAGGAGATATATAAAAGTGAACCTTTCTATTTTTTTTTCTGTGAAATCATTGTAATGGGAATGTTTATCTACCTTTACTAGGACCTGGATCAACCAAGGATCTTCTTAAGTCCATTAATGATAACTTTGCTGGAGCTCCTGGTTGGGAGGAAATAGAATATCCTTTTTGTCTGTATTCTGCTTTTTTTAATGCAAACACTTACTGCTCCACTCTGCTAATCCTGGCATAGTACATGGGTACAGGGTAGCCATGTGCTATGCCAAGAGTTAGTAATGCTCCGTGGGGGATGGGCAGGATGCAGTGTGCGCTCCTGCCCGTACTCAGTGCTGCTGCGGCCCTATTGATGAAATGACAGCTCAGTGATGTACAGAGAACAGAGTTTTAAGTGCACCAGGGAATGGTGCGCTTTAGGGAAGTAAGTGTCATAAAAATAGAAAATTGATTTAATAAAGTATATTGGAAATAATTTTATTAGGGCATTAGGGACATCATATTAAAAATTGTAGCAAAGGTTTAGTTACTCTTTAAAGTGGGTTTTACAGGTTTCATTTTATTAGTTATGTAAATGAACAACATTGTAGTCATCCCACTCATGGCTGTTACATGCAGTGGCTTCATTTGAAACTCCTTCTATGGCAGGCATGACCACAAGGACCAGAGCAGGAGGAATTGCTCCTTCCTGATCTGTATACACCGCTCGATGAGCAATAGGGAATTCTAGGACAGTGAAAAACGCTCTCTGGCTTCCCTATGGGGACCTCTGCTGTCACTGACGAAGTATGCCGCTGCAGTCTCTGCAAGCACGTTTAGAAACGTCTGCAGAGGTGTGCGCCAATCACCCAGACATTTATAGTCAACGGGCAGTCAGCTTGTGGTTAAAGGGGTTCTCCGGGAATTAAGAAAATGAAAATACGTAAATATTGCTTTATTATAAATATATTCCCAGATACCTTTCATTAGTTATAATGGCTCGTTTTGTCTGGGGAGCAATCATCCGGGGAAACAAAATGGCCGCTGTCCTATTAGTACACACAAAACCTGTCCTAATCACACAGGAGGACAAGTAAATTCACAGTGCTGAGGTAAAGAGCTACCTCATCCTCCTCTCTGCTTGTCAGGGATTATGATCCCGAATACAGCTGATAAGATCTTCTGCTGAATCTCTGTGGGAATGGAGCTCATGAGGAGACATGAAGTACAGAGAGGACGGACAGCACAGACTGTGGTAATGGAGACTGCATACAAGTGCTGCTGCTTATTAGCCACATTTGCTCATGAACTCCATTTCTACAGAGATTCAGCTAAAGATCTGATCTGTAGTCAGGATCATAATCCCTGATGAGGCAGCTCTTTACCTCAGAGTTGTGAAGTAACTTGTCCTCCTGTGTGATTAGGACATGTTTTGTGTGTACTAATAGGATGGCGGCCATTTTGTTTCTCCTAATGATTGCTTTCCAGACAAAATGCGCCATGATAACTAATGTACAGTATTTGGGAATATATTTATAATGAAGTAATATTTAAGCTTTTTCATTTTCTTAATTCCCGGAGATCCCCCTTTAAGTGTCTTTAGTTACTTTACTGTTTTGAAGTGCAGTTGTCTTACTTTACGTTTCTTAACCACTGCAAACAATGAAGAAACATGAAGACAAGAAGCAGTTGGGAGATTTCTTTGGGATGTGGAACAGTTATGCTGAATGTTACCCTGCAACGTAAGTTGTACCTGGTGCTGTGCATCTGATTGGGCGGTATTTGCTTATTGTAGACTACTAACTATTGTGCATGAAACGCTAAATTTTATATTTAACCAGCAAAAGCCAAGGATCTGGATTTTGTATTCTATAGCTATAGATGTCTTCTAGTAATATCTGTTGGTGGTAATTTATGCAATGAGGGAGATTTATCAAAACGGGCTTAAAGAGAAACTATATTTTTCAGAACTCTTTTGGAAAAGGAAAGGTGGACTGTTTGCTATGGGAATGAAGCCAGTTTTGCTTCGCACCAGTTTTGATAAATCTTCCCCAGTGTGCTGATCTAATTGCATGTAAAGTTGGAGGCCTACTTAGGTCTTGTTGAATAATTGCATGGTCAAGTATCCAAGATATCACTTGGTCTCATATTTGGGTAATGATGATCTTGAGAAGTTTGGTTAAGTCAGCAATTTACTTCTCAGTCTGTAAGATAATGCTTTTCTATATCTTTACTGGGCATATAGGCTATTTTAACAGGGTTGTCTGGAAATATGGTGTATGAAACTGAGGGTAGTGTGCAAACGGTGGCAAGATTTGATCCTGTTCAGGGACGCTGTAGAGCCAGGGTAACAAAACGTGTCATCCTGACCAGCGTCCAGTGACCGCATGTACACTTCTTGATGTATTAGACTGTGGTCATGTTGTTGGACGTGATTTTTAGCCAAGACATGTCACCCATACTGTATTATTTATATATGACTGACTGTGCAACGCTAGAATGTCTGTTCTTAATTTCTTATAACTTGGCATTTTCTTTCATTACATGGACAGACCACTTACATATACACCCGTGGTGCTGCTGTTCCAGAATTAATCACTTACTGCCTGACCACACATATGACAGCTTATCACAGGGTTTCTAAAAAGTGTAACACCCTTTTAACAATAGCGGATGTCCAAAGTGACCTGTTTAAAACAAGAAGTTTTGTTACAATGTGTTAAAATGTTCAAGCTACCTGTGAATTGCATTTAACGAGAATCTGTTCCTCCATTCTTTTATTTAAAGTATGGATGATATGGCAGTTGACAGTGATGAAGAAGTGGATTACAGTAAAATGGACCAGGTAAGTCTCAATGCACTTCTTAACCCCTTGACGACCGCCATACGGCTATATATGTCCTATCTGCACATGCCCCGTGCAGATAGCACGTATATACACGTGCAGGCGGCCCTTTTGCAATCTAACAGGAGCAGGTCGGGTCCCGGCTCACAGACAGAGCGGGGACCCTGAGGAGAAGACAGGAGCGGTTTATTACCGCTTCTGTCTTCTCCTCAGCCGGAGGACAGCCTTACCTCCTCAGCCGGAGCAGCAGGAAAGAGACCGCCGGGTGTCTCGGGGCCAGAGCAGTGCTGCAGGGTCTAAGGAGACCCTGATCAGCTCTGCCTGTGTGTAATGAGCCCCCAGGGGGCTGTTTTCCCCTGCAACTGGGGCTCCTGTGGATGCCCCAGTTACAGTGGAAACAGTGGGAAAAAAAAGTGTTAAAAAAAGAAAAAAAAAAAAAAAAAAGTCAGTCCTCCAGAGGTCTTTTAATGACCTCCTGGGGGACATATTATTTGTCAAAAATAAATTAATATATAAGTAAAAAAATAAATACAAAACAAACAAAAAAAAGTGTAAAAAAAAAAAAAAATTAAACACGCAGTCGCCAATGGAAACAGTCACCATAGTCGCCCCGTCAAATAAAATCTATACATGCTATATATCAAAACGATCGTCATCAAATAGGGAACCCATTGCAATAATTAATTTGTGCGTCAGTTTTAATATTTAAAAAATAAAAATCTATAATTAAAAAAAATACATTTTTTAATAAGAATTAGCGTTTTTTGTCTAAATTAACCTAAAAAAATATAAAATATCTTTAAAAAAACCATTCTAATAATAAGTCCTAAGTGTCAAGTAAAAAAAATTGCAAAAAATATTTTCGTATTCAAACGAAAAAAAAAAAAATTAGGGTCACTAAGCCACCATGTGCCCAAATCACAAAAAGTTGCCTGGACATTCAGGCCTTTTATAGGTCCGGTCATGAAAGGGTTAAAGAGGACCTGCCACTATGAAGTGCAGTCTGCAGGCAGTGTGTTATAGAGCAGGAGAAGCTGAGAAGATTGATATATAGTTTGTGGGAAAAGATTCAGTAAAACTTGTAATTTTATACATCTTTGCTTTTTCCTGCTGGGCAAGTGTGCATAAGAGATAGCTGTCAGTCACTGGTAACTCCTCCTAGTGGAAAAAGCTAAGATTTAAATGTATAAATTACAAGTTTTACTGAATCTTTTCCCACAAACTGTGTATCAATCTAATCATCTCCTCCTCTACTCTATAACATTGTGCTTTCAGATTGCATTGCATTTTGTGGTGACAGGTACTTTTAATATGAGATCTCAGGAATTATTCTGATTACCCATCAATTTCAACTTAGTTTGTCGTCCCAAATTAGTAAAAAAGTTGGTTGGGTGCAGTGAGTATTAATACCTTCGGGACCCAGCCAGTTTGTTTGTTGTTTTTTCCAGCCTCCCAAGTGAGAAAATGTTAATATTTGTACTTGCTGTAAAACCTTTTTCTCTTCTGTTCATTGGATGACACAGGCAAGACCATAAGTATAGCTGCTGCCACAAGGATGCAGACACTATGCAAAGTGTGAACTCATCCCACTAGCTATAACCTTTTCTACAGGGACTAAGCAAAGACCGTTTGTATCTGAGCAGTAGGAGAAGCATAACTTCACAGAGCACAGTATGAAACTAGAGCTGAATAATCCCTAACCTGGCATGGAAACCAAGAAAAGTAACTGGTGGGGGCTATTTCTCCAACAAATGGAAGAGAAAAAGATTTTACATAAATTAGAAAATTTGTTTGTACTTAATGTCAATGGGGGATGCAGGCAAGACCATGGGACATACTTGCGTCCAAGTGACAAATATTCAGATAGAAAAGGTGTGCACCCTGTAAAAGTTTGAAAACACGTGCAGTGATGACCAAGTTTTGGCCTTAGGCTACTTCCACACTTGCGGTGCGGGGCTCCGGCAGGCTGTTCCGGTGGGTGAACAGCCTGCCGGATCCGTGCTACCACAAGTGCACGTGTGGGTCCGGAACTGCGCTCCGGCCCCATTCACTATAATGGGGGCGGGGCGCGGATCCGGCCGCAGCACAGCAACCCGTGCTGAAAGGCGGGAACAAAAATACAACATGAGCGCAGTTCCGGCCCCACATGTGCACTTGCGGTAGCACGGATCCAGCGGGCTGTTCACCCTCCGGAACAGCCTGCCGGAGCCCAGCACCGCAAGTGTGGAAGTAGCCTTACACACTTGGAAAGCTGAAGCTCGATGACGTACAGTCCAGGATTCCAAAACACAAACTTCTATGTCAGCATATCCTCCAATGGTTTCTTTAATCAGATGGATCCACAACATATTCAAAAAGTGCAAAATAGTGTGACGTTTCGACTAATACATCAGCAGCATGTGGAGCCTCCTGGACTGCTTAAGTGTCAAAATTTTGTCTGGGGGAGAAAACCCTGCTTCGATGGGTGTCGCAGTACATCCCCAGGAATATGGTTTGCTGGGATGACAGGCTGTCCAAATTGGATGACAATGATGGACCCTTTGTCAAGACATAATCCAGATGAAGGGTTGCCACTATCTCCTGAGCATGTAGGAGATATTGGCAACCCTTTACCTGGATGCTACTATCACCCGAGTATGAAGGAGAACCATGTCCAATGCAAGCACCTTGGGGCTGTGGTCAGCCTGAAGGGGAGCCCCAGTAACTAGTAATGGAAGGTCCTGAAGTGATCCAAAGGGTACGTTGATGGCTGATACAAATAGGGGTGTGGAAGTAGGCATCCTCTATCAATCTAAGACAAATCCTTCACTTCCATGGATGAGCTCACCAATATCCCACCCGCCATGGATAAGGTAATGGGCTAAGCCAGGAGAGACACCTCTCGGATGCCATGGTCGATATTGACGGCAGGATCTGAGGTGTTAAAGGGGTTATCCCATGACTAATGCTAGAACCAGCCCTGTACCTCACATGGATCCAGACATCTCCCCATTCATTGCTCTGCTAGATCTATATCAAGCTGAAAGCTCAAGGGGAGTGTTTTTTTTTTTTTTTTTTTTTTTTTTTTCCTGCAGCTAAGGAGGTGTGTCCATGCTCTCCCTATCACAGCTCAGGAGGCAGTTGAAGGATGAAACTGAGCATGTGCGGCCTTTTCAGTGAGCAGGACAAAGAATTAAGAAAAAAAACAAACAGCAGATGGCGCTATACAGATACATTTTATTAGATAACTCAGTGGCTATACAAAATTTTAAATTACATGCAATTACAAAAGTATTCAGACCCAGGTGCTGACTTGAAAACTGTGGAATATTTTTCGTCGGACAACCCCTTTAACTCCGGCACCCGTCGTCTATAGAGGGTTCTGAGGCGGTAAGCCTGCTCCAAACGTCCCTCACGCACCTTGGGGGTACAGTTAAGTCCAGGGGTCTAAAGGGGTTAAAGAGGCTTTCTGCTTTTCATAACTTGTACATAATTCCCTTCTAAAGGAACATTTATACAACTTTCTAATATTCTTTTGTCTTTTAATGTTTTCACCTTCTTGAAGATCTCTGTTTGCTGTCAGTGAAACACTGAGATTTCTAGTCCTGCACTGACTGACAAGTGGATACAGTGATGTTCAGGCTAGTCAATGCTCACTGATCTAAGTTCACCATGCAGCAGCTGCACAGATCTGTAGTTTGCTACAATGTAGGTATTAAGCCTCATTCACATGTCCGTGTTCAAATCCGTGAAACACGGATGACATCCGTGAGGGATCCATGGTTTTCACAGACGCATTGATTATAATGGGCGTGAGGGATCCGGGAACACGGATCAAGATAGGACATGCATTCGTGCTAAAAAACGGAACCACGGACCGTGATGAAACCCTGATGTCTGAACACACACATTCAAATGAATGGGGACGTGGAGAACACATACAGCACATGTCTGTAAAACACTGACGTGTGAATGAGGCTTTACTTAGACTTGTTTCTGAGTGAAGGAATAGGTTCAGCATAGGAATGGAAAGGGCAAATAATTTAAACACTCTATATTAGAAAGTCGAATAACTAGAAGGATGTGATCATTTACAACAAAACAAGAAAACATCCTTATGATCTGAGAAAATGCTAAATCATTAAAGAGTTGCTTACACATTTATTCTAGCTGTAGGGCCCAGTTATTTGGAGAAGTCTGTATTACATTTGGTCTGTAAAGTCTGCATTTGATGTAAACTTCATTAGAAACTGAACTGTATTTAACGCCCCCCTTTTTTTTTTTTTTCTTTTTTTTTTTTTTTTTTTTGCAGGGCAATAAAAAAGGACCTTTGGGACGGTGGGACTTTGATACTCAAGAAGAATACAGTGAATATATGAACAATAAAGAGGCTCTACCCAAGTGAGTACTTGTCTTAGGGATGTGTTATTGTACACCTCCATATCATATATGCCCCCTTAGGTTATTTTGAGCTTATGAAGGGGCATCCCCCTGATGTAACCTTCTAAATTTTGTTCCAATTTAAAGTACTTCAAGTGTCCTCCTTGTCTTTTCTGACAGGGTAGAGGCAGTGTGCAGGTTTCTTTCCTCTTCATTAGAAGGGTAAAGGGTAATGCTTTCAGCATCCTGAATGTTTGATTCTCTATTATTTAGGGCTGCATTTCAATATGGTATCAAAATGTCAGAGGGACGTAAAACAAGACGCTTCAAGGAGACAAATGAAAAAGCAGAATTGGACAGACAGTGGAAAAAGATCAGTGCGGTAAGAGTAGGACTTATTTGTATGATACTATCTACCTCTACAGCACTTTACTGTGCCTAACATCTACACATTTATCCAGATGTACAAAAACTCTACTGCAAAGGAAAACTGGTGGAAACCATGACATTATAGCTTTCATGTATCTAAGGCAGATTTTTAATGGAACTGCTTTGCAGATTTTCGGTACATCTCCTCCATATAATACTATAGCTTCATGCCCTGAGTTTTAGGATTCACCTACAAGATGTAAGAAGTCTTATCGGCCATGCAATGCTTCTCTGATAGCTATCCTATCTTGCATCTGATAGCATTAGAGACATCAGATTTAGTTTCTTCTTGGAAAAAGTTTATTTGCATATATTTGAGTTTTAGGTACGCCATCTATTTAATGTGTGTCTTTGAATTCTAATGACTGTGTACTTTGTCTAGATCATTGAAAAACGTAAGAAGCTGGAGGCTGATGGGTAAGTGTTTGCAACTGAGGGATCTTGTCATACAGCTGGAAAAATTTTCAAATATCACTAGTTATCGGTACATTTCTACTTGTTTGCTTGTATTAAAGGGAATCTGTCAGCACAGAAATCAATTTTAAGCTACATTGTACTGTCTATGAAACTGGATGACTTGTAGCATGTGTGCTTGGCAGCTGAAGACATCTGTGTTGGTCCCTTGTTCATATGTGATGTCTTATTATATGTAAATGAGCCTCTAGGAGCAATGGGGGCGTTGCTGTTACACCTAGATGCTCACCTCTATCTGCAGCTGCTGCACCCTCTCCACCTTAGTTGACAGGACCAGGCAGTGTAAATGTGATCACTCCTCTCTTGCCCTGTCAGTCATAGTGGAGAGGGCTCATCAATTGCAGTCTCATTTGCATATATTAAAACTTTGTTTTTCTCAGCAATGCGGACACGTGTGAATATGGGACCAACACAGATGTCTTCAGCTGCCAAATACACATGTAACAGGCCAGCCAGTGTCATAGCTACATAGCTGCTGACAGATGCCCTTTAATACTCACCCCCATGCACTGTAATGCGTTCAGATTACGCCTGTTTGAGTCTTCTCCTTTATGTGTTTATATGCAGTCCTCTCAATACATTACACTCTAGGTTTGAGAGTGCTCAGCGGAGAGGACAATGGTGAGGATTTAAATAAAATGTAGTTACCTATAAAGCTTCCCTAATGCTGTTCACTGTAGTTTAAAAAGGATTTCTTGGCTGACAGAAATCATAATATACATACAGTACAGACCAAAAGTTTGGACACACCTTCTCATTCAATGAGTTTTCTGTATTTTCATGACTATGAAAATTGTAGATTCACACTGAAGGCATCAAAACTATGAATTAACACATGGGGAATTATATACTTAACAAAAAAGCGTGAAACAACTGAAAATATGTCTTATATTCTAGGTTCTTCAAAGTAGCCACCTTTTGCTTTGATTACTGCTTTGCACACTCTTGGCATTCTCTTGATGAGCTTCAAGAGGTAGTCACCTGAAATGGTATTCCAAAAGTCTTGAAGGAGTCCCCAGAGATGCTTAGCACTTGTTGGCCCTTTTGCCTTCACTCTGCGGTCCAGCTCACCCCAAACCATCTCGATTGGTTTCAGGTCTGGTGACTGTGGAGGCCAGGTCATCTGGCGTAGCACCCCATCACTCTCCTTCTTGGTCAAATAGCCCTTACACAGACTGGAGATGTGTTTGGGGTCATTGTCCTGTTGATAAATAAATGATGGTCCAACTAAACGCAAACCGGATGGAATAACATGCCGCTGCAAGATGCTGTGGTAGCCATGCTGGTTCAGTATGCCTTCAATTTTGAATAAATCCCCAACAGTGTCACCAGCAAAGCACCCCCACACCATCACACCTCCTCCTCCATGCTTCACGGTGGGAACCAGGCATGTAGAGTCCATCCGTTCACCTTTTCTGCGTCGCACAAAGACACGGTGGTTGGAACCAAAGATCTCAAATTTGGACTCATCAGACCAAAGCACAGATTTCCACTGATCTAATGTCCATTCCTTGTGTTCTTTAACCCAAACAAGTCTCTTCTGCTTGTTGCCTGTCCTTAGCAGTGGTTTCCTAGCAGCTATTTTACCATGAAGGCCTTCTGCACACAGCCTCCTCTTAACAGTTGTTGTAGAGATGTGTCTGCATCTAGAACTCTGTGTGGCATTGACCTGGTCTATAATCTGAGCTGCTGTTAACCTGCGATTTCTGAGGCTGGTGACTCGGATGAACTTATCTTCCGCAGCAGAGGTGACTCTTGGTCTTCCTTTCCTGGGGCGGTCCTCATGTGAGCCAGTTTCTTTGTAGTGCTTGATGGTTTTTGCGACTGCACTTGGACACTTTCAAAGTTTTCCCAATTTTTCGGACTGACTGACCTTCATTTCTTAAAGTAATGATGGCCACTCGTTTTTCTTTACTTAGCTGCTTTTTTCTTGCCATAATACAAATTCTAACAGTCTATTCAGTAGGACTATCAGCTGTGTATCCATCTGACTTCTGCCCAACACAGCTCATGGTCCCAACCCCATTTATAAGGCAAGAAATCCCACTTATTAAACCTGACAGGACACACCTGTGAAGTGAAAACCATTTCAGGTGACTACCTCTTGAACCTCATCAAGAGAATGCCAAGAGTGTGCAAAGCAGTAATCAAAGCAAGAGGTGGCTACTTTGAAGAACCTAGAATATAAGACATATTTTCAGTTGTTTCACACGTTTTTGTTAAGTATATAATTCCACATGTGTTAATTCATAGTTTTGATGCCTTCAGTGTGAATCTACAATTTTCATAGTCATGAAAATACAGAAAACTCTTTGAATGAGAAGGTGTGTCCAAACTTTTGGTCTGTACTGTATGACAAATTCCACCCATTGTATAAATTCACCCCTTATAAACTTTGTATCTTGAGGTATGTGGTCGAAGTACCTGTACTGGTCATATCCTAAAGGAGTATTACTACAAAGGATAGCTGATAAACAGGGGCAGACTGGCAGTAGACCCTTCAGGGAATATTCCCAGTTGCCCAATGCAGACTGGGCTGCCAGCACCCTTCTCAGTTCCTTCCTGTTATCAGTACTGAAGCAAGCCCTCCAGGACCATTGGCCCGGTGTATTGGGACCTGACACTTCCAGCGTTAATTAATGCTTGTAGTGTCAGGTCACTTTGTGGCCGGCCAGTACGGTCTGTTAAAGTATTAATTTATAAATATTGTGAAATATCTTCCCTGCGACCAGCCGTGGACATAAGGGACTGACACTGCCAGTGTCAGGACATGATGGATGTGCTCGGTGTGGCAGGTGCAGTTCGGGGGCAGAGCTGATGATGTGTGGCCTCAGGGTTGTCTCCACAGTCTGGTGTGAGGGTACATGCTGTATAATGCATATACATGCACGTTGTATGTGGTGTGGTGGTGAATATGTGAAATCCAGAGACCAGTCCAAATTGTGCACCGATGTGACCTACCTCAGGCCTATAAAAATTCTCCTGCAGTTACCGTATATGCCGGCGTATAAGACGACTGGGCGTATAAGACGACCCCCAACTTCTGCCCTAAAAATATAGAATTTGGTATATACTCACTGTATAAGACTACCCCTCTCCCAAATGAAAAAAAGTCTGCTTTGATTTCAACATGTTAATTTTAATTCAAATGCATATGACATGCAGGTACTGTATATAGCAGCAAAACTGTCACTTATAAACATAAGGTTGTTTCAAACATGTACGGTAAAGCTAAAACTTTGCAAAACAAACAAGAGAGCAAGTGCCTGGTGATCATAACTGTAAGCTGCGATATTGTAACAGGTCTTGCTGGCATGACAGTTTCCCTTTAAAAGCCTTCAAAATCCTCCTGAGAATATAGAGAATAGTATGCTACTTCAGTATGCTAAGAGCAGGGCTCTCTACGCGCTGACGGGGAAAAAAAAAACACCTCACACAGTGCGGCCCCCGTATATCCGGCGTATAAGACGACCCCCCACTGTAGCCATTATTTTAAGGGGTTAAAAAGTAGTCTTATACGCCAGTATATACTGTAGTTTTGTGATTGTCATTCTCTCAGCCTGTGTGACACAGGTTGTAACGTCAACATCTTGCTACAGATTTACCACAGATTTCACCCTTTGCATTGCAGATCAGCATCATATGCAGATTTGATTGAACAAACTTTCTGCAGTGTGTGGATAACATTTCTTAATGTAGATTTCTACCAATGTGATGCCCTTACTTGTGCATTAGAGCCACCTTCTGGGAAATCTCCATCTAAGGCTAGGGCTACACGGCAACATATTTTTTATTTTTTTTTTTAATGCTAGTCAATGGTGTCAAACTGCGACATACTGCAACGTGACAGTCGCACAGAAATCCAACTTGGAAGGATTTTTTGCGACTGTCATGTTGCAGTTGCAGCATGTCGCCGTGCAACACCATTGTCATTAAAAAGATGTTGTGCAACATTTCTGTGACAGGAAGTCACGCAACATGTCGCCGTGTAGCTCTAGCCTATTGCTTTGCTGTCCACCACCTACTTGTATTGGACCCACCTTCTAGTTTGCAGACACCTACGACATGGGGACACTTTTTTTTGGCATTTCTAAATTCTCAGTCCACCCCCGGTGATAAATGGATGATTTGCTAAGACCCACTGCTTTGACCTCCACCATCACTAGAGCAGAGTGCCAAAACTTCTCTTCTTCCTTACTACAAAACTGCATTGAGGAACAGGAGGGGACTTGGCCTCTCACATCCCATCATATTTACCATAATTTATACCAGAAGTTATAGTCTAAGTAGATTTGAATTTCTGGTGCATGGACCTAATAAATGTGCCTAACATCACTATCCTGAGCTACTCGTAATGAGGGAACCACCTGTCCTTGGAAGACAAATGGAAATACTGCCTAGGCGCACTGGGTAGCGTGAACGCCATGTTCCCTGTAGAGCCAGAGCCAGACCCGTAACCATACAGCTTAGTATTAACATACTGACGGTACTGAACTGGTAGACACAGTGAAGTATCGATATTTCAGTGCATCATCTTAGTCCAGTAGATATATTTTTAGATATATTTTTGTGTCAATGTACTCTAATATAGTTTCTGTTTCAGGAACACTTCTTTCAGTCTTATTTTGTTATGCAATATTTTAACTTGTCAAACTAATTGAATGTCCTGTCTTTAATTTTCAGGGTTGAAGTGAAAAGACCTAAATATTGAAGATGATGTGGATGTAACTGATCTTTGATTTCAGATGTGGCATTTTTCATTGTTTAGTCTTACACACAATTTGACTCATTTCCTAACTACAAACTTACATGTGAGGAAGGTATCTTGTGGGACAAAGGACAAAGAGTTTAATGTGCCGTGTATAGATAGATATATCACTGTTGAAAGTGGTTGTCCCAACCAGACATTTATGGCATATGATATGCCATAAATGTCTGAAAGCTGCGGACCACATCTCTAGGACCCGCTCCTGTCATGCACAGCTTTTGCTGTTCGCTGCTATGGGACTTCCTAAAATAGTCATATTTGGCTCAGCTATTTTCGTAACTCCCATCGCAGTGAATGGAGGAGTGGCGTCTCCATTCACGGCTGGACCCCGTTGTTGAGATAGGAGTGGGTCCCAGCTATCGGATATTTATGTTGAAATAGTAAAAACCCTTTAAAGGTACTGTAAATAAATCTAATTTACTAAATAAAGTTGTGGATTACTGCACATCAGTCCCATTCTAGGTTCATTCAAAGTAAGGGGCTGTTCACATCTTGTTTTTACTGTGTCAGGTGTATGTTTGTGAACAGTAAGAATATATTGAAACGTATTGCTCAACATTCCCATAGACTAAAATCAAGCAAACGTAGTTCAAAAGTGCATATCTTTGACTCCATTTGTCACTATTTAAAATTTTGTCGTACTTTTTTTTTTTTTTTTAACATCGCAGTCAATGAGGTATATGGAAATAAGACTTTACATTTCCATAAAAAAAATTTCGTTCAGTTTTAAATCTTCATTTAAAAAAGTTTCGCAAAAAAAAATTTTTTTTATAAAAAAAAAAAACAAAAAACATGCATCCACCAAACATTTACATTTAAAAAGGAAAAACACAAACTTGCATGCGTTTGTATGTTTTTTTTTTTTTTGTTTTGTTGTTCGTCTAAGACAGGCTGAACCTGCAGCCCTCCAGCTGTTATAAAACTACAACTCCCATCATGACATGCTGTAGGCTATCCAGGCATGCTGGGAGTTGTAGTTTTGCAACAGCTGAAGGGCCGCAGGTTGAGCATCCCTGGTCTAAGATATATGTTAAACTTACAGCAAAAACAAGATGTGAACAGCCTTAGACTGAACAGTCTATTAAATATTTTAACATCCATATCTGGTTAGTATGTGGAATTTTATGTTCTATTAAGTAATAATAGTTTAGGAGTAGAGATGAGCAAATTTATTCTAAATAAATCAAATTTGTTACAAATGTCCCCCAAAACTTTCAGCGAACCTGAAACTTTTGTAATTTGTTTCAAAAAAGTCAGAACACATAAAATCGCTGTATTAAAAATTGGTTGTATTTTTCATCATAAAGTCACTTTATTAAAAACTGGTTGTATCGCCATATACGAACATCTATAACATTTTTTTTATTATCATTAAACTGTCAATGTAGCTGTGAGAGCTTTTTTTTTTTTTTTTTGTTCATTGGTACTATTTTGGGGTGCATATTAGAGCTGAGCATATTTAATTCTATGTGAATTGGGTTCCTTATGAATTTCACAAAAGTTAATCTGCCAAACGAATCTAAAGTTTGGTTATTTGTTTCGAATAAAGGAAGGAAGAAGATGGAGGATCACATGACGCTGGAAGGAAGTGGGGGAGGGCTTGCTCTGATTGGATTAGAGGCTGACAGACAGCCTGATCAGCTAATCAGGAAGGTCCTTTTCTGAGTACGTCATAGAACACCACTCTGTATTCAGCCTGAAAGGATTGTTTTATGGCAGTGTCTGACAAAAAGCATTGCAGACACAAGCGTGTAATCCAGCTTTACTAAGGACACTAATAATTGGGTAGATTATTTTATTTATTTATTTTTAGGGAATTTGATTAGGGAAAGCTTTGAGAGTGTGAGGGTCTGGTCCCCTATTTGTGTGTTTTATACAGCTGCTGGTAACTAGTTCTGTATTACAAAACCCTTGAAGAAACACTTTTTTTTTTTCAGTATATGAAGAAAAATATTTCTGAATTTGAAAAACCAAGTTACTGTTGTTCATAAGCTTATTGCCCCCAATTAAGCACCCAAAAGTATACAGTGCTGACCAATTGAGCATTTTTTTTTCTTAAACAGTTTACACTTAGTAAGCTTGTAATTGGGCTTATTGGTGCGTTGCATTACTGCAGTTACAACAAAAGCAGTGCTGTAATAATAGCATTTTTATTCCTGTTATTGAACGCTTTGCATATGGCTGCCAGATAAAAGGTAGTTAAGCAAAAGCCATATTGCAATAATGTTGTTTTTTTTATACCTGTTATTAAATGCATTTTATTTTTACTGCATCAGGCCACGTAGTTCAGACATCTACTGCCAAAATTACATTACTACTGTTGGGACACTGAATAATAAATGCTACACAAACTTCTAGTGCATGGGCAGAACATACAGCGGAGGTACAGAATCTGTACTATACAAAGCAACGTACTGACATTTTATTAAAACATCACACATCAATGAACAAGTATTGAATAAGTGATAGGGAACGGGGAAGTGGGTGAGGGAAGGGAGACACAGGCCCGACGTTTTATTGAAAGACAGATACAGAGAGGGTAGGGGAGGAAGGAGAGGAGTTTTAAATCTATTCTTTGTCGATGTCCAGACCATCCATGAAGTAGTAATCTCTGAGCATGCTACAAACCAGCCTGTGGCAGGCCGCAGAGCGTCCTTAAAACATTTCAGGCGCCAGGCCTCCTGGCTAGCCTCAATAGGGTAGGTCCCGTGAAAGAGTCCATAAAGCACGGCAGTGTGCTTTAGGCTGCTCCTGGGAATAGAGTCTCCGAATTGATTTTCTAGGGTGTCCCACAGGACCTGTGCAAACAGGCAAACCCAAAAGAGGTGAAAAGGTGTTTCATCCTTCAATGGGCACCTAGGGCAGTACCTGGTATTGCATTGTCCACCGGCATGCATGAAAGTGCAAAGGGGCAGGCCCCCATGATTAGTCATCCATGCTAGATCTTTTTAAACGTTGGTTAACCTGCTAGAAGCCACATTCTTCCAAACAGCCTTGGTGGTTGTGGCGAGGAGTCCTGGAATATACCTCATTAAGTCCTTTGCTTTGTGGATAGTCTTTTGTTTCCACAAGTCCATCCAGCTGGTGTTCCCGTACAAACTTGAGAAAGTCTTGGAAGTACTAGTTTTAGGGGTAGGAGCTGTTCCACTTGTCCCAAACCAGCCTCCCCAGAGAGGCAAGAGAAAGAAATGGGACATGGATAGGCCCAACGAACCATCTTCCTTGGACATGCAGTCGCACACAAAGGCTGCCTGCAGCAGAATGGGGATATCTGGAACACCTTTCCCACCCTTGCAGGGCTCCTTGTACATGACTGTCCGCTTTACTCTGTCCATTTTGGTGCCCCAAATGAAGGGAAAGACAGTCCTAAAAATGGCCTGCTGAACAGCGACATGAGGAGGCCAAGCTTGCACCGATTACTATAGAACCAGTAGCTTTCTACAGCACAAGAGTCTTTTGAGCTGTCACAATTCAATCTTTTGGTTGACCTTTGCTAAACAGTATTTCCCCAACTTCAAGGCTCTAACTCTTCTAATTCTGTATGGGGGCTATAAGTTGTAACCCCCAAACAGTGTAATGTCTCCTTGTGGCCCACCGCCCCATAGAGTATAGTATCTCCTTGTGGTCCCAAGTGTTTTTTTCTTCTAAATAGGTATTGATCACAATAAAGTCATGGGAATATTTTTTATATCGCCCAACCCTAGTCACATCTCCCTCCCATGAGAGACATCTGCATATGTGAATGCTGACAATACAACTACACCTTCTAACCTACAAGTACCATGTGCCTCTACTTTAAGCTCAAAAGCTATGCCAATAACAGAAGTTACAGAAGTCACTACTAACTGAGCTGAAGCAATCCATACACCGGGACATCACCACAGCATTTACAGCTCTACAACAGGAAATCACACAAATTAAGGATAAAATGGAAGAATACACCAATGCTCACAACCAGCTTGTATAGGCCCATAACGATGCATAGGATGATATAAAGACTCTCAAACTTGCAGACTTAGAGGATGGCTCAAGGCGAAATAATCTTCAGAGGCATACCGGAAAGTGTGGATGTGGGATTTCTTTGCTGCCTTGATACGAACTGTAGAACAAAGAGACGTACTAATTGACAGGGTGCACCGCATTCCCAAACCTAAGCGTGCTCCCAACACTGCCCCTAGGGACACTATAGTGAAATTGCACTTCTACCATTTCAAAGAAGTGCTTCTAGAAGCGATAATTATCACTAAGGATCTGCTGGAATGCTTCCAAAAATTCTCTTATCTATCAACTTATCGGCTACCACACTGAATAGACGTAGACAATTCTCAACCGCCACCAGAATTTTGACTCCTCAACTTACCTTTATTAAAAATATACCACCATCTCTAATATTAAAGGGGTTGCCCAGGTTCAGAGCTGAACCCGGACATACCCTTACTTTCATCCAGGCAGCCCACCTGATGTTAGCATCGGAGCATCTCATGCACAGGGCAAGGGCACTTTTGTTGACAAATACACACTGCCAGGCGGAAGCTTCTGCCTGGCAGTGTGTTCGGTGACATCACCGGCTGTAATGGGCCGGCTTTAGCACTGGCTAGGGCAGCGCTAAAGCCCACCCATCAGCGCCGGTGACGTCACTGGGCTCACTGCTGGGCGGAAGCCTCCGCATGGCAGAGCCCGGTTCATCACCGGAATCGGGCAAAATGCCTTTGCCTTACGCTAATTAGTGCAGGGCAAAGGAGGGCATCGGAGCATCAGGCAGGCTGCGTGGGTGAAATGAAGGGTATGTCCGGGTTCAGCTCTGAACCCGGACAACCCCTTTAAGAAAAGGAATCTCATCAATGGTGGAGATTTCAACCTCCCTCCTTTCCCTAAAATTGCAGCTCTCACCGCCTCCTATCAGAAGACCTATACAATATATAGAGGGTCCTCCACACTACAGAACACGTGATTATATTCCAGAATTGTTTTTATTATTAGTGGATAAGTAGTTTCTGCAAGAGGTTCATTCAGCAAACAGGATTAATTACGTGGTCTGATCACGCTCCATTGTCCTGCACCATATCAGACGATTTTAACCAGAACCCTTATATCACTTGGAGAGTTAACAATTACCTAATATCACAACCCATTGAAAGAACAGATAAGAGAAGTTCTTCAAGAATTTTTTTTTTCATTTGCAGCCCAGAAGTATTCCCGATTATCTAGTGTACACCTGTTGGTTACTAATTTTTCAGCTGTAAAATAGAAAATCAAGTCTGACCTGCTGCAGATGAGGAAACATGAAATATTGTGGATGAGTAGAATAGCATCAATCAAAATGTTTGTACTGCTCCAAATCACTTACCTATTCCGTAACGTACCTATGATTTTCCAGTTAAAATACCTTAAAGAACTCCAAGCGTTAATCACCAAATATATTTGGCTAGATAAACTAACTTGAGTTCGGGCAGATATTCTATTCATCCTTAGAAATAGAGGTGGTCTGAGGTGCCCAAGTGTCTTAAGATATTACAGAGCATGTGTTTTCAAACTAAGATTCTTGTGGCATGATCAGTCTGACAGAAAGTGGACTATTATTGAGAAATACCTGATGGGTAGCAGTAAACCCTGAACATTATTCTATACATCACCATAGGCTAAACCCCACCCCCATTTCACCCTTGCCTCTACCATTAATGCAGCTCTTGATCTTTGGAAACTAATAACATAAAAAACATTGCCGTTGATTCCACTGCCGATTTTAGAGTATTGTGTCCCCAATCTCCAGATCATGTCATGGGTGAATATGGGAATTAGGACGATAGATCTTTTAAAAAAAAATGACGCCTTGATTTTCTTTAACACCCTAAACTCTCAATACAATATTCATGGTAAAGACTTTCAAATTCAACATATCCTGTCTGGATTAAGGTTACCCACTGACCATTGTCCTTCTAAACTACTATATAACGTCTCCACAAATCAAAGCTTTATCTTTAAGCTACTTACACATAAGTGAGCATTTATACTCAACACTTTTAATCCTCTACCTTCAAAAATGGGGAAAAGATTTGGACATAACTATTTCTAAAGATCGCTGGCTTAAAGAGGACCTTTCACCACTCCTGACATGCCTGTTTTAATAGCTTCATGCATTCCCCATGTAATGACAATTCTGGAACATCTACTGTTATGTCTGTATGTTGTGCCATTCCTTTATTATTTGCACTAGAAGTTATGAATGAATTGCTATTTGCCTTCAGTAAAGGAACAGAGGGGAGGTGACCAGTTGGGGGTGTGTATCTGCAGTCTGAACATGGCAGCACTGATTGGCTAGAGTCAGTCTGTGCAGATACACCCCCCCCCCCCCAACTGGTCACCTCCCCTCTGTTCCTTTACTGAAGGCAAATACCAATTCATTCATAACTTCTAGTGCAAATAATTAAGGAATGGCACAACATAGAGCCATAAGAATAGCTGTTCCAGAATTGTTAGTGTGTGGGGAATGCATGGAGCTATTAAAACAGGCGTGTCAGGAGCGGTGAAAGGTCCCCTTTAACTAATTTTCCTCTTCTTACTCCCTCCCATTGTAGTTATCATTTAGAAAACTCTAGAAAAATATTCTACAAATGGTATTTTACACAGCACAGACTCTCTTAACTATATTCGACCTCTGACTCTGTTGGAGATGTTCCTCTCCAGATGCAGACATGCTCCATATTTGGTGGTGATTTATTAAAATCAAACCACTCTGGGACTCATCAATAATCTTATGTCACAATTATGCAACTTCTCAGTCTGCTTAACACCTAACCAAACTCTATAAAACATAGACTTGGATTATTTGCCTAACACGTGCAGAACTGTAGTATCTCACTTAATCATTGATTCACAAACCAAAATTGCTACTTACTGGAAATGCCCAGATCCCCTCCTTTAGTGGAAAAAATGGGCTTTGTGAATAATAATTGTCTATCAGAAAAAAATCATTACATCTGCCTTGCATAAACTACCTAGGTTTATGGTCAAATGGAGACTATGGCCCCATTCTAAATACAATAAGGTCTCTATTTGCGCTTAATCTGACCTGAATCTTGCCTTATAATTTCATTACAATTGTCACCAACTGTTCTTGGTTGTTTCTTTTATTTCTACTCTCTCCTCACAAATGTTTCTTTATTGTAAAAAATCAATAAAAAAAAAATGTAAAAAACAAAAAAACACAAAGAAACCAATCACAACCAAGAGGTAGGTAAGAGACTAAAGCTGCATCATATAAGAATACACAGAGACTCTGCAGTTTGAATCAGATGACTTCACTTGTTTCTGCTCCAGAAGTCAGGGAAAGAGGCAGAAGATAGCATAGACTGTGAACTGTGATGATCTCACCTATTCTAGCTCCTGAGATGGAGCAGATAGGCAGGAGGGAGCTTGGCTTGAGAGTCAGTCAGTTACATCTGTGCGCTAATTAAATCCTGCTGTCCTTTTGCTCAGTGCCAGTTATTAATGATTTGAGTTATTATTGTCTTTGTGAATTTTTAGTATACTTATATTATTTTTAACACAGCTCATTTATCCAACTACTTTTTTTTTCTTCTCCCTAGTATTTGCTACTGTGTATGACCTCAGACTGTTACCAGAATATTCCACTGCCTTAGTTGTTGTGCCGTTTGTCTGTTTTGATCCAGCTTGTCTCTCTGGATACTAGTTATCAATTTGGCTTTAACATTTTTGCTCTGTTTCTGACCTCGATTAGTATGACCACACTACCTTTTCACCCCATCTGCTGGTATTCCATACCACCAGCAGAGTCTGTTGAGGTCAGGGATGCCCAACCTGCGGCCCTCCAGCTGTTGCAAAACTACTACTCCCGGCATGCCCTGATAGCTGTAGGCCGTCCGTGCATGCTGGAAGTTGTAGTTTTGCAACAGCTAGAGGGCCACAGCTTGGGCATCCCTGGTTTAGGTTCCCGTTTGGGCTCACCCTTATTTTTGGGATGGCTATTGTGCTGTAGTCAGGCCCCTACTTAGTGATCAGGGTAATTTAAGCCAAGTCATCCTTTCCCTAGTTCTTGATAAACCAGGTGGTGAGGTTCAAGTCTGGCAGTGCATGCGTGTTTTGCTGGACAGGTTATACCTACTTTAGCAATTTTGTTACAATCACCCAACTTAATGCCCTAAGATAGGAGACTCCAAACACTCTGTCATGCCAGAGGTGTAATGGGAAAGGTAGTTTGCATTACGGGGCTATTTCATAGAGGAAAGAAAGTATCAAGACGGCAGAAAATGAGCAGTTATGTATGCAAGTATGGTTCGTGAACACTGCAACTGCTGAGGCCACTGACTGGCTGGCAGCAGTGCATGTAGACAGCACTGGAATCGGGGAGCTGATGAAAGGTGAGGCTTTTTTTTTTTTTTTTTTTAACACCTGCACTCTGCCTGCATATTTGAAAAGGGGTTCCTTGTCTTGGACAACCCCTTTAAAGCTTGACCCCAAAACACAGCTCCCCTGGAAAAGTGAAAAGTAAGGTCCGACTGCTGGAGAAATATTCCCTTACACTGATCCCTATGAACTGTGAAATATCTAAGTCCCACATGGATTTGTATTACTCTGAAACGCTCCTTTATAAACTTAAAAATACAGTCACAGTTGTCATACTGCAATCACTTTATGAAATCTTGTTTATTACATGACGTTTAGAACAGAGAAACTGAAAAAATGTAAAATTTTGTTGTATAATTGCTGAAGGTCAGATCGCTGGACCCAAATATGAATTAACTTTATGGTAATGTTTTATAACCGACTGGTTCTCTTTTGGATTTCTTCCACCAAATATTGTCGGGACACATCAACCTAAAATAGAAAAATATAAAAAAAAAAATTAAACCACAAAAATAAAAGTGTAAACAGATGATTTATACAACCAAAAAAAAAAAAAGTAATATCTGGGCAGCTCAACAACATGTGCATTAATAGCTAGCCAGTAAATTATTGTAACTATGGATATATGTATGCAGTGACTGTCTTAAGCAATCGTAGATGTAGTATTTTTTGTGATTATTAAAAATATTTAAAAAGAACCTGTCACCACAAAATGCAGCAGGAGGAGCTGAGCCTATTTGGCTATTATTAGTGTTTGATAGTGTTCCCTGTGTAAGTTATACTCTGAATTCTGTCTCTGACCGCTATCTAACACTTAAATGTGTAAATTACAAGTTTTACTGAATCTTTCCTCAGAAAACCATATATCAATCTGCTCAGCTACTCCTGCTCTATAACATGCTGCCTGCTGATTAAACTGATTAAACTGCATTTTATGAGGACAAGTTGTCTTTAAAAGTAAGACAGTATACCAGTGCTGCATACAATAATCAAGGTAATTAATTTGTACTAATAGTAACAATCCTGGTCCAGAAGACAAATGGTGTTTGCCGCAAGACCCGTGCATTCAAAGCACCTATATACAAAGATTATGGGTTGTATTATTAGGATCAAATAATAATGCAAAAAGGGTAAAGGTAACCATATATAGTGTGCCAACTGTTAGTGTTTTATGGAACAATTAGTAATCAATAGAGCTATAGTATTGTGCTCGCTCGCATAGCAGCAATCCCTTCATATTTTTCATCACCACGGTCCCAGAGACCAAACATTTCTCTGTTGACATAGCAGCATCACTAACAAATTATATTGGTACAGATGAACATAAGAAACTTTGCAACATTAGAGAAAAATGGTTCTTTTAACCCTCCCCCCTAAACAAACATTCCCTACTAATGGGCAGGAGATTAGGGCAATTATCATGCAGCAGGATTCATAGGAACACTTAATCCCAATTATTGCCGCCTGAAGGCCCCTTTACAACTGGCCGAGAATTGTTTATAGGAACGCTTGTTAGCAATTATCTGGCAGTGTAAAGGGTCTATTAGACTGTCAATCGTCCCATTTCACTGCTCCCAAACATGCATCCAAACTCCTAGAATTACATGTCCACCATGAATGAAACTACCCTACCGAATTCACCTACAATCTGCTAACTGCCAAAGCTAAACGTCACTACTCTGTGCTTCTCTTTTTGACCTTTCCTCTGCCTTTGACACTGTTGACCACTCTATCCCCCTACAAATCCTATCTTCCCTCAGCATTAAAGACCTAGCCCTCCCCTGGATCTCCTCATACCTCACCAACAGATCCTACAGTGTTTCTCATTCATACACTACCTCCTCGTCACACCCTCCCTGATGGTGTCCCTCAAGGCTCTGTCCTGGGTCCCCTAATTTTGTCCATTTATACGTTCGTCCTGGGACAGCTCATAGAGTCCTATGGCTTCCAATACCACCTCTATGCTAACGACACTCAAATCTACCTCTCTGGCCCAAATGTCACCTGCTATCCTGAATACCAGCATGTCTGTAGGCTATATCTTCATTTTTCTCCTCCCACTTCCTAAAACTCAACATGGAGAAAACAGAATTCATGATCTTTCCACAATGTCGCTGAGCCCCCCTACCTGACCTGTACATTACAGTTAATAGCACAATGCTTTCTCCAGTCTCACAGGCCTGGAAGAGGGGGGAGGGGGCACTGGATTCTGCCCTGTCCTTTAAGTCACACATCCAAACCCTCCCCTCCACCTGCCGTTTTCGTATTCACGCCTTCCTCACCCCTGAGTCAACTACAATACTAGTGCATGCCCTCATCATCTCCCGCCTGGACTACTGCAACATCCTCCTGTGTAGCCTCCCCATCCACCACTCTCGCTCCCCTCCAATCTATTCTTAACTCCGCTGAGCGATTAATCCACTTCTCCCCCTCTCTGCCAATCCCTTCACTGACTCACGATTGCCCAGTGAATTCAGCTTAAAATACAAACAACTACATTTAAGGCCTTCCACAAGCTGTCTCCTCCTTACGAGCTACTTTCTCGATACATCCCCACACATAATCTCAGATCCTCACATGACCTCCTCCTCTGTTCTTCACACAATCGGCAAGATTTCTCACATGCCTCCCCCTACTCTGGAACTCAATACCCCAACAAATCAGACTCTTCCCTAACATCCAAACCGTCAAGAGTAACATGAAAACCCACCTTTTCCGGACAGCTTACCACCTGCCAACAAGCATGCTGCCACCACACAGCCACATGGGCAGCCTATGCCCTCACCTTCAGTGTTCTTTCCCCTTCCCTTATAGATCGTAAGCTCTTGTGGGCAGGGTCCTCTACCCCTCTGTACCAGTCTGTTATGATATGTAAAGACATGACCCTGTCTAAATAAGGTCACACTGCTGACAATGTATATCAGTACAAAAACCAAGCCATGAGAAGGAAAGAACAAATTGCCTGTAGAGCTCAGAAACAGGATTGTGGGAGGTACAGATCTTGAGAAGGGTATAAAAAGTTCTGCTGCACTTACATTTTCCCAAGATAACAGTAGCCCCCATAATTCTTTAATGGAGGAAGTTTCAAACAACCAGCTTTCTTTAAACAACCTTTCTAGAGCTGGCTGACCCCCAATCTACGTAAATAATCAGGGAAGAAGGACCTTCGTATGCGAAGTGACCAATAACCCAATGGGCACTCTGGCTGAGTTCAAAAGATACCCTGTGCAGATAGATGAAACTTTCGGAAGGTCAACCTTCGCTGAAACACTGGCTTTATGGAGTGGCCAGAAAGAATCCTATCCCAAGTAAAAAAAACATGAAAGCCTGTCTAGAGTTTGCAAAAAACACACCTAAAGTACTCTCCACAATTGGTCAACATGTGATAATCCAGCGCATACCAATCCACTAGGACATGGCTTTCCTTTATGATCGGTTGGGGTCTGACCTCTAAGAGCCCCAGAAATTATAAAGTGACAATATATCCTAGCATTATAAAACTGTATAAAGCTTTCTTTAAAACATCAGTGCTACCAGAGGTCGCGCTACGTTTTTTTCAGAAGAGTAAAAATACTCCTCTGACCTTTTTTGAGGAGTATTTTTACCCAAGGAGGAGTACGAAATCTGCGGTAATTAAAATACATAATATATAGGCCTGCACTTGCTCACATCTGTGTTGGAGGCTGCATTTGGAGCCTCTGTTGCAGATTCTGTTGAAAGACCAGACAAAAAAGCCTTGTATGCAGGAGTTTTTGTCTGGTAAAAAGACAGGTCGCAAATGTAAACTGAACGGATCCCATTGTAGTCGGTGGAGTCTGTTCAGCTTCCCTGTGGGGTGACAGAAGCAGGGCTGTGGAGTCGGAGTCGGTCACCATTTTGGTGGAGTCGGTATAAAAATGGACCGACTCCGACTCCTAAAATATATAATGAATTAGTACATTTAGTTCAGTGCTGAATATATTTTTATAAGAATTTGTGAAATGATGAAATGTCCTATAAATGCCTGTTCTATTCCTGATCTAAGGATTTAGGCTTTTAGTTGAGATGACTGTGTGCTGCCCTTTATGTCCAGTGCATGTTCTCTCTGTATGCTTTATGTTTCCTCTGAGCTCATGTTTGGAGAGGTTAGCTGCTCTCATGGCTTCTATCTGCTGATGTAAAACACCTAGAGCCTTATGTATGAAAACTGTCTAGGTGTAGGTTTCTTTGTTGCCCATAGCAACCAATCAGAGCTCCCCTTTCATTTCATATAGTGCTCTGCAGAAACGAAAGGGGAGCTCTGATAGGTTGCTATGGGCAACAAAAAAAGTCTTAGACCTAGACAGTTTTCGTACATCAGGCCCAGAGGCGTATCTACTGGGGGGGAGGGGGGGCAGGGGAGGTGATGCTCCGGGCCCAATACCTCTGGGGGGGCCCAGCAGGGATGGCCTTCGTACAATCAGGCGAATACAAGTGAGTGCTTCCATTATGGAGTCTGATGGGGGCACATTAAGCCGATCTGAGGTCTGATGGGGGCACATTAAGCCGATCTGAGGTCTGATGGGGGCACATTAAGCCGATCTGAGGTCTGATGGGGGCACATTAAGCCGATCTGAGGTCTGATGGGGGCACATTAAGCCGATCTGAGGTCTGATGGGGGCACATTAAGCCGATCTGAGGTCTGATGGGGGCACATTAAGCCGATCTGAGGTCTGATGGGGGCACATTAAGCCGATCTGAGGTCTGATGGGGGTACATTCTGCTGATCTGAGGTCTGATGGGGGCACATTAAGCCGATCTGAGGTCTGATGGGGGCAAGGGACTGTTAGTTTAGTGATGTAAAAGCTGGGGACAGATTTCCTTTAACATAGGAGTCCCCTTTTTTACTCCTATTAATCCTATATTTTACTGCATTATGTGGTAGAGTATTTAGTGTAGGGTATGTAGAAAGTCTATTGTACTGTACTTAACAGCATAGATGATCTAGCAGTTTATATAGTCATCTTGCTAATACAGTATTATAACCACAACTAGTAGTATGTGCCTGTGAAGTTGGAAACATGCGTTTGGGAAGCCAATAAGTGGGGGGCCCACTCAAGTATGTTTTGCCCCCTCCATGTGCTGAACCTCTAGCTACGCCACTGATTAGGCCCTAAGTGAGCTGTACCCAGAGAAGCCTGATAGATTACAAACTGTTTTTGTCATGACTTATCTGTACTATTGATTTTATGCAAATTTGTTTAAAGTTATCACTTAAACATGCTCCATCTATGAGGGAGTAGGAGTCGGAGTCGGGGTGAGGGGAAATTGAGGAGTCGGAGTCGGGGCTTTGGCTTACCAACTCCACAGCCCTGGACAGAAGGAGGGGGAGCAGGGCCACTAGTGGGGCGACAGGGGGAGCAGGGCCACTAGTGGGGCGACAGGGGGAGCAGGGCCACTAGTGGGGCGACAGGGGGAGCAGGGCCACTGGCGGGGGGGGGGGGGGGGGGGGGGGAGCTGGGTTATTATTGGGGTGACAGGAGGAGGGGGAGCAGAGAACTGGGAGACTGGACAGAACCATGGTTCGGGGAGGGGAAAAATCACTCACTTCAGTGCCGGAGGCAGCTCTTCTCCCAGGCACCAGTGACATCAGTCCACGGCCCTTTACCTCTCTAGCGGCCCTGTTTTGTTTCCCAGGGTCCATGCTCTGCGCGCCTGCTCTCCTTCCAGCCCCGGGAGTAGGCCCCTCCTCCTTCCAGCTCCCGCCGGCTTCCTCTGCCTCGCCCAACCTGTATTGCTCTGGCGCACCAATAACCTTGCTGTAAGGAGCTTTGTTATTGGTTATTTCAGGCACAGGCAGCATTGCTGTGCTGCCTGTGCCGTTCACAGCGCTCGCTGCGCTGATGAAAAACTGGGAAAAGTCTAAGGCGTAGTGGTACACCTTAGACTTTTTTCCGGGAGTAAAATTGCCTGAAAACGCGTCTATGACGCTTTTTTATGTGTTATTGCGACCTCTGAGTGCTACACCTGTTCACAGGTTGGTTGTGGTATTGCAGCTCTGCGCCCTTTTAGAGTAGAACTATGCACAAACTGTAGAAACATGTAGTGCTGTCATCTAATGACAACAATCGCATGTTTCTAACCCTGAACACACCCTTTATAAGCTTCTTTCTCAAATTTTTATTTCGAAAAACGAAAGTGTTGCTCAGAAAGTTTAGTTGCTGTCTTTTTAGATTTCGTTTATGATGTTACCGTTTGCAAACCACCCACGATCTTGGCCAAAATAAAAATGCATCACGGACTGCACAGAAATGCCTTCTGTGAATATGGCTTTACATACCTCTTCCCTTGTAGAAACATCTCTGAGCTTTACAACGCCGTCTTTGAGTTCCTGCTCCCCAATGATTGCCACTAGTGGAATACCGGTCTCTTCACAGTACTGCAACTGATTTAGTAACTTTGGATTTTTCTTGTACAACATTTCTGCCTGAGGGGACAAAAATAGAAGATAAAAAAATGTCCCAGAAACACGGTTACATGTTGAAAAAGTCAGATTGGTGGGATTCTATAGCCCGTAGCCCTGCAATACATTAATCACAATCAACAGGTCAATTGCCAATGGGAGATCACGGGAAGTACTGTACAGATCAGCGTTTATCAGTGTCCGAGAAGCACCACCTCCTAACCTTCATGTCACACATCCATATGTCTCTAGGTGCAGACATGCAGCCCCATGCTGAAAAGGGGGAAAATAACTGCCTCACAGTCATGTATATGAATAGACAGCTTCTAGGGCAGCGACTGCTCTTTTACTCGCTGCTCACATCCATCCTATGAATTCCAAGCACTCCTCATGCCTTTCCCTCTATGTCCAGCACTCACCCTTCTCTGCCTGGTAGACCTCCCTATCTCCTCAGGTCTGTAGACATTATCAGTCAGTCCTGCTCCTATTCCTCTGCTGAATTTTGACTTGTTTTTAACATTTACTCTAGTTTTCTCTGATAAAGGTTTTAATTGTTTAATGTAATGTCAGTGATGTCTGTTAGGGCCCTTGCAGACGAGCGTGAGACTCGGACGTCTCCCGCATCGTGTGCCCTGTACTGAACTTCTGGCACTGACGGGGATCACATAGCATTATACTGATTTATGATGCTATGTAACCCTTACAGTTCTGGAATGTGTTGGATAACACTAACAGCATTATGCCAGTGTTATCCAACACATTCCAGAACTGTAAGGGTTACATAGCATCATAAATCAGTATGATGCTATGCAACCCCGTTCAGTGCCGGGAGTTCAGTACAGGGCACACGATGCGGGAGATGTCAGAGTCTCACGCTCGTCTGCAAGGGCCTTTAAATGTGGGCAGGTGAGTCTGTTTTTTATGTTCAGGTGCAAAGGTTGAGAGGATAGGGGATTGGCAGCCCCAAAGACAGACAACTCCTTTAACTGCATTCTGCAGGTCAGTACGATTACAGCGATACCAACCATAATTTTTTTATTTTTCTGTTCTCATAACTATAAGAGGGCTTGTTTTTTGTTGGAGAAGTTGTACTTTCTAATGCCATCATATAATAATGGCATACAATTTAATGGGTAGCGGGAATAAAATTCCAAATGGGATGGAATCGAAAAAAAAACAAAAAACAATTTCTCCACAGTTTTACAGGTTTTGTCCCTACGACGTTCCATTTGCGGAAAAACTGACCTGTGCCCTTCATTCTCTGGGTCAGTACGATAACAATACCACATATGTATTTTTTGATGTTTAAATACTGAAAAAAAAAAAAAAAAAAAAATCACCATATTCTGACCCCATAACTTTTTTATAGTTATGTCTACTGAGCTGTGTGGGGGCTCAATTTTTGTAGGACAATCTGTAGTTTTTATCGATACCATTTTGGTGTGTGTGTGACTTTTTGATCACATTTAATTACATTTTTTTAAAAATGTTTTTGAAAAAATGGCGAATCTGCCATTTGGATATTTTTTTCCATTATGCCATATTGGAAAAATATTTTAAAATTTGAATAGCACAGGTGTTGATGTGTTTATATTTTTTATCCTAAGGAAAGGGGGGCGATTTCATTTTTTATGTTTAAAGGGTTTCTGTCACCAGTTTTTTCAGTATGAATCAGGCTGACATTAGAGATGTGCTAATGTCACCTGATTCCAAATATATATCTGTTTTATTTACTGGTGCCCCCATTTTTATATAAAATGAACTTTTATTTTATGCTAATAAGGCTCCTAGGTGCAAGGGGCGTTACCTCTGCTCCTAGAGGCTCTGTTGATTGACAGGACCAGGAAGAGAAGAAACACTCAGTTCACCATAGATTTTAAGGACCTTCAATGATGTCATGACCATGTGATCAGTCACATGGTTAGGATCACACAAACAGCCTGTCTCCTCCTAAACCATGTGACTGATCACATGGTCATGACATCATTGAAGGTCCTTAAAATCTATGGTGAACTGAGTGTTTCTTCTCTGCCTGGTCCTGTCAATCAACAGAGCCTCTAGGAGCAGAGGTAACGCCCCTTGCACCTAGGAGCCTTATTAGCATAAAATAAAAGTTCATTTTATATAAAAATGGGGGCATCAGTAAATAAAACAGATATATATTTGGAATCAGGTGACATTAGCACATCTTTAATGTCAGCCTGATTCATACAGAAAAAACTGGTGACAGAAACCCTTTAAAGTCCACACCAGCACCGTACATGTATGGCCCTGGTAGCTAATGGGTTAATGACTAAGCCAGATTTTAGAGATCTGGCATCAGTGACTTTATCAGAGAATAACTCATTAACTGTATTGCACACCCAAGTAATTCTGACATTTTTTCCTCATATATTGTACTATATTTAGGTGGTAAAATAAGACATATACAATTTGCATGTATTTACTAAAAACTCAAAAGTTGGTTAAACAAACTAAAAATGCATTTTCCCCTATTTTTTTTAACTGCATACACTATATATACATACTATACGAAAATGTTATCAGATATATATTTCCATTTGTTTACTTTGTTTTAGATTTGAAAAACTTTTCATTTTGTTCATTTTTGAACAGTTCAGAAGACTTTTTTTTTTTTACTTAAAAAAATTGTAAATATTTAAATATTTTAAAATACAGTATGTTTTCCTGCACCAATGATTGAATCCAAAGTGACAACATTTTGAATACTAGACTTAATGTTCTCCTCTAGGGAAGTATTTTGGTCTCAATGTTTTTTTGGTAGAAATTAATAGCAAATGAAAAAAGTTAAAATTACTTTTTTTTTTACAAATATGTCCTTTTGAAGACAGATGATTTTTTGGCACAGTGCAAATAAAAATGAAGAAATGCACCCCTTAATTTATTGCCCTACTTCTTCCAGTTTAAGAAATATTTCTGTTGTGGCCCTAATCTTGTGCCTTCCACACATAGAGCCCAAAAGGAGGGGGCTCGCTCTCAGGCTCAGGCATGGGGGGTAGTTTCATATTCACCTAGACGGCTTCTGCCCACCCTGTGTGCTGCCCCCTGGGGAGGGCGTCTACAGTAGTAACAGAGGGGACTTCCAGAAGTATTAGCCAAGGTGACACTGTAGCTGGCGGGTAACAGCGGATTTGAGATCCCCTGTTCCTCCTTGTCTTCCAGAGGTGGGGAACGAGCAGCGGGCTTGAGGACCCGCTGGTCTTCCCCCCTCAAATGTGGGGAAACAGGTGGTTAGAGACCATCTATAGCCCAAACCTGAAAAATAAAACAAAAAGGAAAAAACTTTAGCAGACCTACAGAAAAAAAATGTCTGTCTCCTACGGACACTAAGCTAAAACTGATTAGCTCAGTGTCTGCAGGAGGGATATAGCTGAGAGGAGGAGCGAACACTTTTTTTTGCTTAGTGTCGCCTCCTAGTGGCAGCAGCTATACCCATGGTCTCCTGTGTCCCCCAATGATATGAGCGAGAAAGCATGGTGTGCTATGATTTGTATCCTTCCCCCTACCCCCTCCCTAAATTACACGGATGACAAAAGTTGATGTGAACTCACTGTGTAATTTTCAGTCCCCTTAGGGGTCCCCATAGGGAGCACTGTGGAGGCATTCTTACTATGTAGTGGGCACTATTACTGTGTTGGGGCGCAAATGGGATTGGGCGTGTATAGAGCAGGTTTAGAGGCATGGCACAATGCATACTAATCCTAAGTCCCACTGAAAATCAGGAAACATTTTCTTCAGAAACACTTCAGTATCCTACAGTAATGGAGACAACACATGGATCACATACGAGCACCTACCTTAATACCTGCATTCCAGAGTTCTGCTATGAGTTTTAATCTTTCCTCTAAAAGCTTCTTCTGAGCAGCTGCAACTAGAACCTGTGTATCTGTGGTCCGAATCTTCTCTTCAGAAGCCTGAAGAAAATATGATATGTTGAATGTGGAAGCCCACAGAATTACAGTAAATGTACAGTGTTACAGTGCTGCACAATACTCCAGAGTACACACTATATTGCACCATGTATTATCCAGTTATCTCTTCAGTGCCGTTTATGAACAGTCTACGTGCTGGCATCACGTGGCTCTGCCCAGCCCAGTGAATACTGCTGTACTACACAGCAACATTCAAAGGTAGGTTGGAGACGGACTCCTCCACTAGACTAGCATGGTAAACAGACCATGGCATATAAGAGGTTAGACAGAAGGACTATACTCCATCGGTGTCCCACAGTGCCTCCAGACCTACCTTATCTATTTGCCTCTTAGGCTGTGCTAATGAGAGAAGGTAATAAGGCTTTGGTATAATGAGTATACAGCAGAATTATAGATGCAATTAGAATATGAAGTCCCCTAATAAGTGTAAAACCTGCTTATTTAACTTGTTGCCATATTGTGACCTTCTTTTTTATAGTTACATCAACAGAGCTCTGTGGGGGCTCATTTTTGTGGGATGATCTGCACTTTTCAGCAATACCATTTTGGCTGTGTATGACTAACTTTTTATTACATTTTTCTGGAGAGGAAGAAGCAATGGGAAAAAAAAGTGAATTCTTCCAGTTACGCCATTCACTGTATGGCATAAATTTTTAATACTTTAATAGTAAGTGCGTTTTAGGGCCTGGTGATATCAATGAGGTTTATTTTTACTTAAAAAAATTTTTTTTCTACTTTTACCCTAAATGACTAACATGCAAACATTGGATTGCAACTTGTATAAAGTAATGGACTTTCATTCCAATGGAGTACTGCCACCTGCTGGCCTATAGCTGTAGGAATATAGCTGTAAAAGGAATCGTAGACTCAGCAGGCCCTGACTGTCAGACAATGAACTGCTTCCCCGACCACCTCCTTGGGGAGCCTTTCCAGAGTGGAAAGTGCAGCACTTCTGGGCTTGGTGCTCTCAGATGCCATGGTCACACAGCATTTTCACTGGTGGCAGACATTAGCCCCGGGTGTCTGCTGTGTGAACCAGCATCTTTAAAGATCCGACAAGTGACGTATTATGTCACATGTCAGGAAGGGGTTAAACAGTAATTATGAAGCTTTATTGTTCCAATGGATACAAATCTGTTCCTGGTCTGTGATGCACAAAAAAGGTAAGGGCATGCAATAATGATAATTACACTCACCGGTAATTTGATTTTCCTGAACCCATGACAGCACCCCAGAGAGAGAGATGGATCCGCCCTCAAGGCTGGACAGGAAACCATAGAGCAAATAAAAAGGGAACACCCACTTCCTCCTTCAGTGTCGTTTCCAGAGTAATCAGTAGGAGCCGTTCAATTTCATTCTTAAATTTTTCTTCTTCTTCTTCTCTTCTTACCTATTTATTTATTTATTTATTTTTTTAAAGACAGAAACCATTTTCATTAATCACAAGCGCCCGGGAGGGAATTAGAGGGGGTGCTGTCATGGGTTCAGGAAAATCAAATTACCAGTGAGTGTAATTATCATTTTTCCCATCACCCATGACAGCACCCCAGAGAGAAATACCAGAGAACAAAAAGCACCCCCAGGGAGGGACAGCGCTTACAAGTATTCTATACCAAGAAGACTCCTAGGAGTAAATGGAAACAAAGATAAGGAGGACCGAACCCATCCAAGAACTTTTAACTAAACATTGAACTTCTAGATCAGTCATAATTGTGGAAAGAAGCCACATATGGTTTCTCCTTAAGTGTTTTCTAAAAATAATAAACAGATTTAATCACACATATTTCAGAAAGGTACTTATCTTGATACTGGATGATCAAAAAACTGAAGATGCTTGTTGGCAATCTTTCTCGCCCTCTGGCAGACGCCATGGGACCCTACCGTGGCATCCATCCCTCCGGAGGTGCCCACGGATCTGCTGCAAGAGGTCTAAAGAGCCAACCGGACCCTTCAGACCTTCTAGGGACCATAACTCCGGGACTATCGCACAAAGGACCCCAGCAGACAACCACCGACCCTCCAGGGTTTACCCTCTGGGACTTCCAGATCGGCGGCAAATATTAATAGGGTTTTGCTGGTGCACTACAACTCATATAGGCAACCCAGACAATATAGTCCAGCCCATGCTCTTATTCTCCCAGGAGTCTTATAGGGCTTTGTTGATGCGCCATATTTCCTGTAGGCCAATCCACCAACATAGTCCAGCCCAAACCTTCACTCTTGACAATAGGTTTATAGGGCTCTGCCAGTATGCCATAGCTCCCAGACGATAAAAATCAGTCCATCTTCTCACTCCCAAGGAGTGTAAAGTTTTTGTGGGTCACTCCGTTTTCTCAGCCCCTGCAAGTCATGTAGTCATTCACTCATTGCCAAAAACAGACATCCCAGCACACTAGTCGTTGCAGCAAGCCTGCATGCAGTCACATCACCAAGTCTGAAACTGCCCCAACACAAAGGAAGCCAGCCAGGAGACCCTGACTCTCAGGCAATCAGCAAGGCATAGAGTAAAAAGAAGGAAGTCCACTAGCCAACCATGCAAGGACACCAGACAAGCAGAATAGATTCAAAGCAGCTCAAAAGCAGTCTATGTAACTTGGCCAGCTCAAAAGGCGGTCAGCCCGACGCCTAAATCCAAAGTCAGCTAGCCAACAGTCAGGTATAAGTTCAAAGCAGTCACTCCGTTAGCCAGGCAAAGACTCAAGGACAGTCATTCAGGCCCAGACTAAAACCAGACAAGCGCAGACACCAAGTCAAGTGTAGACACAAGGTCAGTAAACCAGACAGGCAGACCCCCGGTCAGTCAACCAGACAGGCAGACCCCCGGTCAGTCAGGCAGACAGGCGCAAACCACGGTCAACCAGCCAGATCGGCGCAAACCACGGTCAACCAGCCAGATCGGCGCAAACCACGGTCAGTCAGCCAGACAGGCGCAGACACAAGGACAGCTGCAGACCCCCGGTCAGCCGCAGCCCTACGGTCAGTCCGCCAGACAGGCGCAGACCCAAGGTCAGCCGCAGCCCCACGGTCAGTCCGCCAGACAGGCGCAGACCCAAGGTCCGCCGCAGACCCACGGTCAGTCCGCCAGACAGGCGCACACCCACGGTCAGCCAGCCAGACGCTGACAGGCCCAAAGCCCGACAGGCATCGTTTCCCAGCCCGACAGGCATCGTTTCCCAGCCCGACAGGCATCGTTTCCCAGCCAGACAGGCATCGTTTCCCAGCCAGACAGGCATCGTTTCCCAGCCAGACAGGCATCGTTTCCCAGCCAGACAGGCATCGTTTCCCAGCCAGACAGGCATCGTTTCCCAGCCAGACAGGCGTCGTTTCCCAGCCAGACAGGCGTCGCTTCCCAGCCAGACAGGCGTCGCTTCCCAGCCAGACAGGCATCGTTTCCCAGCCAGACAGGCATCGTTTCCCAGCCAGACAGGCATCGTTTCCCAGCCAGACAGGCATAGGCGCAAAGCCACACAGGCACAGGCGCAAAGCCACACAGGCACAGGCGCAAAGCCACACAGGCACAGGCGCAAAGCCACACAGGCACAGGCGCACAGCCAGACCGGCACAGGCGCACAGCCAGACAGGCACCGGCGCACAGCCAGACAGGCACCGGCGCACAGCCAGACAGGCACCGGCGCACAGCCAGACAGGCACCGGCGCACAGCCAGACAGGCACCGGCGCACAGCCAGACAGGCACCGGCGCACAGCCAGACAGGCACCGGCGCACAGCCAGACAGGCACCGGCGCACAGCCAGACAGGCACCGGCGCACAGCCAGACAGGCACCGGCGCACAGCCAGACAGGCACCGGCGCACAGCCAGACAGGCACCGGCGCACAGCCAGACAGGCACCGGCGCACAGCCAGACAGGCATCGGCGCACAGCCAGACAGGCATCGGCGCACAGCCAGACAGGCATCGGCGCACAGCCAGACAGGCATCGGCGCACAGCCAGACAGGCATCGGCGCACAGCCAGACAGGCATCGGCGCACAGCCAGACAGGCATCGGCGCACAGCCAGACAGGCATCGGCGCACAGCCAGACAGGCATCGGCGCACAGCCAGACAGGCATCGGCGCACAGCCAGACAGGCATCGGCGCACAGCCAGACAGGCATCGGCGCACAGCCAGACAGGCATCGGCGCACAGCCAGACAGGCATCGGCGCACAGCCAGACAGGCATCGGCGCACAGCCAGACAGGCATCGGCGCACAGCCAGACAGGCATCGTTGCACAGCCAGACAGGCATCGTTGCACAGCCAGACAGGCATCGTTGCACAGCCAGACAGGCATCGTTGCACAGCCAGACAGGCATAGGCGCACAGCCAGACAGGCATAGGCGCACAGCCAGACAGGCATAGGCGCACAGCCAGACAGGCATAGGCGCACAGCCAGACAGGCATAGGCGCACAGCCAGACAGGCATAGGCGCACAGCCAGACAGGCATAGGCGCACAGCCAGAAAGGCATAGTTGCACAGCCAGACAGGCATAGTTGCACAGCCAGACAGGAATAGTTTCACAGCCAGACAGGCATAGTTTCACAGCCAGACAGGCATAGTTTCACAGCCAGACAGGCATAGTTTCACAGCCAGACAGGCATAGTTTCACAGCCAGGCAGGCATAGGCCCAAAGCCAGGCAGGCATAGGCCCAAAGCCAGGCAGGCATAGGCCCAAAGCCAGGCAGGCATAGGCTCACAGCCAGGCAGGCATAGCGTGAGGCAGACAACCAGGCCCTGAAGCCGTGAGGCAGACCACCAGGCCCTGAAGCCGTGAGGCAGACCACCAGGCCCTGAAGCCGTGAGGCCAAAATTCAATCCTCATAAGGTGTTCCTAGTTTCACAGCCCCGAGAGGCCGCATGCTCCAGGCTCCACTGTCCGGAGGACAGGAAACCACACTGAAGGAGGAAGTGGGTGTTCCCTTTTTATTTGCTCTATGGTTTCCTGTCCAGCCTTGAGGGCGGATCCATCTCTCTCTGGGGTGCTGTCATGGGTGATGGGAAAAATTAAGTTTGTCATACACATCATATGAAGCTGCTGATTTTGACATGCTGACCACTTATTGTGTATGGGAATGTCCTGACTTAAGAGGGAAAATGCGGCATGACTATCACCATTGTGAATCTGAACATGCCTAATACTTGGTTATCAAGGGAACCTCCCATGTCCTATTTCTTTTTCCCAGCTATAAAAGTGTATGGACAAGTCCAGTTATCAGAGCTCTTGTTGGTCGTGCACATTAGATGGATGTCAGCCAAACCGACTGATTTCAGCAGGACCAGCCAACCATCTAATGTAAATGTAGCATGAGTGTTTATGAGAGGTCGGGAGTGATAGCTGTCAACTGAATGAACATTTGGCCAGCACCTATCATATGTATGTGGCCTGTCTTGTAATTAGACCTGCAATTATAGAATCATCACATGAATGTAATGTCGTGCAGCAGTCATAACACAGAAATGTTGCTCACCTCTGCTTTTTGTTCCATGATAGAAAATATCCTCTCAATTCCAATACTGACACCCACACACGGAACTTTCCTGCCCTTTGGATCAAACATCCCCACCAAACCATCATAACGTCCACCGCCGGCTACACTGCCGACATTGACAGATTCCTCTGTGTGATCATTCTGTTGCTCCCCTTGATTCTGAATCAGGACTGCTTCATAAATGACACCTGTATAATAATCCAGACCACGGGCCAAGCTGAGGTCAAACAAAACCTGAAAGATAAATTAAAGGGAGTCATTATCCTTTGTGTATTCAGGGAATGAAGTCTGATGGTCAGAAAGACGCCCGTTTTTATAATTTCCTGAACAGGAAGTCTGACAATTAATGTAAGAACACCACCAATCCATCAAAATACTGCTACATTATGAGACAGGATTACAATTCAGGAGAGTGGAAAAGCCGCATAAGGTCTCATGCGCACAGCCTTATTAGACAACCATCTGTACTTTACCTCTGTATGCCTCCAGTTTCATACAGAATATGCTCCATCAGATGGTATATATCCAGAGAAACGCCCCATACGTACAGATACCAACAGAGCATTGTAGTCCCTGAAAGCGCTCACCTTATCAGTAACTCCAAACAGTTCCAAGTACTGAAAGAGGATCTTCATGTCATTCAGTCCTTCTAGTGCCTGTTTGTTCTGCGAGAGCTTGGGATCCTTCAAAAGCTTCTCAATCAGATCCAATCCTCCTAAAATATTTAGGGAAGTTTAAAGGCTTCACCCACGGACAATTTATCCTTCAAGTGCCTCTAAACTATTTCTTTACAGATTTGTGGGACAGATATCACCAAAATGGAATCACGATCTCCTTTAATTTAATCAGAATATAGTAAAGAATAGACAGAATTAAGAAATTCTGTGCATCTTATTGGAAGATCTGACGCTGTTACATGCCAGAAATAAGACGCCTATACACAAATTACCGTATTTTTCAGACTACAAAACTTTTTCTTCCATCAAAAGTGAGGGAAAAGTGACCGTGCGTCCTATAGTCCAAATGCTAATGACTATTTCCATTATGGAAGCAGTCATCAGCATGAGGGAAGTGCGGGGGTGTAGCTCTGTGGTGGTTCTACGCAGGCCAGAGCCCACAGGCCATGGAGCAGCAGGCCAGAGCTCTGGTAGGGAGAGGGAAATGACCCATGTTCCAGCTTCTGACTGTTTCAAACGCACTGAGGTGCGATCCTGCTGAACTCCTCCCAAGCTCCATGAACCCACAACAATCAATGGTGACGAAACCACAAGCTGCATCACACACTTCATTAGGGTTAGGAGCAAGCCAAGGGACCTCTCACAGGAGATGCTGGCATTGCCAGATATATGGTAGGAAGGAAGAGGATGAATCCCCCAGTCTAACCACCTATAGTCTACGCAAACAGACAGGTGGGTTCTGTGTTGCTAAGGGACCTCTACCCTCTTGAGGTGTTAGCAAGTTTATTCAGGAACTGGAAGGAGAACCCCCAATCCTAGCCCCAGCATTTGGCCTTGAAAGTTTCTTGAAGAAAAAAAAAAATAAATCTTCATCCCTAGTACAGGGAACCCCTCTGCATCTATCTTCTGTAGGAACAGGAAAACACTGGAGGAGTCTTTTTAACCTGTTTCTGTCCCAAGAAGGTCAAAGGAGAACAACCTCCTATGGTGCTGTCATGAGGGAAGAACTGGGAAAAAAGGATTTTCCTCAGAATTCAATGCTTTTTCTTTTTTTTAATGAGGAGCACCTGACTTTTTAACTGTTATTTGTGGACCCGGCCCTATAATGTGCAGTAGCTGGCTCAATGTCGACTTACCATTATTTTGGACATATTCCCAAATCTGATCAGCAGCCTCACAAGCAAGTCCCTTCTCTCCCACCATTTCATTCTTCACCTCTTCCCATGGGGTCTGGAAAGAAGGAATATTTAGTAGACTACTAAAACAGGAAGCTCAGTGTCACACTGTTAATGAAAATGTATGGTAGAACTGACTAAAAAATACATAAAACAAACTATAAATGTATAATTCATCAGGTCAACAGAGGCTCTAATAAGGGATGCGGTCAGATTCTTCTCGTCATGAAGAAGCACTGGTGAATGGTGGACATCTGCTTCAACAACGTAAACCACTGAAGGAACTCAATACAGTTGCCATTTTCCTTGAGTAATACAAACATAGATTTATTTTTACCTTATCTAATTTGTCCACCGAAGAGCAAATTGTGCGAAATTTTACGTCCGGTACACCACACACCGCAAACATCCCATCCAAAATTCTCCTGTCATTCACCTGCATATAAAAAACTATTTTACTTTTTACCTGACATCAATGAAGACATCACAAAGATCAATAGTATAAACAGAACCTATCACTTCTTCAAAAACCCGCTGATTAAGGATTAACCTTTAATAGCGTTTAATACAGAATTATATGCTCCGTCTCAAAGGTTTTCCCAGAATATAAACTGTTAACCGTTTGGATACCGGAGGTTTTTTTGTTTTCATTTTTCTTCCCTATCTTCCTGGAGCCATAATTTTTATATTTTTTTCGTTCACATATCCATATAAGGACTTGTTTTTTGCGGGTTGTACTTTCTAATGTGACCATTTAATATGGCATACAATGTAGTGTGAAATTCCAAATGGCGTGGAATTAGAACAAAAAAACAAAACAATTCCTCCTAGGATAGGTCATAAATATCATATCGGCAGGGATCCGACTCTCAGCTGTTAGAAAAATAAAAATTCCACTCCTCCAGAATGAAGTAATATCCAGAATTGTCTTGTACTGTATGCTGTCCATCAATGAGCTTCTCATGTCCCCTTACCTTAATCAGAAACTTTCCCAGATCCAGTTCACTCAGGATTTCATGCACAATCTTCAGACACTCGGCATCAGGAATCATTGGGTCATACTGTCCCGCAATGTCAAAGTCCTGGAGGGAAATAAAATAAAACTAGTTATGTGTCCTATTACCACCTGGCATCAGGAAAGCCTTGAGTCCGTTTGGTGCAGAAACACACTGTCAGGGGAAGCCCTCTCACTCTCGGCATACTTTTCTCACTATTACATTATCAGTATAAATAACATATCTTTATTCTCAGCGTCAGTACGATTACAGCCATACCAAATACATATAGGTTTTTTTTTTTTTTACATTTTACTACTTTTGTGTAATAAACCCCTTTCTCCAAAGGAAGAAAATCTTGCATCACCGCTTCCCAAGACCCATAACTTTATTTTTCTTTCTATGAAGTTGTGTGAGGGCTTGATTTTTGCAGGACAATGCTTATTACGTTTTTTTCAGTGGCAACTAAGAATAAATTACCAATTCTGTGTTTTGTTTTTTACCCCATTCTCTATAGGGAATAATTTACATGATATTTGTGTAGTGCCATTCGTTATGGACAATGTGATACCAAAAATGTGGAGGAGATTTTATTTTTGCAGTTTTTTTCCATTGAAAAGCGCATTTTAATACATGCCCCCGTTGCTCTGCCTCCATTCTCCCACCTCTGTCCAATCCCTCCAAGACTTGATTGACAGGGCCAGGAAGCATTCACGTCCTCCTGGCTGGTCCCGAGTGCGGGTGAAATCTTGTGCCTACGCAGTGCCGTTTAGCATTCGGCGCAGGCATAATGAAGGAAGGACAAACACCGGCTGACATCTTTCTTACTGCTCCGAATACTAAACTGCACAGCACAGGCAGGAGATTTCACCAGCACTCAGGGCCAGGCAGGAGACCGTGAACGCTGTCAATCAAGTCTTGGAGGGAATGGACAGAGGTGGGAGAACGGAGCCTCTAAGAGCAACGCCCCCCTTCCACCATTCCTGGAGGCTCATTTGCATATAATAAAATTTCAATTTCTGCAGTAACGGGGGCATGTATTGGACTGGGCTAGTAAGGTTCAGCTGACATTAGCACATCTCTAATGTCAGCCAGGTTAGTAGTGTTATTTCTGGTGACAGAAGCCCCTTAAATATAAACCATTATGACTCCTTGTGGTTGCCTATACTTACTGCTATTTGTAAAGATCAAGATACATCTGCTCAGTTAATGCACTGATGCATATTACAGAACGCTTAAATGATGCCATACAATGATTGGATAACTGTCTCCTTACGTAAAAGAAGCAACAATAACGTACGTATCTCTAATTAGTTAAACGCTTTTCTATAATAAAGACACAGGTCTCTGTTGATTCTCTCCGGTATACTACATTTAATTTGGAAATTAGATTTGAAGGCTATAGTGAATTACTTTAAAAAAAAAAAACAAAAAAAAAACAGTGCATGCTTCTATAATATTTGATTACACTTGTGGACTGTTAACACTACACAGTAGGTATGCTTGTTAAAGACTTACACACTGGTAGAACTCCCTGTAGCGGCCTCTGGTCATGGCTGGGTTGTCCCTTCTGTAGACTTTAGCAATATGGTAACGCTTAATGTTGGAAATCTTGTTCATTGCCAAATAACGAGCAAATGGAACCTGACAGCATAGGTAAGGATTGTAAAGCAGTGATACACAGCGCTGGATACAGGAAAAACTAACACCAGTAAATACAGTAATTATATACATGTATACACTGCTGAAAGCGCTGGACAATAAGCCACAAAAAAGCAAACCCAATTGGTTGACTAGAATGAAAAGCACAATGCTTTGTCAGTGGCATAGACTTTGAATGGAACGGCAGAGCACGTCCTCGATTGGCGCTCCATTCAAGCTTCTCCCAGCCTCAGTCTGGTTGGGCTGAGGGTAATGTGGGCACCGGTGTTGATTGTGTCTTCTTAAAAAGGATACAGTAAGATCATAACGGAGAGAGAGCAATTCACCACCCTGATCTTTCAGGTCGTATATAAGCTTGGAGTCTTCTCCGTATTTTCCTGTTAATGTTTCCTAAAAAAAAAAAAATAATGCATACTGTATAAAAGATATGTACATTGTCCTTAAAGCAAAATGTCAGTAAAATATAGACGCTCCACCTTCACAACCATGAAAACACAGGAAAAGGTGTGGTATGTGATTATGAATTAGGGATGTACTATTATTTCAGTGCCATGGCCTGAGTGGGACTGTCTCTCTGACCTTTTATCGTTATTACACTGGCAAATAGTGGATTCGTTCTCAGTGCTTGGCTGTCCTGATGGCAGCTGCTGGTGAACGCTACTTCTGTAGTCATGACTGGAAGGCATCACTGCACAGCAAACATAAGCAGTCCAAGACAGCGACCACTGCATTTACTATGCTATGAGCTGCGAAATCTACCAATACACTGACATATGTCACTTCCAAACTGGAGGAATTTGACGGTACTTCTGTGTGGTTGGAAAGCCACCATGCTTGATGTGGATACGCAAAGCTCATTGGGCGGATTTACTATTAAAACTGTGTATTTCAGAGTTGGACCCCCACGAATCAAGAGAACAGGGGCCCATATCCCAGAACGGCCCTTTAAAACACTATTGTAACCTTTTGACACCCTGTCTGACAAGGGGACATGGCTTAACAGAAAGAAGTGCGGTTTTGGAGGAAAAGTGCCTGACTTAAATGTGCCTCCAAGTGCTAAAACTTGAACGCATTTTTGGGTGTAGTAAAGTTAGAGAGTCTAAAGAATGTGTCATATGAAGGCCTTATGCCAGAAAGCTTGTGTAAATCAGCTTCAAGCTTGTGACGTTTTATTTAAATGGTATTTGCATGTTTGTGTCACTCTCAGTACAGTGCTGAATATGGAAGATGGGCTTTCCTTAGAGGCTCTTTACACCCCATTTTCTAAGAAATATAAGGTAAGATGACAGTCTTTAATGACACAGTAAAAGTGGTAGAATTTAAATAGAAAAAAGGTTGGTTGTGTGGCTCTACAGAGGAGTTCAGGGGTGGAAATCTATATATAATGTATGAGTAAGAGAAATCACGGATAAACAGCCTTACCTTCAGCTCAAATACAGGAGTGTCGATGGTCTCAGCACCGTGGCGCTTAAAACAGTTGATAATGGTGTTGAAAACCTTCTCTCGAATGGCCATCTGTTTAGGATTATAATCCCTTGTGCCCTGAGAAGCAGAAAATGCTTGTGAATAAATAATATACAGTTATAATGTTCTGTTATCTACAGCTTCAGTTCCTTTACAAATGACATTCGGCAAATGGACTCATACACACACAGTACTCTGATCAAAATGTGTGACTCTAGCTGTAAGACCAAGTTCATATCTGCGTTGAACTTTCTGTTCTTCTGATTTGTCAGAACAGGGAAAAAAAAAAAAAAGATTTGCGTTAGGCTACGTTCACATGACCGTACTTTCGGTCCGCTGCCTATGCGCATCCATGTGCTATTCTGCAAATTATAGAACAGGGGTGGGCAACCTCCAGCACTCCAGCTGTTGTGAAACTGCAACTCCCAGCATGGATACATGCTCTGCTCCTCTCACAGAAATGAATGGGGCATGCTGGGAATTGTAGTTTCACAACAGCTGGATTGTCGAAGGTTGCTGATCCCTGTTATATAACATAATATAAACGTAGATAGGCCCCTAACTGCATAGATGAAGTGTAGTACAGAGGAACCCGGAGAAAGTCCAAAAGCTCCTATTCACACTATACCAATAAAGACACACGTATCACCGGCTCTATAATGTTACATCCAACAATAAAGCAGAGCAACTCACCGCTACCTCAAAGGGAATATAGGATAGAGAGGTCAATCACTGCTGTTCACACTAGCGGAGGATCGGAGCCTCTCAGTCTGCACTATCTTCATCTATAGTTCATCTAGTGAGTTCTCCCTTTGGAGCGACTTGCCACACGGTGTGCATCTCTCAGGAGAACAGTTTACTCCATCTGGGCTCAGCTCCACAAGTGCATGCAGCAGTGATTGCGGTGAGAGACATCTGTCTCTATCTCGAGCGGGGAGCGCCTTATTGTTGGATGAAACGTTATAGAGCTGGTGATACGGGTGTCTGAATTAGAAAAAATGTCCTATTCTTATTCGTTTTCAAGACAAGAATAGTCATTTTTACAATGGAGTGCAGGGTGCAGACCGCATCTGTATTTTGTGGATCCGCAATTCGCGGATATGGGCGTGTGAGAGTTATTTTCAGCATCAGTTGTGCTCAGTTTGCATCCATTCTATCAGACATCAGGTATTTCTGACAGAATAGTCAAGTACTACAGGGGGCAGGACTTTTTATCCCATCAAAAATACCTGTTGTCTGGTAGAAATAACGCAAACCTGGCATAACTGATGCTCAAAATAAGACTGATCTTTTTTAATTTTCATCTTTTTGTTAATCTGACGGATGAAAACTGATGGCATTCAAATGGATGGAGATTAAAACGGATCAATTATTTTTAAATTTTCTGTTCATCTGACGAATCAGAACGCAGATATGACTGAGCCCTAAGGCAATTCAGACTCCATATGTTCAGCATTTGACGGTGTGATGCATCTTGTGTTTGCGTATGTACTGCAGCCATGGCATGTAGGAAGCGTTTAGGATAGAAGCATATCGGATACGTTGGGCTATCTTGTTGAAACGTCTGATGGCCAGGAAAAAAAAAAAAAATGAAGATTACTTACGGTAATTGGATTTTCCAGAGCCCAGGACAGCACTACGAGAGAGATTGGATCCGCCCCCAAAGACAGGAAACCTGCACAAAATAAAAGGGCGGAGACTCTCCTCCACCTCAGTGTTAGTATCCAAGATCGAGAGAAGAACTGAGTTTAACATAACCCATCACCATACTATTGCTTTTTTTTTTTTTTTTTTTTTTAAATTTAAATGCTGTGAAACACCAACACACAAAGGGTGGGATATAAGGGTGCTGTCCTGGGCTCTGGAAAATCCAATTACCGTAAGTAATCTTCATTTTTCCCAGTCACCCAGGACAGCACTACGAGAGTGAAATACCAGAGATAGTATTTAGGGTGGGAGTGCAACGGAAAGCACCTGTTCCCCAAAGAAGAGCTCCTCAGGAGAGGAGAAATCAAGTCTATAATGTTTGTAAAAAGTAGACGGAGAGGACCAGGTCGCAGCTTTGCATATGTCCTCCATAGAAACATTGCGCCTCTCCGCCCAGGAGGTGGAAACAGCACGCGTAGAGTGTGCTCTGAGGTTTTCAGGAATAGACACACCTGAAGAAGAATAAGCCAGCGAGATGGCAGAGGTTATCCACCTTGCAATGGAGGACTTTGATGCTGCTCTACCTTTCTCTTTTCCCTGAAAAAGAACAAAGAGGGAGGAGACCTTCCTCCAGGCTTTAGTACGGTCAAGGTATTGTATCACCGCTCTCCTGACATCTAAGCAATGTAGATCTTCCTCCTCTTTATTTTTTGGATCTTGAAAGAAAGCTGGAAAAACTACTTTTTGGGACCTATGGAATTTACAGACTACCTTGGGTAAGAAAGCTGGGTCTGGAGACAACACTACCCTATCATCTAAGATGGTCGTAAACAGAGGATTGATGGACATAGCCTGGAGTTCACTAACTCGTCTAGCCGAGATAAGGGCAATCAAAAGACATAACTTTAGCGTTAGAGTTTATAGGAATGGCCTCTAAGGGTTCAAAAGGCGGTTTAGTCAAGGCTGTCAAAACTAAGTTAAGGTCCCACGGAGGTAACTTTGGAGACTTAATCAAGGAGGACCTACTTATGGCCCTAATGAATCTAGCAATCCATCTGGAGCTAGCTAAATCCTGATTGAAAAGTGACGACAGGGCAGAAACATGGACCTTTAAGGTACTAGGAGCTAAGCCTAGATCTACCCCTTTTTGAAGAAACTCCAGAATTAGATTTATAGGAGCTACCACAGGAAGGACATCTACTCCAATACCTGAAAACTCCAAGAATTTAGACCAAATTCTATGGTAAATTTTAATCGTGGACCTCTTTTTACTCTTTAGCAGAGTAGACACCAGTTTTTCTGAGAACCCTTTTCTTTTCAATAAACTCCTTTCAAATTCCACGCCGTCAGATGGAGGTTTTTGACCGACGGGTGGAATACTGGACCCTGACCGAGAAGATCCTGGCTCTCTGGAAGGACCCAGGGATCTGAAACAGACATCCTCCTTAGCCACGAGAACCAGGCCCTTCTCGGCCAAAAAGGAGCTATCAAAATGACTCTTGCCCTTTCCTCCCTGATCTTTTTCAAAACTCTCGGGACTAGTGGAAGAGGGGGAAAGGCATAAGCTAGTGGAAAATCCCATTTCTGAGAAAAAGCGTCTATCGCTTTCGGGGATCCCCTGGCATTCAGGGAAAAAAAACTCTGGGAGTTTTTTGTTGGCTTGAGTAGCAAATAGATCTATGGTCGGGCACCCCCAGAGAGCTATAATCTTCCTGAATATCTCTTGATTCAAGCTCCATTCTGCCTGAGACAAGTGATGTCTGCTTAGGAAGTCTGCTTGAAGGTTTTCTACCCCTTTGATGTGTACTGCAGAAATGGAGAGCAGATGTTCTTCCGCGATTGAAAAAAATTTCTGGGACTCTAGCATCAGACTCCAGCACCTTGTGCCTCCCTGTCTGTTTAGATAAGACACCGTGGATTTGTTGTCTGACATTATTTTGACATTTCTCCCTCCTAGAAGATGAAGAGCTCCCAGAATAGCCTTTCGCACCGCTGTCAATTCCTTCAAATTTGACGAACCCTCTTTCAGAGTTCTCCCAAGAGCCCTGAAGAAGAAGGTTCTGGACATGAGCCCCCCAACCTGTTGGACTCGCATCCATAGTAAGACAGATCACCTTCTCTAACTTCCAAGGTAACCCCCGATTTAGGTTCTCTTCCCTTTGCCACCAGGCCAGTTCCCTCAGAGTCTGGTTCGAGATTGTCAAAGACCTTTCTAACGGAATTTTTTCTCCGTCCCAAAAGGTCAGGATTTCCCATTGGAGGGATCTGGCGTGAAACTGAGCCCAGGGAACCGCTGGGATACAGGCTGACAGTGACCCCAGAATAGACATTCCTCGTCTCAGAGATACCTTCTGGGAGCTCCGAAGGTTGGAAATTAAATAAAAAATGTTCCGGATCTTTTCTCCGGTTAAAAAAGTCCTCTGGGCCACAGAATCCAGAATGAGCCCCAGGAAGGTCTATGACTGAGACGGGTAAGGTCTGGACTTCTCTGTATTTACAATCCACCCTAGATCTGATACCACCTGGGTTACTTCCAGAACGGCCCTCCTGCCTTCCTCTTCTGACTCTGCAATAATAAGGAAGTTGTCTAAATATGGGACGAAAAGAATATCCTTTTCTCTTATGAGAGCACTCATCTCTGCAATAATTTTTGTGAATACTCGGGTGGCCATTGATAACCCGAAGGGCATGGCTGCGAACTGAAGATGTAGTAATTCTCTATTCACCTGAACCGCTACCCTCAGATATCTTTGATGCGGAGGAAAGATCGGAATGTGGTAGTATGCATCTTTTAAATCTAGGACTGCCATAAAACAAAGGGGAAACAGTAAATTTACCACCGACTTTATTGACTCCATCTTGAACCTTTTTACGTTTAGGTAAAGATTTAAGTTTTTTAAATTTATAATAGTCCGATAAGAGCCATCCGGCTTCTTTACCAAAAACAAATGGGAGTAAAACCCTTCTCCTCTTTCTTCCTCTGGGACGTGCGACGTGCTCAGGAGCTTTAAGACTTCCTCCTCCATAGCAGAGATCCCCTGCTTTGAAGCCTGGATCTTTGTGGTTAGGAACCTTTTTGGAGGAATAGAGCGGAAATCTAATTTTAGACCATTTTCTACGATAACTAAAATCCAGGAACTGTTTGATATTTGAGCCCAGGCAGGGAAAAACTTTTTAAATCTTCCTCCTACCTGGCTCCTGGCGTCATTGGGGTAGGGCTTCTTACGGTCAACCCCCGACTGACTGAAGAAATAACCCTTTCCTCTTTTCTGGGATCTAAAGCTATTGGTTTTATCCCCCCTTTGTGCTTCCTTTCTTTCTTTAAAGGGACAAAAAGACCGATTCTGTCTATTTGAAAAGGAAAAAGAGGTAGGTGTGTATCCTGGAAACCTCTTTTTATTATCTGCTGCTTTCTCCAACAGCTCATCCAGGGCCTGGCCAAACAAAAATTCTCCTTCGCAAGGAACTCCGCAAAGTCTCTGTTTAGATGGAAGATCTCCCCTCCAGTTCTTCAGCCACAGAGCTCTACGGGCTGAATTAGATAAAGCAGCAGATCTTGCTGCCGGCCTTACGGAATCCACATAGGCATCTGCTAGGAAATCCGCTGCCTTTTTAATAGTTGGAAGAAAGGCTAACATGTCTTCTCTGGCCACCTTGCTCCGTAACTGAGTCTCAAGATCGGAGAGCCAAACCATTAAAGGCCGTGCGGTACAGGTAGCCGCAATACCAGGCCGAAAAGAGGATGTCGACGCCTCCCATGCACCTTTTAAAAAAAGATTCTGCCTTTTTGTCCAAGGGATCTTTTAAGATTCCTGTATCTTCAAATGGCAGGGTCACCTTCCTAGAAACCTTGGAAATAGCAACATCAATTTTTAGTGCCTTGTTCCATGAACTACACGCTTCCTCTTCGAAAGGATATTTCCTTTTAAGAGCTTTGGATAGAAAAATTTTCCTGTTTGTTTTTTTTCCATTCACCTTTAATTAGCTTCTCTACGTTTTTGTGAATGGGGAAGGTTTTTTGTTTTCTTGATTCTAGCCCCCCAAACATGATGTCCTGAATAGACCTGGGCTCCTTACTCTCCTCTATACCCATGGTACTCCTGATAGCTTTTAATAATGTATCTGTGTCCTCCACAGGAAAGCAAGGACGACCCCCTCTCATATCATCCTCTGAGGATAATGAACAAAAATCCGAATTTACAACTCCTTCTTCTGGATCAGACTCAGCGGAGGAAGGGGTCATTAAAGGAGAGCCCCCAGAGGATTTACTGGTCCTAGAGGTGGAACGCTTCTGGGTTAGTGAAGCGGAAACCTCTGATCTAACTAGGGCCTGAAGACATTTGTAGAAAGACGGAGATTCCTCCGCCACCGTCTTATCAATGCAAGATTGGCATAATTTTTTATCCCATTCTTTGGAAAGAGCAACTCTGCACAAAGCACATTCCAGGTTACTTCTTTTAGAAACAACCTTCTTAGGCTTCCCCTAAAACAGGACAGATGCAAAAAAAAAAAAACTGGCTATAAAAACATTTAAACAGCCAAAAATTCCGGAAACTCACCCCTTCACCAAAGGTACCGGAATAGGAGCGGGGTTGGTCACTTCCTCTGCAGCTTTTTCTTGCTCCATAGTGATTCAGGCAGAATAAGGAATCAGCTCCTCTGTACACACCACCGCTTCTAGTTAGGCCCCGAAGGCCGTTATATGCCGAACTTCTTCCGGCCACGTGACCTCCTCGGCGTCTGACGTCATCATAGCGCGCTCAGCGCTGCGTTTCAGATGACGCCCCGCCTTCCACACGCGCTCCCAGTAGCCGCTCAGGCCCCGGAAGCGCTACTCCTCTCCAGCCGTAAGGTCCGTACTGTGCTCAACCTCCACCGTCCGGGACACCCCCTCAGGAGGTTCGTGACGCGGCCAGCATACTCCGATGCCCCCACCGATGCCTCGGAACTAACCCGGGCCGCTGAAACATTTCCTCAGCGGGGACACCACCGGTAAGAGCCTTGGAGGGAAGGAGCTGTTATCCTGGATACTCCCCACGCAGGCTTCCCTCCAGAGACAGGAAACCACACTGAGGTGGAGGAGAGTCTCCGCCCTTTTATTTTGTGCAGGTTTCCTGTCTTTGGGGGCGGATCCACTCTCTCTCGTAGTGCTGTCCTGGGTGACTGGAAAAAAGGAATCAAATGTATCCTGTACAGAATCCATAGGCGTCCACTGGCCTCCATGTGACTTGCTTCCTATTTTTCCAACATTAAAACACAGAAAGCACATCATACTGTGAAACCCTCAATAAATAATATTAGCAGAGAATGTGAATCTTCTCAGAGCGAAATGTGCAACAGAAATGCAACATTTCACTCCTCTAGTGAATGTGCCCCAGCGTGCAGACCCTTCAGACGAGAACTCCAAAAGACCAGCAACCAAAGGAAGAGAAAAGCAGGATCCAACAGGACTGTCACCAATCCAGTAAATCCACGACTGTAAATATTTATTACATGTAGTAAAATGTATAACGCGTTTCGAGATCTATCTAGCCCTTTTCTCATGGAATACATTATTCTAATTACAGATTTACTGGATGTAAGCTATGCTGTCTACTGGAGTTTGGGCGATGCAACCTGCTGTCATCCGGGTGTGCAGTTACTGAGAGGTCCTCCGCAGGTGAAGCAGCACTGCTCGCTGCAGCCGCCATGTCACAGGGCACTGCACTCAGCACCCACTGGATGCCCATTTGCTTTCCTAATATGGGCACTTTCTTTTCAGATTAAGGCATATACTTTGTGGACACATATACTGAACAGTCATGCTGTGAAAATGGAAAACAAGGCCCTCTAAATTACCACATTTAATGCCTATTCACTTGCAAAGGATATTAAAGGTTTCTTTTTAGTTTATAAATTCCCCTTCCCTCCCCGACAGAACAGGGGAGGGAAGCATACTTACCTGCTCCCTGCGGCGTACTTCAGGCTCGGTTGATCCAACGTATTCTTCACTCCCCAGCAGGAAAAATTCTGGCGGGTAAGGGGTCAGATGCACTACAGGCAGTGACTGGCTGCAGCGGTAATGTGACCCAGAGCTGCAGGTCACTGTGTCACTGCAGTCAGGAAACACATTATGACATGACCCCCTCCCCACCAGAAGTTGACAAGATAGGACTGAAGTAGAGTGAAGACAGTGTTGGACCAAAGCTGGAATAACCTTTTAAACATCAATAGAAAAACGCTGCCTTTGCTGAAAAACATTATTTTATAATAAGTGTGTGCACATGGAGGAGTTAAAGGGGTATTCCGGATGTAACATGTTATACCCTATCCACAGCATAGGGGATAACTATTTGAATAGTAGGAGGCTGTCACAGATCATGAAGACCCCATACCCATTGGAGACCCTGGAAATAGTGCAGCAGGTAGAGCACGCACATGTTGCTGGTGGGATCCTTCATTCATACAATCCCACGGACAGTCAATCACTATCTCATGTGTTCCGTTTATAACAGATCTTTGACAGCTTTTCCGCATCGGTTTTCATAGTGAGGTCTGTGTAAAGTCCCGGTGTTGCTGCAGTGGTTAGAAAATGCTCTCCAGAATTATGATGTGCGGAGAGCGGACAGATTGTTTTCTAAAGGTCAATATTACATAAGTGATCCTATTAGTTAATTCTTTATGTCCATGCACCTTTATGCTTTCCAGGTTGTCACTATATACGTCCACTACATAGTATCCCGCGTCAGCAGTTTCCCCAAACAGCTGATGAGTGTGCTTCCCCGGCATCGGACAGCCACCAATCTGATACTGATGAGGATAGGTAATCAATATCTAGGTTCTAGTAGCGGGTACTGGTTGTGTAGTTCACCTAGCCATGATAACCAGGATCTGGGCTGCGCAGCGATCCTGTGCGGCAGCCACTTCCAGGATCACATGCCTTACATTGGGCTCGCATGCGTGAGTCTGAATCTCTTGCCACAGTGCTAACAGGACATTCAGACTTGCACATTTGCTGTGAGTTCTAAAGCCAAGCGGGGATGGTGGAAATGGCCGTCACACGGCTTTGCGGAGCAGCCTGGATAACCCGTTTAACCCCTCAGATGTAGTTGTCAATACTGACCGCTAAATCCAGGCAGTTAACAGAGGGAGAGGGGCTCCTTCTGTCCTCCCATCAGAGGGTCAGCATCGAAATTGGGGGGCCCTGATCGATTACTATGGCTAATCACCTCTGTTCCCAATTTTACATATAAAAATAAATAATAGAGATGAGCGAGCAGTGCTTGTTACGAGCACTGTAGCGCTCAGCTCCATGCGGATCCTTCCTCAGCTGCGTGTAAATCAATGGGGACGGATTCGTTTAGTATGAGTGTCATACCAAACGGATCCGTCCCCATTGACTTACATGCAGCTGAGGACGGATCCGCAATGCCTGCGAGCATTGCGCAGGGGAGCCGAGCGCTACAGTGCTCGTAACGAGCACGTTCGCTCATCTCTAATAAAAAAGAATTCATCCTAATTTGTATCGCCATTCCCAAAAAAGCCCAAATTATTAAAATATAAAAATATTTAGCATATGCAGTGGACACCATAACAGAAAACAACGTTGATTTGCTGGTTGTTGGTTATCTAACCCCACAAAAAATGTAATCAATAGTGATCAAAAAGTTGCATGTACCCCAAAATGGTACAATAAATACTACAGCTCTGTAGACTGAGATATTACAAAAAAGTTCTGCATCTCGGAATATTGGGATTCAAAGAAAAGATTTTTTTTTCAAAGGTTTTTTTTTTTTTTTTTTTTTTTAAGTAGTAAAACACAAAAACTATATGGTGCTGACAAGCAGAAAAACTAAATTAAGTGGTACCACTAGAAAATACAACCTGCATATAACAAGTCCTCATAGGTCGCGACTCTTAGAGAGTGGGAAGGAAAATAGGCTGCGTCCTGAAAAGCTTACTTTTTTACTTTGCTACTTAACAATAAATCTGCAGTATTCTGAATATTTTACCTTAGGGGTTTTGAGAACAAACTTGTGTTTTCCATCATCCGGGCCCAACTGTGCCTTCAGCTCCAAGAGTTTTGCGACTTCTTCTGCAATCTAATAACAAGAAGAAAATAATCACTAGGTATAACACATCAATCCATGTAGATGGAAATTTCATCTCCCTATCCAGCAGCTTGCATAGACACATAGCTGCGATTCGCCTGATTAAACTGCCATTTTTCTTTTGTAGATCTGAGGATCTGTTCCTGATTTACGATACTCTTTCTCACTTTGCAAATTAGACCTTTGGTGCAATGGGGGCGTCACCATTGCTCTTGTTGCACTCACGCTCCACCCCTTTCTGTGGGTGCAAGACCAACCGTGACTCATGAGAGCCCAGTGTAGCCATTTATAATGCTGTGAGTACCAGCCTGGGCAGAAGGCCCACATCACTGAGGACAGTCCAGTGGAACAGCAGTCCTGCAGAACTCACAGCATCTTAGATCACTATGATACCCTGAGTTCAGCTCATAGGAGCAGCGGTTGGTTTGGGAAACGTAGCCGCCATACACAGCCATGTGAAAGACCTAAAGCCTCAGCTTTCCCACCTACTGACTATTAAGGAGGCACATGCAGGTGAGCCTTCAGCATTATGGTTAGCTCACCTACTGTCCCGCCATTACTACCCTGTAGCACTCCCCATTGTGTCAGTTTTATACTTTAGACAGGAGAGCTTGTGTCCTTGATAGTAGAGCTACCCCAGCCGAGATGGATGTAAAAGCCTCATGTCTACACTAAAGGGAGCGCGTTCATTCCAGTAAATGTGCTCCGTGAGTGTGATCGCTGCTCCCAAGAGGTGAACTCACAGCACTGTAATCACTTATAATGCTCTGAAGCTGGAATTCACTGCCAATCTACTGAACTGCTATCATGGCACTGTGTGATAAGCGTTCAGAAGGTCGACATTAGAAATCAGGTCCATGGAAAAGTCGTCCGCGTTTCATTAGTGAAGATTCTGTGTCTGGTCATATGTATTGTGCAGATGGCATTCAGCTGAAAATTCATTTCAGAGCATCTCCTACCAATGGTCCATGAAACACTGACAGAACACAGATGCCATCCGTATTGTGTCAGTGGTTTTTCACAGAGCTATAGACTTCAATGGGCATGTCTGGACCACATCATGTACCAAAATAGTGCATGTCTGACCCAAGGTCAGTGGAAAACCACTGACGTGTAAATAAACACATTAAAATCAATAGGTAGTGCATGCCCTTGAAAAACGGAAATGTGAACGAAGCTTCATTATGATGGTGCGGAAATATCCTCACTCACAACGGAATACACAATCTCCCAGGATTCCCACACTGGATACACCCACAGACACCCTCTACTAATAAAAGGTAATGACTACTTCTCTGCGGTGGATGCTGACTACATCAATAGGTCTCACAGGTAAGAGGATGATGAAACAGGAGCTCTGGATTACAGCACCCTCCTGGATGGACACTGCACAGGGCTTTCCTCATAAAACACTCTAGGAAACGATCACCCAGACACAGGTACACACAACGTGGCACAGAAGCCGTCTGAACTGGCGGAAAGGGTTACTACAATCCTCACTGGTGCCACTGTACCAATGCCTGAAGGCACTTTGGGGGTTACGTGGTTGCCCTACGAACCTCTCTGCCGAGTGTGCTCCCTGATGTCAGAATGGTGAGCCATTCACAATACTGCAGTGCTGCCACACAATGTCAGCTCCACTGACTTCAATGGGTTCGCAGTCCTCAAGATCCATGTCCTATCTTTTGCGGTGCAGAGGCATGGACCCAGAAGCCCACGGAAGTGCCTCTGTGTGTTTCTGGGACCGTGCCTCAAAAGATAAGACATAACCTATCTTTCACCGTATCTTGTGGGAACGCAGAGCCAATAAAGTCAACACCCGTCTTTCGCGGACCTTTGGTTTGTGGTACACAACACGGGCAAGGCAGCACTACGGTCATGTGAATGGGCCCTTAAAAAGAGGACCTGTCACCACTCCTGACTTGTCTATTTCAATAACCACTGCCAGTCTTATGACTATGATGTGTCATTCCTTTATTGTGCCTTTTAGAAACTATAAATGAATTGCTAGTGGTTTCCAATGAAAGTCCAGATGGATGTTACCAGTTAAGGGGGGGGGGGGGGGGGGGGGGTGTTCCTTGCATAGTATGACACTGACTGCACAAAGATAACCCACAACTGGTAACATCCATCTGGACCTTCATTTGAAACTGCTAGCAATTCATTCATAACTTCTAGCAGGAATAATAAAGGAATGGCACAACACAGAGTGATAAGAATAGACGAGGGAATGCAAGCAGCTTATAAAACAGACATGTCAGGAGCGGAGGTCCTCTTTAAAGGGATTCACCGGGATTCACATGTGACAACTGGAAATCCTTCTGTGGAGAACACAGCTATGGATCTAATATGCAATTTCACTTCTACTTGCAGTGAAGTCAATGGGCCACATATGATACGTCTATATCTCTGTACAGACAGAACTACTACAGTGAGGGGCCTTATCTCCTCACACCACATCCATGGTGAACACACATGAAGGGTGACATATAGTGGAGCCCAGGGGTGACTCCAGTCATACACACTGCACCACGAGGATGAACAGCAGAAATGGGGCTCAGCTCCCACCTCATAGGCTGGTGCACCCCTTTCCCACGTGACATACAGCCTACATTCAGGGTGGACAGCACTGCTGGCAGCTGCCTGACATACACACACATCAGCGGTGACAAGGCCATAACCAGTACAGCAGGCACATTATGGCCGCGTTCACACCACCAGCCTATTCTCTCCCTTCCCGGGCTCACCTGCTCCGAGCTGGCCTTTTCTTGTTTCAGTTTCCGCACCTTCTCTCCCTGCTGCGCTACCGCCTGCTCCAGCTCAGCTCTATCCGCCATGCTTACAGCAAACAAGAAGCCGGTGCTTTCCGCCGCGCATGCGCAGTCCCGGGGAAGTGCAGTGACTAGGGCTCCCCGCCCATAGAAGTCCTCACATAGAGACTGATAAAACACATGTAATATTATCTACATGCTGCCTCAAACCTTCTTATGTGTAATTACCAGGACTCTATAGGGGTTTACAGTGATGAAAAGAGCACCCAATCACAGGACAACTTTCATTTCTTACAGAGCTTTAGTGAAATGAAAGGTTCACTGGTTGCTATGGGCAACACTGCCATAAGAAAGTTTTTTTATAATTTTATCACGATTATATTTTTGTTTACCCGGAAGTGAAGGTGAACTTAGTCTTATTAGAAGGGCCATAGTGGTTAATAGAGAACTAGCCTACAAATGTGGCCGCCTCTCCATTCACCGCTATAGAACTGGTGAAAATAGCCAAATCGTCCCTCGGCTATTTTTGGAACTCCCATAGCGGTGAATGGAGGGTAGCCACGCATTAGTTGGTGTTTTTACTTTGGGTGCCCTGTTCTGGAGACAGGAGGGTGTCCAAAAGGTGGGAAATTTGTGAAATATCCTAACAATATGCCCCAAATGTTGAGATGGGAATACCATTTTCAGATGAATTGCCATAGTGAACTCTGTTCCTTTGACATTTTAATGATTTATAAAGCTGTGTGTCTCTGCCTCTGACAGCATTACAAACCATTATTAGGAACGAGGCTGGAGTTGGTTTCTTATTCGGCCAGGTTCTTATTCGAGGCTGAAGTTGTTTTTTTATTCGTCAGTTTCTTATTCACATCATTTTTATTTTTTGTTTTTATTTAAGGATTTTGAGGACACCTTATCAACAGTGCAATAAAAAGTTGCAGTGAGCCGAGCTTAATGTAAATCAGTTGAAAGCAGCATGAAAAAACAAAAGATAGGCACAAAATGGGCATCAAAGTGGGCACAAAGAAAGTGTGATTTAAGGAATTAAATGAATTCAGGCCAGAAATCTCTCACTGCCAACATAGAGAGGGTGATGCCCTGCATCAGATAGACTAGAGTTCAGTCTGGCCCGAACAGGTTCTAGACATTAAAACTGGCATCAAAGAGGGCAGACAGGCACTTTTCACTGATTTGAACAAGTAACTGATGTTTTTAAGGGGTTAAATCAATTCTGGACAGTGATCTCGCACTGCCAACATACAAAGGGTGATGCCCTGTATCTGATACAGTGGAGGTCAGCCTGGCTCGAACAGGTTCTGGACATGAAAACTGGCACCAAAGTCGGCAAACAGGCACTTTTCACTGATTTGAATAAGTAACTGATGTTTTTAAAGGGTTAAATGAACTTGGGCCAGAGATCTCGCACTGCCAGCATACAGAGGGTAAAGCCCCACATCAGATACAGTGGAGGTCAGCCTGGCCCAAACAGGTTCTGGACATGAAAGTTGGCATCAAAGTGGGCAGATAGGCACTTTTCACTGATTTGAATAAGTAACTGTTGTTTTTAAAGGGTTAAATGAATTTGGGCCAGAGATCTCGCACTGCCAGCATACAGAGGGTAAAGCCCCACATCAGATACAGTGGAGATCAGCCTGACCCGAAAAGGTTCTGGGCATGAAAACTGGCATCAAAGTCGGCAAACAGGCAATTTTCACTGATTTGAATAAGTGATGTTTTTAAGGGGTTAAACGAATTTGGGCCAGTGATCTCGCACTGCAAACATACAGAGGGTGATGCCCCGCATCAGATACAGTGGAGGTCAGCCTGGCCCGAACAGGTTCTGGGAATGAAAACTGGCATCAAAGTGGGCAGACAGGTACTTTTTACTAGACATAGTAGAGGTACCAAGTCTCTGAGATAATGTCAATTTAGAGACCATAAAACTTTTACAAGGCTTATCTGCTGTAAGATAATTAAAGGGTTTCTGTCACCAGATCTGGGCATATTAAACAGGATGACATTTGCAATGTGCAAATGTCACCTGATGCCCAATCTGGTATTAATTTTTCTATTGGTGCCCCCGTTTTTGATAAAAATGATGTTTTATTTTATGCTAATTAGGCTTACTAGGTGCAAGGGGCGGTTACCCTGCACCTAGTAAGCTCCGTTTGCCCACCTGCGGTCACGCCTACCTTGTCTTGATTGACAGGGCCAGGCAGCTTGTTCGATCCTCTGCCGGCCCTGTGCGCGATTCAAATCCCGCGCCTGCGCCGTGTGGAATAAAATCGGCGCAGGCGCAGTGAGGTAGCCGGGAGCCCGGCGGCCAGTGCCGCTCACTGCGCCTGCGCCGATTTTATTCCACACGGCGCAGGCGCGGGATTTGAATCGCGCACAGGGCCGGCAGAGGATCGAACAAGCTGCCTGGCCCTGTCAATCAAGACAAGGTAGGCGTGACCGCAGGTGGGCAAACGGAGCTTACTAGGTGCAGGGTAACCGCCCCTTGCACCTAGTAAGCCTAATTAGCATAAAATAAAACATCATTTTTATCAAAAACGGGGGCACCAATAGAAAAATTAATACCAGATTGGGCATCAGGTGACATTTGCACATTGCAAATGTCATCCTGTTTAATATGCCCAGATCTGGTGACAGAAACCCTTTAAGGACTTGTTCTCAAGGTCTTTGATAGTCTGTTGTTTTTCACATGTCCTCTCATCACCCACGCAGGCATCCGCACCAAGACGGATCCGGAATGACCCCCAATGCAAGTCAATGGGGGTGGATCCGTCTGGTGTGACCATAATGGTAACCGGATCCGCCCTCCATTGACTTTCAATGGAGTTCATTACGGATCCGGCTACACATAGACACATATAGACACAGACATACACATAAACATACACACACATATAGACATACAAACACGGCCAGACGAAGCGCACATACGCGCGAAACGGCCGTGCCGCACGCTCTCATGCACTGAGCAGGGTATCCGCTCCTTCACATGTAAGTGTCAGACTCTGTTAATAAAGCTGCAGAAAGAAGCCTGGTGAGTGCCGCATTCTTTACATTTTCTCTGGGATTGAAAGACATTACAAGACTGTTTATATGCAGAGCACCGAGTGGCAATAACGCATAGTGGAGCCAGTGACTGATGGGGGAAGGTATTTTCCAAGAAGGTGACGTAGTGCCAGTCTCCGAATAACGTTTTTCTACATATTAGACATACAAACACACATACATACTTACATGCTCCCGGCAGGTCTTCGGAGCGTCGGAGGGACAGGACGGCGCGCACAGGTGACGATTCCACCAGGCGCCCAGCAGAGGGCGCTGTGGGGGAATCGTCACCTGTGCGAGCCGTCCTGTCCCTCCGACGCTCCGAAGACCTGCCGGGAGCATGTAAGTATGTATGTGTGTTTGTTTGTCTATATGTGTGTGTATGTTTATGTTTATGTGTATGTATGTACTGTGTGACATGTGTGGGGCCGGAGCGCGGTTCCGGCTCCACACATGTCACTGCGGCAGGCCTGATCCGGCAGCACCCTTCACCTGCCGGATCAGGCCTGCCGCCAGTGTGAAAGTAGCCTAACATTGTTACTTCTATTTCTGTTAGTCTACTTTCACGCTAGTGTTTTTGCTGGATCCGGCAGGGCTCAGCAAAAACGCTTCTGTTACTGATAATACGACCACCTGCATTTGTTATGATCGGATCTGGTTGTATTATCTTTAACATAGCCAAGACGGATCCGTCATAAACTCCACTAAAAGTCAATGGAGGACGTATCAGTTTTCTATTGTGTCAGAGAAAACGTATCCATCCCATTGACTTGCATTGTGGGTCATGACAGAGCCGTTTTGCTCCGTATCCCAGGACGGAAAGTAAACCCCAGCATGCTGCTGCTCTCCGGTATGAGAACGGAACAGTATGCATTTTAGAACAGTTCAGTTTTGTCAGTTCTGTTTTGCCCCCATTGACAATGAATGTTTTTTTTTTCCGGTATTGAGACCCTATGATGGATCTCAATACTGGAAAATGGAAACGCTAGTGTGAAAGTATCTCCCTCAGTTTCCTAAAAGGGTGCATGATGGGGGTGTTGTGTGGGATGCCACATTTAGAATCATCTCCTTTATTAAAAAGTATAAAATATGCATTTAAAAAATCAACAATTGTCATTTTGTTGATTTCAAAATTCGCACTTCAGGTCAATGTCTGCTCCTAAAAAAAAAAGGAAAGTATACATGAGATCTGTATAATCATATACACTGTGATGGTACTGTATTAGGCGGCATCAGTTACTTATTCAAATCAGTGAAAAGGGCCTGTTTGCCCATTTTGATGCCAGTTTTCATGCCCAGAGCCTGTTCGGGCCAGGCTAATCTCCACTGTATCTGATACAGGGCATCACCCTCTGTATGTTGGCAGTGCAATATCACTGGCCTGAATTCATTTAACCCCTTAAAAACATCAGTGACTTATTCAAATCAGTGAAAAGTGCCTGTCTGCCCACTTTGATGCCAGTTTTCATGCCCAGAACCTGTTCGGGCCAGGCTGAACTCCAGTCTATCTGATGCAGGGCATCACCCTCTCTATGTTGGCAGTGCAAGATTTCTGGCCCAAATTCATTTAATTCCTTAAATCACACTTTCTTTGTGCCCACTTTGATGCCCATTATGTGCCCATCTTTTGTATTTTCATGCTTCTTTCAACTGATTTACATTAAGCTCGGCTCACTGCAACTTTTTATTGCACTGTTGATAAGGTGTCCTCAAAATCCTTAAATAAAAGCAAAAAATAAAAATGATGTGAATAAGAAACTGACGAATAAGAAACCAACTTCAGCCTCGTTTATTAGGATGCTTTCACATGACCATACGTATTTTGCAGTCTGCAAAATGCAGATCCATACAATATGGATGTCTGTTGCTTTTTTTTTTTTTCAGACCCATTGACTTGTATGTGTCCGCCTCAGGGGTGCACCTAGCCTTTCTGCTGCCTGAGGCGAACCCAACCCCCCTTCCCCCCCATGCCAAATTCTCAACCTAACCTCTTCCCTCCTAACATTATATACAGCACTAGCTGAAGGACCCGGCTTCACCCGGGTATATTTAATCTATTTCATTTAATGTTTCTGTGTGTTGCTAAAAGATATCGAGAGTGACCTCCACAGCAGCCCGCCCCTTAACAGAAACATCCACAGCGCCCTCCCCTTTAACTGTGACCTCCACAGCAGCTAGGGTGGCCACTGTCTTCAGCCCAGAAAGCCAGACCTCACCGGTCATTCCCCCAAATGTGAAACAGCGCCTCCGGTCCCCATGAAGCCACACCACTAAACATGAGGCCATGCCCCCTGGCTCCATGAAGACACGGAGGAGAAGCTGTCTGAGCATGAGCTACTGAAAGGGTGGACATCCCTACGTTCGTCCAGGCACTGTGCCGGATGGAGGACAGAAAACCGGACTGTCCAGCCTAAAGCCGGACATCTGGCCACCTTAACATCAGCCTGCCCCTAGGGTGGCCAGAGGTCCGGCTTTAGGCTGGACAGTCCGGCGCAGGGCCAGGACAGACACAGGGATGTCCACCCTTTCAGTAGCTCACGCTCAGACAGCTTCTTCTCCGTGTCTTCATGGAACCAGGGGGCGTGGCCTTGTGTTTAGGGGTGTGGCTTCATGGTGAATTTCATTTTTTTGAAGATTTTTCATGTTAATCAATTTTTTCTTGATTAAATACCCCATATGTGGTAGTAAACTGCTGTAGGGGCACATGGCAGTGGTCAGAAGGAAAGGAGCGCCATATGGTTTTTGGGTACCATTCTGTATTTGAAGAGACCCTGACGTATCCCTACAGTAGAAACCCTCAAAAAGTGACCACATTTTGAAAACTACACCCCTCAAAAAATATATTAAGGGGTGTATTGAGCACTTTGATCCCATAAGTGTTTTACGGAATTTAGAAACACTTGGCTGTGAAAATGAAAAGTTTCATTTCTTCCAATAAAATGTTGCTTGAGCCCCAAATATTTCAATTTCACAAGGGATAACAGGAGAAAAAGCACCCCATAATTTGATCACTCGATATTGCCCATTTTGTGAAAAATTACTGTTCTGGCACAGTTTTTATTTATTTATTTTTACAATGTTCACCTGACAGAGCATATCATGTGATATTTTTATAGAGCAGGTTGTTACGGACACAGCGATACCTAATATGTGTATTATTTTTGTTAAGTTTTACACAGTAAAAGCATTTGTGACAAGAAAAATATTTTGTTTTTGTATTGCCATTTTTTGAGTGATTGTCTTAAGTAGGATCTCATTTTTTTGGCGGATGAGATGACAGTTTGATTGGTACCATTTTGGGGTACATACAAATTTTTGATTACCTAGTATTAAACTGTTTGGGAGGCAAGGTGACCTGAAAATGGCTGTTTTGGCAGTTTTTATTTTTTTACAGCGTCCACCTGACAGGGTATATCATGTGATATTTTTATGGAGCCGGTCCATACGTACGCGCGCGATACCTAACTTTTTAAAAAACTTTTTGTCCCATTGTGGGACTTCCACTTTTCGGGTTCTGATCCCCTGTACAGTGCATTACAATACATCTGTATTGTAATGCATTGGCTGTAAGTGTATTACACAGTGTAATACAATTACAGCCTGCTTGCCTGTGAGACCCAGGGGGCTGGGTCTCACAGGCTTCCATGGAGGCAGCACAATGTTATGGAAGGCATCAGGTTGCCGTCCCAGCCATCGAGACCCCGTCACTGCAACGCGGGGGACCCTCCATACACATCACACATACCATGGTCAAGGCAGACCGCGGCACAGCTATGGTTAATGCGTCGGCATCGGTGTTTTCACCGATGCTGGCACATACAGCAGGGGCACGGCTAACAGGAGCAGCTGACCCCTGCTGCTGATCGGTTGGGCACAGCTCCTGCACCCACCCGATCAGCACGCTGTAGCTGTATGGCGCTGGGTGTTAAAGGGTTTCTGTCATCAGTTTTTTGGGTATGAATCAGGCTGGCATTAGAGATGTGCTAATGTCACCTGATTCTAACTTTTTAGATCTTTTATTTACTGGTGCCCCCGTTTTTAATAATAATTTGAACTTTTATTTTATGCTAATAAGCCTCTAGGAGCAGGGGGGGGGGCATTACTACTGCTCCTAGTGGCTCCGTTTGCTAACCTTCAGAAACGCCCCCTTGGTCTTGAGTGACAGGGCCAGGCAGCTTTCTTCTTCTGCCAGCCCTGTCCACGATCTAAAACCCGCACCTGCGCCGTGCGATCATTGCGCCTGTGCTGTGCTCAACTGTGACGTATTCGGTGCCGGCGCAGTGAGGAAGCTGGGAGCCTGCCAGCATCCTGCACTCACTGCACCTGCGCTGAATAATGAACGCATGGCACAGGCGCGGGATTTAGATCGCGAACAGGGCCGGCAGGAGAAGAAGAAAGCTGCCTGGCCCTGTCACTCAAGACCAAGGGGGCGTTTCTGAAGGTTAGCAAATGGAGCCTTTAGGAGAGGCTTATTAGCATAAAATAAAAGTTCAAATTATATAAAAACGAGGGCACTAGTAAATAAAATATCTACATATTTAGAATCAGGTGACATTAGCACATCTCTAATGCCAGCCTGATTCATACCCAAAAAAATGATGACAGAAACCCTTTAAGTCACTTCCCTCAACGCCGTACTGGTCACTGAGCAGGCTCACCTTATATGTACTGTCTATGTGTGTATTGTACAGACAATATTTATGTGTAATGTGTATGTGCATATGTTTACATACACTCAAACATATGCTGCATGACACTTTTAGTTTTTATTTTTAGTGTATGACCCTACTGGTTTTGCACCATGTCAATTTCTCTTTCGCCATGGGTATTTACGAATTGTGGGGCAGGAAGATAACTCTCCCCCATTATTTCTGGGCAGCAGAGTGCCTTTTACACAGCACAATCTGCTGTCCAGAAACTATGTCTTTCCTCAGATGAAAGAGTGTTTTGCTTGTTTATATTGTGATCTATGACACTTTTACATTGGTAATTTATTGGGAATGAATACTCGTTCCCGATAATCTGCCCAACAAATAGACTTGGTACTTTACAAAAGTCGCCCCATTCCCGCTCTTCTTTTTTGTCCCCATGGTAACCTCTCCCTTCCCTAGTTCATGAAGGCACCATTTTTTTTTTTTACGATAACATGCTGGCTACCTTTAGCCACAACTAGGTGGAGCCTTCTAGTACACTTCCTAGAAGGTGAGCTCTGCGGCCTTCTTCCAACTTACCAAGCACAGTACTGTGCTTTAGATAGCGACTTTAGTATTGCAGTTCTGGCTTATTTACTTGAGTGGGACTGAGATGCGCCGAGACCATATGATCGAAGAATGTGACATCACTGGCCTAGGAGTCCGTGGCGCCGACGTAGCACTGCTGTCTCTTCAAACAGCTAATCAAAGGGGGGCGCCGGGACTTAGGCTCCCACAATCAGATACCAATGACGTATACTGAGGATAAGGCATCAGTATTGAACCAGATGAACACTCAAACAACCCTTTTACAGAATATGAAATATATTCAAAGCAAACATAATGGTTTCTAGGATATGCACTGGAAGCTGATCTTTCTCATCTCTATGGAAATTGAGGCAGAATATGTGCGTTGTTGGGATGGGTTTTTAGCTTGGTGGCACATTTTGAACACCATGAATTCCCCTTTTTTATTCTTATGAGTGTGGAAGCTGTAATAACTTAAATATGCCAGCACTTTAAATGGGAGATTTGCTAGTTCAATCGGTTTACCAATTCTGCTTCGGAGAGTCAATCAGATGAACAGTTGCCTTTTATGAGGATGAGACAAAACCATTCATTACTCTGTGGTGTCTCTTATCTGAAGCCATTTGTTACAAGAAGTCAGGGTGACTTTTACGGCAAGCTCTGACATTTGTTGCACTGGTTATTTATGCTTTATAACAACAGAGACATTTTGCAAGATAAAAGAATCTGTTATTTCAAGAATAAAAGTTCTTTTAGTCAATAATTCACGAATGTAGTCCCTCCATCAAATGGGATGTATTTTTCAATGTGTAATTCTTGACTTGGAATAATTCCACTCGATTGAAAACCACAAGTGTGAGGATCAGAGGGGAGAAATAAGGATATAGGAGGCAGATTTCTCACAGAAATTTCGGAGACTGAAAATCAGTCCCATTCATTGTTTTGGTGGCAAGATCATTTAACAATCTAATAGATCATATAACTGAGAGAAAATCCCCATAGTTTCATAGAATAGGAGCCATTCAGACAAGTCTACTCTTCATGGGTTCTCAGTGAAACAACATTGCACATATGCCTTACAGGAATTGTCCAACACTGGCAAAAAATAAAGGGTGTTGACAGTGTGGAAAAAAAAAAGAAAAAAATCACATTTGTCTTGGTTCCAGCACCACGGCTCACATCGACTGGAAATACTGACTTGCTGTATAATGCATATGACTGCTGCTGGCCACTCGACAGCCTCAGCTGGCCTGAAAATTCCATTGATGCAGGAGGACTTCACTTGCATGTCTAGGGCATCCATTTTAATTACAAGTCTGTGAACCTGTACAGGACATAACTGACTTTGCATTAAGATGATTCATTCTGTGTTAACGTGTGGTGTTCAGGCTCCTGGACAGGATATTACCACACTGGTAGGCTGCGGGATCATGGCAACCAATCAGATTCAACCTTTCATTTTTCAAAGCTCCTTTGGAAAATGAAAGATGGAATCTGACTGGTTTCTAGGGGAAACTAAGCTAATTTTCCTTTACACCAGTTTTGATAAATCTCCCCCATTATGTTTTAATATATGCAAATGAGCTTCTAGGAGCAAAGGGTGCGCTGCTCTCTCTGCAACTGCTGCTTCCCCTGCTCTTTGACTTGGCCAAACAGCGTAAGCGTCATCACGCCTGGCCCTGTCAATCAAAGTGGAGAGAGCGTGCAGTTGCAGAGCATTGAGGTGTAACAGCAACATCCCCATTGCTCCTAGAGGCTCATTTACATATATTAAAACATCATGTTTCTCAGCAATGTGGACATATATGAACATGGAACCACAGATGCCTTCAGCTGCCGTGCCCCTTACACTTTGATTGACAAGGCCTGGCATGATCACATTTACACTGCCTGGCCCTGTCAATCAAAGTGAAGGGAGCACAGCAGCAAAATGGAGAAGGGAGCTTTTAGGAGTAACAGCAACGCCCCCTTTGCTCCTAGAAGCTTATTTGCATGTATTAAAAGTTCAGTTTTCTCAGATATAAAGTCACAGATGGAGATGGGACCAAACTGCTAGCTTCTGCTGACCTGCGTAAATGTGGCAGGTCAACCTGTTTCATTACAATGATTCTGGTAATAGAAGCTCTTTGAAAGCAATCTGATACCACATACCTCCAGTAGTAATCCAAGTCAAGTGTCAGATGTGCTCTGGTCTCCTGATTCCAATGCTTTTTCCCCCATCCCAATTGGGGTTCAGTATGAACTTGCCATACATTTTTTCCCCACCCTGATTGGTGCTTAGTATGAACTTACCATACATTTTTCCCCCATCCCGGTGCTTGCATTCCTGGATTACCATTGCACCAGAGTTACATCAAGAGCTCCGCTCCCTACTGCGTCCAGCCTCACCCCCACCTGAGTGACAGAGCTAGGCAGCAGAGATGTAATCTTGCCTGTCCCTGTGCTTCAGGAATCATTGCATGCTCAGTACTGCCTTAATGCTTGCCAGGTAGTGCATAGTAGAACAGACAAATTTAAGGAAAAGAGCTTTTGGCGCAATGGTGATGAATGTGTTGCACCAAACAACTAATTTATATATATATATATATATATATATATATATATATATATATATATATATATACACATATATATAAAAAAACAAAACAAAACTGCAATTTCTCAGGAATTGAAGCACCGATCGGAATGGGGGGGGGGGGGGGGGGAAGCATAGGAATCAGGAGACCAGAGCACATCTAAAACTTGACTTGGATTACTATGGAGGTATGTGGTGACAGATTCCCTTTAAGTAATAGTTATGTATGCTCAGGAGACGCTAAAAGTGTCCTCCAGTTCCTTGTCTGCTGTCACCAATATGGACAAAGTGAAGCCAATGGCTCTCTTATACTAGGCAACTCTGTGTCTACATAGGGAATATGGAAGTATGTAGTTAGAAGACTACCTTGTTCCTATATTCTGCGGTGCTAGTATGGAGATATCAGAATCCACGCATATATTAGGGAAACTAGGTGCTTTAGGTTCTACCATGTTGCTGGAAGCATCCAAGTAATTAACTTCTAATGTTTGAAGTGAGGTGAAGTTCATTAGGCAGAGGGGGTCCATTTCTGCTCCATGGTACACTGATGATGTGTTCCTGGGTAGAGTAATCAACCTTACGCAGCTGCTCCTTCTTTTAGATGGCACTTTCAGTATGAACTTTCCATACATGCCTAGTCAGGTCAAGAAGGGACTATATGAATGAAAAAGAAAAGCTGAGGAAATAAGCAGAGGAGGAGACAAAGGAACCACACAAGGAAAAGTGCATCAATGCCTGAGGACTCACACACCACAACGTGTAAACTCAAGTTTCTAATCCAGAATTTTAGTATGAGGCACAGTAGGACACCCTGACAGCACAGCCGCAAGTGCCCAGGAGGCAGTGTTCTTGTTCAGTGCCCTGGGCTCTTTGTACTAAATGCTTCCCACCGCCTCCCCTTTTCTCTGAGTGATAGCCTTAGGTCCAGTCAGGAGACTGCTAGAGCTCAGAGGAGAGAGGGGGACCAGGAGGAATCCAGTGCTGAGAGTCCAGGCCACCGAACATGTAGGGACCATTTCCCTGGATGCAGCAGGATGCCTATCCGATTATATGGGTACAGTTCTCCAAGAGGACAGAAAAAAGGAGCCTGTGTCATTCTTCTAACCAGTGATGTCTTTTTTTTTTTTTATAACATAATAATTATTATTAGGTTAATATAACATTGTATGCAAATTATATTCTTAAATTACAATATAAGAAAAATAGAAAATATATAAAATTCCAGCATAGACGAGTTCCGATATAGAGCCTTTATAAAAAAGAGGGAAGTTACACCCTGTTTTAACAATAAATGTAACCGAAAGGAAAAATAGCACCTTACTTCCTCCATGCTGAGAGGGGTATTAACAGCTACATTGAATATTTTAAATATGAGTCTAAATATGACTGTACAAGTAACCATAAGATCACGTTCACAAGGCAGATTTTGATGCATATCAAAATCATATGGGTCTAATCAGTGTGAAGACCAGCAGTACTTGTTAAACGTAAATTTGTGTTAGAAGTCCGTGGTCAAATATGCCGCATGTAATACCTTTATGAACACCTTTACAAGTGTGGTTGTAACCATAAAAGCTTCATGAGAGGATAAGAAGAATAAAAACACAACACTCATAATATATAACTATTATTTATATACCCTATAAACAGTCTTAAAAACTTTGTGGGTCATTTATTAAGACCGGCGTTTTAGATGCCAGTCTTAATACCCCTTTGTGCTGGAGGTGGCTGCACCGGCCTCTACATAACTTTGCACATCCATTGCCAGTCTAAATGTAAAACCTTTGCACCACAATCTGCGCCAGATATACGCCATATATCTAATAATAAATGACCCCTTTGTTCTTAGGTATCCTCTATTGAGAGTACATTTGTCTTTATTTTATGACTAGTAGATCCTGTGGATGAGAATCTTTGAGTGAACCACTGTTATCTTGTCTGTTTCTGGATTTCTTCTACTAAATACTCCCTGGGAATGTTAACCTGTTATAAAAGAAAAATACATTGTTAGATTCTGGTTCTCTGTTGGGTTAAAGGGAACCTATCACATTGAATAAGCATTTTGATCTGTCAGCAGTATGCTATAGATCAGGAAGAGCTGAGCAGACGGATATATAGTTTTATTGGAAAAAATGCAATATAATTTGTCATTTATTTCTTTAAAGTGACTGTCCACTCAGGAGCTCAAAATGATATGCTGGTCGGTACATACATGGGATGATTACCAGATACTTATTTTGCTAAGGTCTAGCTCCTTCGCTGGTTGTTACCTCAGCTCCATTAGAACAAGTGTACCTACAAGGAGTATAAATGTACTGTAGTCAGAGACACACACCCTGTCCCATCATTGGTCCAGGCTGCTGCTCTCTCCCTCCTCCGATTGGCTGCTGTGTATCAACACAAGTCTATTACAGGCTCACCGGGAAGTCAGTGCAGCAAGGGAAGAATATGGGGGAAAAATGGGAGAAAACCTGCAGAGGTACTTTAATTCTCTGATTATTATTTTGGGCTTAGGAGTGGGTGGCCCTATTTACTGACTAACCCTTATTTCTGTATGCATGCTGGACTCCTAAGCATAGAAAGAGCAGGGATTTGAATCAATACTATACAAAGTTATACTGAATCTTTTCGCACAAACTTGAATATCATTCTGTTTAGCTCTTGCTCTGTAGTATGACGCTGTTAGACAACCTTATCATCTTGACAGTTTCCCTTTCAAATAGGGAAACAACTCCTCTTTCCCCTAGTACTCTAAACAATTTCTCAATCAAGAAAATAAATCATGGGAGTGATGGTAGAACACATGGTGCACATCTGCTGTCCACCTTATAAAATTATAGAGCATCTCTCACCATAATCAACCCTATTAAACCAGGCATAGTGCCTGGTAAGGTTGGTCATGATGACTAAAACAAGTCTTTTGTCTCTAAAATAAGTATTATTTTCTTTATCTTTAGTCACATTAGGTGCTCAGAGCACCGAGGGGCTGGTGTAGTCTCTAGGAGCACCACTTCAACTCCACCTCTCCCCATTGCCAATCCCTTCTAATGTGGTCATCCTCACCCTGAGGTTTTCACTGCACATGCACTGATAGCACTGCCACTGACGCATATATGCAATTTCAGAGCCAAGCATTGGAGCAGAGAGGATGCCTGGCTCTGTGAAAGTCACTAGTAGGGGGATTGGCAACAGGGAGAGATGGAGGTGAAGAAGTACTCAGAGGGGCTAGGCCAGTCCCTCAGTGCTCCAAGCACCTAATTTGCATATAATTAACAATAAGAATTTCAATCCAACTGTAATAACTATGGCAGAGAGAAGGGGCTCATTTTAGTCACCATGATCAACCCTACCGCAGGCAGTACTGTATGCCTGGTTTAATGGGTTGATCATGGAGACAGATGCCATTTAACATGTAATCTTCAGGCTGGGGAGTTGCAGGGTGCTCACCACTGAATGCATGCTCATGCATTTCATACGTAAAGAGACCTGTCACCATAAAAATGCAGTGCAATCTGCAGGCAGCATGGATCATGAGGAGCTGAGCAAATTGATATTTGTGGAAAAAAGATTCAGTATATCTTAAAGGGAGTCTTTCACCTGTTTTTCACCTATATAACTTACAGCAGTGCCCCACAGAAGATTGCATACGCATCCCAGACATACCTGTGTTCACTTTGTGTCTGTATTACATGTCCTGGAAAATCACTTTTATTCTGCTGGAAAACAGCTCCCTAGTGCCCAGCTGAAAGCAAAACTAAAAACAGCTCTCCCAACTCGATTTCTAACAGCTATATCTTCTGATATACTGGATATAATGCAGCAGCAGAGCCGGGCACTTGGGAGCTGTTTTCCTGCAGAATAAAAGTGCTTTTTCTGAACATGGAATCAATCTTCTGTGGGGCAGAGCTCTTAGTTATATAGGTGAAAAACAGGTGAAAGACTCCCTTTAAAATGTATACATTGAAACATCTGCTCTTTCTACGCTGAGGAGTCATGTGGGCATTCCTACTTGCTGATTGACAGCTATCTCCCTATGCTTAGTTATGAAGAGTTAGCTGTCAATCACTGAGTAGAACAGTACACATATGTACTAAGCATAGAAAGAGCAGAGATATAAATGTATAAATTACACATTTGCTGAATCTTTTCCAATTACACTATACATCAATCTGCTCAGAACCTACTGCTCTATAACTTGCTGCCTGCAGACAGCATTGGATCAGAGGGGCTCATTCTTCTCTTCTTCGCTAGTGGGTGAGAAGAATATATGCAGGAGCCCCCTCACGAGAAGAACTTCATTGTTAGCAAACAAGTGTCCTACAAATAAAGAGGCCCACAGTGATCTTAGCTATGTGGCCTTTTCTCTCCTGTGTACACCACTGTTAATGAAGAAATAAGCAAGAGAATGTACAAAGAAGCAGCTGCTGGAGAGGCCTAATGCATCTACCCATTCACTTCAAACCACGGCAATGGAATACATGTGCTGTTCAGTGGGAAACCTGTTGTTCTTTCACACATTATCTGTTCTAGAATTTGGGGTGTGGAATCCAGACTTCTACAGGGTGGATTGTTAGCGGACACTTTTTGTTTTAAATTATTCCACAGATAAAAATCGCACGTGGACAAGTCTGTAAAACTGTTCAAAGATGTCCAAGTAAATTGCCGTATTTACAATTGACTTGAAGAAAATTGGGCCCACTATTTGTGTTCCTCATACTGCGCACCAAACACGAATTTTCTGGTCGTGAAGTGGTGTTTCATGAGTCCAATGAAGATTTTCAGTACCTCATATTCTGGGCATTTACATGACCTGATAAATGTAACCAAGCTTCGTCCGTCATGAAGTATGGGCAGTGGGTCCAGATGTCTGTCAGCAATCATAGTCAGAAACCAAGTACAGTAATTTACGCGTTGAGCTTTGTCAGACTCTCAGTTCCTGCACACACGTTATTCGGTATGGTTTCAGGTTCAAAGATTTCAGCACTCGCTGACACATCATTCGTGATACACCAACTTGCTGAGACGGTCTTCAAGTTGATTTTTGGGGGGCTATTTGCAATCCGCTGCTGAATTTCATGCACAACTTCAGCCGTCCTGATCAGTGAAGGCCTCGGTTTCTTCATGTTTGCAACTGAGCCAGTTTGATGCCATTTCCGAACCAGACACTGAATACAATGTTTAGCTGGTGGTTTTGTTCCTGGGTACTTGTCGGCAAAGGTCTCTTGTGTTTCTTTAATCGATCTGTTTTGCACATAGCCTTCCACAATCACTATTCACTGTTCCAGGCAGAACACCATCTTTCTGACACAATAGACCACTTTTATCAAACTGAATAATAAATCTGTCTTAGTTGCCCATAGCAACCAATCAGAGCTCAGCTTTCAGTTCTTACATGGCTCTGAAAAAATGAAAGCTGATCTCTAATTGGTTGCTATGGACAACTAACACAGATTTACTATTAGGCAGTTTGATTGGGAGATATTGGAGGCAGCCGACTTTTTTGTGAGCCATCCGCTATAATGAAGAACAGGATTTTTAGCAAACTCCATTTACTCACAGTGTATAAAATCTGCCGCAGTCTTTATTCACACCAGTTCCAACTGACTATATATGAAATTACAAGTTAACATAGATGTGTACCTCCTCTCGTGTTGCAACATCTCTCAACTTTACTACTCCGTCTTTAAGCTCTTGCTCGCCAATAATGGCCACCAGTGGAATGCCTGTCCTCTCACAGTATTGCAGCTGGGACAGTAATTTAGGGTTTGTCTTGTGAAGCATCTCTGCCTAAATTGGAGACAATAAAAACATCAAATTTAGTTAATAAAAGTCACAAAAAGGTACTGCAGCCAATCACTATCCTCTCGTGCTGCATACCACTGAGGACAGCAACTGGTGGCAGCAGTCAAGTGCCATATGCCTCTACGTCACTGTTGCAGCCTTGTATACAGCGGAAGAAGGATACAGAAGAGAATGGCAAGGGAGAAACAGGAGAGTAAGGCCCCATTCAGACGGCCGTATTATTGCGGACCCGCAATAATACGGGGGGCGCTCGGCGTGTGTTCCGCATGCATGGAACACACGCCGGGCGGACCCATTCAAAATGCCTATACTTGTCCGTGCGCACGGACAAGTATAGGACATGCTTCAAAGGAGTCGGCGGCGGCTCCTGGTCCCATATAGGTGAATGGGGCGGCATCTATTCCGCAATTTTGGTCGTGTGAATGGGGCCTACATCAGTTTTTTTATATTTTAAAGGCATTAAGTGGCGCTGGGGTCATTTTAAGTACATAGGTTTCAGCTTTGATCACACCACTCACTGATTATGTGGACACCTAGCTCAACATGGTGGTCTTGGTCTGCAGTAGTGGTTCTCCAGGGTACTTTTTGTGTACATATGAATCAATACACTGACAACTTCATCTATGGAGAATGAGAAACAATTTCCCCCTCTCCTCCAAATAAAAATTAAAATAAATACCGTTGTGATTTCTTGAGAAAGACATGAAGGCCATCAATAATGCGTACTGCAGACATTACAAGTATAGGTACACAGCAAACATGGCACAGTGTAAACTCACTTTGATGCCACAGTTCCAGAGCATAGTAATAAGTTTCATCCTCTCCTCTACGTAATGCGGCTGTGCTGAAGCCACCAGAACTTGAGTTTCTGTGGTTCGCATATTCTTAAAAGATCCCTACAAAAAAAAAAGTGCAGTAACAGTTATATAACTTCTTACAATAGATGAGAAAAAGGCGTCACTCACCACTCAATTCTGCAGCTTTATTGAATCATAAAAGCAGAGAACAGTAGATGCGGGTACAGCACAGCAAAAAACAGGTAACAGCTGTTTCGAGCCTCCTGCGCTTTCTCAGGCCTCAACGTGACGACGCCGACGTGCTCACGTTATATAACCCCACGTTGGCGTGGTCACCATGACTACATAGGACATACAAACAAATACGGATTAAAATAACATTAGATGAACACGGCCAGGTCATTTTTATCATTTAAACCTAAAGTACCCATTGCGTTAGTTTTAATAATCCATGCCGCTTCCTTTTGAAGGAGTAAGCGACTCCTGTCTCCTCCTCGTCCAGGGGTTCGCACTACTTCAATCCCTGCACATCTCAAAACATATTATATAACTTTGTTTTTTTTTTTTTTTTTTTTTGAACAGTGGAAATTTTGAGCAGATTCCACGCCAAAATAGCCGCTGATGGACACTCAGAGTCTGCCTCCCATTAATTTCAATGGGAGGTCGTGCTGCCGTTCACGTGGCTGCAATGAGTCTGCACCAAGAAAGGATGTCCATCATTGGCACAATAGCAACTGTAAACCATGGAGAACAATAGGTGACAGATTTTGCCCGGCTGCCACTGGCTTTTTTGGTGCAGAACCCACACAAATTCTGCTGTCAAAAGCTCCGGTGTAAACATCCACTTAAACTGTCTAAGAATAATGTGAGAAGTTACCATGACATATGGAAAGTCAGTGTTTGCAGGCTCAGACCACCAGCAATTTTGAAATAATACTCCATTGCTATCACAAACTCCTTCTGGTAAGCAATCTCACACAGCATTTGCCCTGCTTTACCATAATTTGCACTGAAATATATTAAGGATTTAATAAATATGGCTGATTCTTACAGAAATAGTGTCCAGTCTGTCCACAGGTTAGGTACGGTACTGAAGTTTAGCCCTATTAACCTGACACAAACCATAGATAGGTGTGGTGCTTCTTCTTACATAGTAAAATTCTCCTCCATATGTTGTCTGTGCAGCAAGCTATAAGTGTCTCTGAGGTTCTCCAGCAAACCTACAAGTTATTTTAACGTTCAAACTATAAAAAGTCTGTTTCTGCTTTCCTCTTACCTCGGCTTTCTTCTCTGCCATGCATAGTATTCTCTCAATTCCAATGCTGATCCCCACACATGGTACTTTTCTGCCCTTGGCATCAAACATCCCCACCAGGTCATCATAACGCCCCCCTGCAGCTATGCTGCCAAATTCAGTTATCCTGTCAGTATCTTTATCTTGGGGGTTGTCAACCAGCACAGCTTCATAGATCACTCCGGTGTAGTAATCCAAACCACGGGCCAGGCCTAGGTCGAAAGAGACCTAACAGAGAAATTACACTGGAGGCTAGAATGTAATCTTGAGTCACAGAAATGTAATATATTTTATGTTCATACCTTATCTGCCACTCCAAAGATTTCCAAGTAGTGGTGAAGTAATTTAAGATCCTTCAGTGCTTCCATTGCCACTGAGTTTTGAGAAACCACTGAATCGTCCCATAGGTGTTCTAGCAGCGCCAAGCCACCTATGGAGAAAGCATTTCATATTACACTATACAATTCACTGTCTATGCAGTAGGATCCTGTAGATCATGACAAGGCCCGTATTATCAATGAATGGTAGGCCAGGGACCCTGATACAGATTTTATGTTGCAGTCCAGGAGCTTCTAATTGTGCCTCTAAACATGACTGTATATGAAAGGGTAAGGCTTTACTTGCTTGTAATACATTTTAAAGAATAAGGTTTTTAGCCATTTTGAATTTGTTATGGTACTAGCACTATGCGTCAATAGGGACTCCAGTGAATGTGAATGACAGACAACTGGATGTTACAGGTTGACAGTATTGCACCTCCCTAACGAGTAATTCCTACTGGAAACTCTAGTTTTCTTCATAGTCTCTTTTTATAGGGAATGTATCACTTATATTGCTGCAATATCAATGGCAGAGATTTGCTTTACAGCAGTGACCTGCACACAGGAAATGAAGAACAACTATCTCATGTGTCAGAGTGGTGAGTGACGAGGAGCTGAGCTGTCTCCGTCACGTATTGTCAGTGGTGAGATCCTGTGATATCTGCTGGCTGTTAGCTTTATAACAGAGGTGTTATCTTTGTAACTCTGCTTGTGATGATAATGAGATGACTGCTTAAAATTATTCACCAATTCTATGTGCTACCATTAGCAGACAGAGCACAATACCTACAGATAAAGTGTCAGGCTATGTTTTGTTTCACTGAGAGAATGCCACACTATCCTTGGTCTAGTGCAGTGAAGGTATTCATTTCAGAATCCCTGAAGGTCTATGAAAATGAAAGGATAAAGTTAGTATACCTGGTGGCCTAGGACAGTAAGGGAGTTAATTGCAGTGTCTCTGGTGGTCTTGGGCTGTGAGGTTTATGTAAGTATTTCTGTGATATAGGGTAGCAAAGGGGCTGTCCCACCATATGAAGTAATACCCTTTTCACTTGAAAAGTTATATGATCAGTGGAGGTCTGGCCACTGGGACCCTCATAGATCACAATAATTAAGGTGTCAGAGTGCCCGGAGTGAATGAAGCAGAAGTCATGCATGAGCACTGCTGCTACATTCAGCACTATGGACTGCTAGAGATAAGCGAGCACTGCATTCGGCTTCTCTTCAGCAATCCCCCAGAGTTGAGTGGAGCAGTAGCACACATGCAGGACTCCATTCACTGCGGCACCTCATTCTTGTGCGGTGTGGGTCTCTGAAGTCAGACTCCCACAGATCGGATACTTATACCCTATCCCGTGAATGACGGATAAGTTCTTATGGTGGGACAACTAATTTATCCCCATTCACAACATCTACTGTACATGTATGGTGAATGTTGGGTCTTCAAAGAAGGCGCCTGCTCCGGAGCAAGTGCCATAGCTACTGGGTGCCTGCTGTTTCATAGTGCGGACACCTGCGGCTAATGTCCACAACTGACAGTAATGTCGACCGCAGAAATTTACTCCCTCAGATGCTGTGGTCAAATGTGACCACACTGGGAAGCACGCGTTTCTCGGGCAGGAACGCCTTTCCCCAGGGAAGACGTTGCTTTACATTTATTTTATTTTTTAATGAGCCAGCGCTAGTACTAGGCTTCCAGGCTCATTACTTGTATATTGCAATTTAGACCAGCAAGTGGCAGCACTGACTTGTAATATAGCAATCTCTGTATAGAATAATGGAGCAAATTCCATTATTCTATACAAAATGCAATCTGATGATTGCACGTCCACTTGGGACCTAAAAAAGTAAAACAAAATATATATATTTTAAAAATTCAGTATAAAAAAGTATAAAAATTCAAATTCATTCACTCACTTTTTACCCAAAATCAAAATAAAAAATGTAAATATAACATCATGGGCATTGCCACGTGCGAAAATGCCTGTACTATTAAAATATAAAAAAAGCGTATCCCATACGGTGAATGGCGTAACAGGAAAAAAAATCACTTTACTCCCCCCCAAAAAAAAACTGAATAAAAAGTGATCAAAGAGTCAAAAATGGTATTAGTGAAAACTACGGATTGTCCTGTTCTTTGGCTAGAGAACAGAGATGAGAGACATAGGATGAGAGAGATAAACTTGCCTGGCATCCATATCATATGGAGTGGTAGATTATATTTGGCACCACAAGCTGCCTTCAGTCATATACAAATCAGCATAAGCCGTGCTCCCTAAGAGGAGGATATCCCTGTACTTGCCTTTTGTTTATTTTGTTAGTATCACTTTAAGGGGAAAACTCAAAAGGCAGAAAAAAGGATGAAATGCATAAATAATAAGCCTATATTACATAAATTACAAGCCTATATTACATAAATTATAAGCCTATATTACAAATCGGTTGCATTATTTACAATGCATGGAAGGGGACGCACATTTCAAGACAAGCCCATCACACGGCAATTTTGCTAATTTACTCAAATGAACCGGAACTTTTATATGCATTGTATTTTACATTCTACGTGATTGTGTTTTGCCAGTCTGTAATATATTTCCCCCGACCAGGCTGAAGCTTTTCCTTATTGGATCTATAATTTATGTCTGCTTCAATATGCCGGGACTCTACATTTTTCTGATGTATTTCCACAGGCATAACTACACTTTAATTAGCTTCCACCAGATAAAATCTTTCTGTCAGCCCGAGACTCAATTATTCTGTGTTGCAACGTATGCAAAAAGAAGCAGTGAAAATACACAAAATGCTCTTTGGTTTCCGAGCATACCATTTATCATGGGCACCTTTAAGAACAGCTCCCGTGCTTCATACCATTAAGTCTGATGTATTCACCCACTCGGTCTACAGTCTCTGGACTTAAACCCTTCTCCTCGATCATCTCACTCTTGACCTTGTCCCAAGGAACCTGAAAGACATCTGAAATACATAAGTTACTTGTCCTGAACGGTCTCCATTATAGGTGCCATTCTCTCATCATAAAACCAAGCAAAAAATGAATGAGAAAAATGTCACCCAAACTGTGTGACATCAGAATGTTATAAATAGACGATTACAGCTCCTGTATCCAGTCACGTGCTAATGTCTGGCTTTTTCTAAATCAACTTCAGACCTTAAGTGCCAGCACAAGGCCAGATTTAAATGATATTCCTGCTCGGTCACAGATACATTTATCAAAGTGGGAGTTTTGTATCCTTGCATATGTCTTCCATGTCCTGAAATGCGTAATATCATTATACGGCAATGTTGCCTGATATTGACGTATAAGCCATTAGAGAACATTTCCTCTCAATAAAATTACCAGTACTACCTGGAAACAGAAGTCCCTGAGTTGTCCTCTTGTGTGAAGCCTTTGCATATTCTATTCAGTCACTGTTCGGTTATCAAGGACTAACAGATTCAAGTAAGAACATACAGATGGAGGTCGTCTCCGAGGTTTTCACACACCATGTGCAGCACATAAATATGTTAGGGGCTCCACTCTGGTAACACACCCCAAAAATCCTAACTGGTTGTCTACGGAGAGGTTGTATGCCATAGAGACTGATGCGAGTTATTGTAATCTACGTACAGTGCTACAGAAAGTTTAACCCTATAGAGTCAGGCCTCCTGCACATGACTGTGTCCGTATTGCGGTCTGCAACCCACGGATCCGCAAAATATGTAAAACCTCTGTGTGCACTCTCATCACAAGAACTGGGTATTCTCATCTGCAATACGGAAAAGAATAGAACATGCGGACCCAATAAAATGAATAGAAGTGTGTCTGTGTGCAATCTTCAAAAAATGTGTGTAAAAAATGTCGTGTGCATGACCTCTTAACTGGCTAAGTTATATCCTCCTGACCCCATTGTGCTGCATGTGTTAAAGGTTTTTCCAGGTTCTTATTATTGATGGCCAATCCTAAGGACAGGCCATTAATATCTGAACAAAAGACAAAATTAGTCAGCACACAAACATACGGATGATGAAATTACATGGAACTCATCCTTGTGTTTTCCGCAGCCGTATGTCTATTCCGCAAACGACAGAACATGTCCTATACTGGTCCACAAAATGCAGGCCTCAGACCCATTGAAGTCAATTGGCCTGCAGAAAAATGCGGAGGGCACATGGATCACTTCCATATTTTGTGAAAATGCTGACAGTCATGTGCATGAGGCCTAACTTTGTGTTTGGTTTTTGCAGGTGTATTTGGCGGTGTGGCTGCCTCCATCTTGGTGGTGCACTCCTAGGTAACCCTTCCTTTCCACAGGCTGGTATTAATTAGTGCAGTATATATAGCTGTAGTCTTGCCTCCCTGAATACACTGGAGGCCTGCTGACACAGAGAGAGGTAACAAATGGAGCAGACACAGTATACATGTGGAGCCTGCACTGACTTAAATTAATTTGAGGCAGGCTGGGAGAGAGAGGTATCATAAAGAGTAGGTTTCCATCCAGAAAGTGGTCACCTTGTTATGGTGGATGGGCACAAATGATTTTGATCAAAATATGTATTTGCTAAGTACCTGATACATTTATATAGTGCATTAGTTCACAGTATTAGTTCATATATTCTATGTTCTGGATAGGCCATGAGTATCTGCTAGGCAGAGGTCGATATCAGCTGTTTTGGGGCAGCTATAAAGCCAACACTACACAGCTCTGCCCATTGTTTAGTGGACAGAGCTGGTAAATGCTGCGCTGCTCCCAGGGATCTGATATTGATGACCTGATATTGATAACCCCTTTAAGGATCAGGCATGCGTCAATGGGGAGAGGAAACTAAGCCGCTGCCAGACACCTCTGGCATTGGCTTATCTTCACATAGGTACAACGCTAAAAATTCAGCAGCCTGATTCTTTCCCTTTAGTCATCTTTTGTTGGGACAGAGATTCTGAGGGACACCAAACACATAAGATAGTCAGCCAGTAGTAAGTACTCCCTGCTACTTTTGTGTGTGAAGTCATATTCTCAGTTTTTCACCAAATAAAACATTACATCAAGCCCCTTTTACCTTCAAAAACAAATTCTGAATGTTTCATTAAATACAACCCGTTTGACATGAGAGAAGCAAATGCAATCAGTTTCTAGCCAAGTGTCTAGCATCAAGTGGATTTTGCCAGGGCAAATGGCCTTCAAATGAACGCATCAAGTAACACTACTTGTTACCAGCTCCCTCCTTTGGCTCATAGAGGGAGGGTTCTATGATATCCTAACAAGGCATGTGGACTGTAATCCCAGTGCGATATCCCTTAAAATAGTCATTTTTTTTAAAGACTGTGAATGGCATAAAAACAAGTCATATTTACCTCCATAAATCAGCTGCTCTTATTCTGCATTTGCTGGATACCCATCGGTGCATTTTTAACACTGGGGGCAATATAGCTGCATTACTTGGGCACTCGGGATATTTGCAATGCTGGGACCGTATATAGGGAACTACTGGGCCATTTTTAACAGTGGGGGCATTACTGGAGGCATTTGTAAAACGGGGGTACTATTGGGGAATTTTTAATACTGGGGGCAAAATAGGGGGGTGGGAGGGATTATTATTGCTGCAGGCAATATAGCGGGCATTATTACTGGGGCCATTTTTATATTACCGTGGGTTCTATTATTTCTGGAGGTACTATAGGGGCGTTAGTATTACTGGGAGCATTATTAATACTGGGGTACCATAGAGGACATTATTATTGCTGGAAACACTATAGGGGGCATGATTATTGCTGGAGATACTATAGGGGGCACTATTGTTGCTGTGGTAAGTACTGAGGACACTCAGTGCTGTGGCCTGCATTTCACCTCCTCAGTGCCTTCCTCCATATTTTAAAGACTGGAGGAGGAGAAGTACAGAGTATGGCAGTTGACAATGGCCACCACAGAGTGGCAGCTTCTGGGAAGATATTTCCAACTAGCCCACAGGGAAGCAGCTGAATCCCCCAGTGGGTCCCTGAGCCAGGGTGGGTCCTTAGTTCCCACCCCTGCAAAAATTGGCACATGGCACATTACACTGACTGCTACATACAGATAGGCAGCATACAGAATCTCAACCAGCCTATGCTGTTGTTAAAGGGAGTTTTGTAGGATTCCAATCCTCAGGATAGGTCATTAATATCAAATCAGTGGGGGTCCTACACCCCACCGATCAGCTGTTTTGGCAAGCTGATGGCATTGTAAACTATACAAAGGATGGAATCAGAAGCAGAAAGCTCTGCCCACTGTAGTTGCTCCAGGATACTGTGTAGTGTTCCAGGGTACTTCAGCATTCAAGTGAATGGAAGCTGAGCTGCTGAATACCAGCACTGGAAACTACAAAGCTGCCCAAAACAGCTGATCAGACACCCACCATTGATGACCTATTCTGGGAACAAGTCATCAGTATTTAAGTCCCGTAAACCCCCTTTAACAAACTACCCAGTTTATTATTATAAGTGCATCGGGTGGCTGAAATGACTTCTATGCACAGAAGAAGGCCAGCCAGTATCCTCTATAACCTGTGACTCGCCTTCTTGATTTTGCTGCAGGAACCCCCATAATCAATCATCTTGCTGCTGCCTGCTGCTGTATGACTATGTTCCTGGCTCACAGTCCAAGAGGGCCCTAGTCCAAGGCCAGCGTCAGTCAGCAGGAAACTCTCAGGGTCTCCATGAAAGAACAGTCTGAGGCACACAATAGGCTACTGGCTACTACTGAAAAAAAAAAGTGCGTTGCTGGAGTTTCAGTTTGCTCGTAATATTTTCATGTAGCTGTATAGTGGGTCCCCAGAATGATTGTGCTGCACTGTGGTATTTAGTTCTGCTGGGGCAGTATATTGTGTTGCACTGTGGCATTTGGTTATGCTGCAGCAGTATATTGTGCGGCACTGTGGTGTCTGTTTCTGTTGGGGCAGTATATTGTGTTGCACTGTGGTATTTGGTTATGCTGCAGCAGTATATTGTGCGGCACTGTGGTGTCTGTTTCTGTTGGGGCAGTATATTGTGTTGCACTGTGGTATTTGGTTATGCTGCAGCAGTATATTGTGCGGCACTGTGGTGTCTGTTTCTGTTGGGGCAGTATATTGTGTTGCACTGTGGTATTTGGTTATGCTGCAGCAGTATATTGTGCGGCACTGTGGTGTCTGTTTCTGCTGGGGCAGTTTATTGCGCTGCACTGTGGTGTCTGTTTCTGTTGGGGCAGTATATTGTGTTGCACTGTGGTATTTCGTTATGCTGCAGCAGTATATTGTGCGGCACTGTGGTGTCTGTTTCTGCTGGGGCAGTTTATTGCGCTGCACTGTGGTGTCTGTTTCTGTTGGGGCAGTATATTGTGTTGCACTGTGGTATTTCGTTATGCTGCAGCAGTATATTGTGCGGCACTGTGGTGTCTGTTTCTGCTGGGGCAGTTTATTGCGCTGCACTGTGGTGTCTGTTTCTGTTGGGGCAGTATATTGTGTTGCACTGTGGTATTTCGTTATGCTGCAGCAGTATATTGTGCGGCACTGTGGTGTCTGTTTCTGCTGGGGCAGTTTATTGCGCTGCACTGTGGTGTCTGTTTCTGTTGGGGCAGTATATTGTGTTGCACTGTGGTATTTCGTTATGCTGCAGCAGTATATTGTGCGGCACTGTGGTGTCTGTTTCTGCTGGGGCAGTTTATTGCGCTGCACTGTGGTATTTGGTTCTGTTGGGGCAGTATATTGTGCTGCACTGTGGTATTTCGTTATGCTGCAGCAGTATATTGTGCGGCAATGTGGTGTCTGTTTCTGCTGGGGCAGTTTATTGCGCTGCACTGTGGTATTTGGCTCTGTTGGGGCAGTATTTTGTGCTGCACAGGGGTATTTGGCTCTGTTGGGGCAGTATATTGTGCTGCACTGTGGTGCTTGGTTCTGCTGGAACAGTATTTTGTCCTACACTGTGGTATTTGATTCTGATGGGGCAGTATATTGTGCTGCACAGGGGTGTTTGGTTCTGCTGGGGCAGTATATTGTGCTGTACTATGGTGCTTGGTTCTGCTGGGGCAGTACAGTGGTCCCTCAAGATGCAATATTAATTGGTTCCAGGAAGACCATTGTATGTTGAAACCATTGTAACTTGAGAAATTGGTTCCAAATCCCCAAAATCATCCAAGATAAGAGAAAATTAAGGTTTAATAAAAATAAGCAGATAACTAAGACAGATCAAACAAGTCCTTACATAAACTAGCAACTACTACAGCAATTGTACCAAAGAAGTGGCCTTGATTGGTTGGATCTGAGTCTGAGGCATCGTATGATGAGTCTAGTCTCAACTTATGATGGGTCAGAAAGGACCATTGTATATTGAAAATATTGTATCCTGAGGCCATTGTATTTTGAGGGATCACTGTATATTGTGCTGAACTGTGACGTTTGGTTCTTCTGGGGCCGTATATTGTGCTGGACTGTGTTGTTTGGTTCTTTTGGGGCAGTATATTGTGCTGGACTGTGACGTTTAGTTCTGCTGGGGCAGTATATTGTGCTGGACTGTGACGTTTGGTTCTGCTGGGGCAGTATTTTGTGCTGCACTGTGGTACTTTTTTGAGCTACATTTTGGTATTAGGTTTAGCTGAGACAGTATATTTTGCTGCTCCTCTGCATAGGTCATCAGTATCTGATCAGTGGATGTCCGACACCTGGGACCCCTGGCGATAAGCTATTTGAGAAGGCAGCAGTGCTGGAAGTGGTGCCGCAGGCTTTTTGCAGCTTTTCCTAGGCTAGTGACAACATGTTCATGTGTCACATGGCCTAGGACCAGCTCAGCCCCATAGACACGCCTACACCTTCATGGTCAAAGCCCATGGAGCCCATGTGGAAGTGCAACTAGCGCAAAATGGCCATCCACTCATTGCATACTGCATACTCATGCCGGCTTTCATTTTTAAGAGCACTATGAAAGTTGTGCAGTCACTGGTTACTATGGGAAACACAGACAGCTTCTCTTTTAGACAGTTTTATACTTTCTGACAGAGTAGAAAGGTTGGAAGCACAGGTGAAGCAGGTAAAACAGTGGAGATCTGGCCATCACATGTAGGTGGTGTTTGACCTGCGTCAGTTCTGTGTGTTCTTCCACTTGTGTGTCAACTCAGCTCAACTCAGACGCACTTTTCCCCCCCAAAAGTGAGTCTTATAGTCCAAATGATAATGACTTATTTTTGGAGTCTGATCTGAGGTGTGATGAAAAATATTTTTTTTTCTTATTTTCCTCTAATTAATCGGTGCGTCTTATAGTCTGAAAAATTCGGTAATTGCATCACAGTTACTAGCAATTGTGTGTACAAAACTAATTAAGTCACATCAAGTTTAAAACCTATTTAAGAAGCAAATGGGCCAAAAAGAATAATTCACTGTGGCTACCTGTGTCAGGATTCCAGCTCAATGAAGAAGTGTGGCTTATGAAGTGGCCTAAGCAGAGACAACATTTTGGTACAAACAGTAGTTGATGAAGAGCCAAACAAGTGTCTAGCCATGTACCAAATTTAATATACTTTACAGCGTGTACCACTTTTGAAAATTTAGTGCTCTTTAGACTGTGAGTAGTTTATGCTGTCAGCATTTGAAATAAGAATACTAAACCTGACGGAATGAATTCCTGTGTTGGAATGACAAAATCATAGTACCAGATATGACCACAAGATGGCAATCTAACTGCTTGTAAAATAAAAACAAATAGCATGGTTGTTATGAGATACAATTTTCTAATCGGTACACAACTCTTTTATTTATTATGCATTATTTATCTAGGACTTTACATTCTACAATCTGCCTTGTCCCGTAATCTTACGTCCTTTTGTACAATCACACAAACTAAAGCAAATTTCAACAACAAGGCTACTAACATTTTCAGTATGTTTCTTTGTTTCACATTCAGGCTATATTCAAATGGGCAAAAGTGGTCACAGATTTCGCATGGAAAAAATATGCTTTTTCCGCAGCATAATCCACATTGAATATGCAATGAACAGTTACATGTAAGAAACCGTGGATGTGGAGCCACTGTTTTATCAACTAAACAATTTGGCTTTGGGCTAGAGTTAAAGAGTGTTATCCTGCCACTCCCCTGGTTTCCACCCTTTAACACCTGTACAGGGATCTGGCCGTCACTGCAGGGGACCCACCAGGCAGCTACCTCCTGAAATAGTCCCAGTGCAGTTGGCGGCTGATCCATGGAGGTTAGAGACGCTGGTACAAAGCACCAAGGGTTCAGGCAATACTCATAGCCAAGGTCAAAGCAGGCAGAGTTCATGTGAATATGTAAAACAAGTCCAAGGTCAAGGAAGGCAATGGAGGGTCAATACAGTAAACAGACAGTAAACAGGTAGAAGTCAGGACAGGCAGCAGAGGGTCACAGTAGGTAAAAAGAAAGAGTTCAGTACATGAGCAGACAGACTGAAAAGAACAACTTCACAAGGAGTATCAAGCTAGAATACCTAATTGCTTAAGCAAGGAAGTGAGGTCAGAACCACAGAGTTATAGCATAAACTGATTAGCAGTTAAAGGCAGCTGTGCAGCAGCACACAGAGCAAGGAAAGGAAGGGAGTGGTAGTGAAGGCAAAAATGGAAAAGTAGTAGTTTTACAATGGGCAACTTTACTAATAATAAATGTAGCAGGGATGGACACGGGAGGACAAAGTAACATTTCCATTGATTTAAATGAGAAAAGATATGCAACCAGTGTATACATGGCTGCGTCTTTTTCTGAAGCTTGAGAAGTAGCATGTTACTTATTTCAAGTGTTTTTAGCTGTGTCCCCTATTGGTCAATAGGGAACGCACAAGGGCGTGGCAATTGCAGCTAGAGCAGAGCCTCTAAGTGTAACAACACCCCCGCTGCTCCCAGAGGCTCATTTGCATATATTAAAACTCAATTTTCTAAGTAATGTGTGAATGGGACCAACACAGATGCTTTCAGCTGCCAAGCGCACATGCAACAGGTCAGCCAGTTTCATAGGTACAAATCTGCTGACAGACGTTCTTTAACAAATCTAATCCACACACTGCTGAAAAACTGATCACACAGATTTGTTGCAGATATCCTCCACTGAGTTCATTGGGGAAGTCAGAAACCGAGGGGTTCATTTGTTAAGACTGTGTTTTAGACGTCAGCCCCTACATAACCTTGTCGTATTCTGCGCCAGTCTAAATGTAGGTCAGCTTCCTTGCTGGCTTACATTTAGACCATTTTCTATGCCTAAAACAGACATAGAAAATGATGAATGAGACGGGCCTACGTACTCACCCATCAATCCTCTGATGCTCCCGTTGTGACATTTCTCCACCAGTTTTTGTCTTTAGGTGTCCAACAATGATGTGCCAAGATGTGATCGTAGCTGTTACAATAGTCACATCGTCAACATATCATGGCTGGAGACTAGGAAACAGAAGCAGAGACCATGGGAATATCACCATAGGAGGTAGGTGAACAGATTTTTTTTTCTGATTTTACACGAGAAAAATCCACATGATTGGACAATGAATAGAGCAGCAGGGCACACTGTAGTTCATGGAAAGTTGGGCAAGGACCTCGCACTGAAACCTGACCCACTCATTTCTATGGGTCTGTGTACATGAGCATTGTTTTTCACACATCATCTCTGCGTGATGTGTAAATCGCAGCATGTTATAACTATACATATGGGAAGTTATCACTCGAGCTGGCATGGCAAAGTGGACGCTAGACTCTAGCAGCCATGGCAGAAATGAAGCAAGAAGTCACAAGGTATCAAGGAAGCATGCAGGTTCTTGCCTGCTCCAACCTCTGCTACTACGGACTACCAGGTACCTCCACCACCATGAGCAACAGTGACGGGGATATTCAGATTTTTGTTTTGTGCTTGCTTATGCCAACATAGGGGATGGAGACTGAAAAGGTGACATATCCCACTTGACAGTATACAGTGGGCTATGTTGTAACTTTCTTTGGGAAAACTCATGACATACACCTCCAATGAAAGACTCCAAACTTGATGGACTAAAGCCTTAGTTCATTTACTTTTCTGAGTGGATAAGGGTATTTTTAACAGGCAGATAAATTACCTGAACCTAAATGTCATGAACAGGTGACATGGCTGTATGCCACTGGTAATAAAAAGGAGCATTGCCAATTAATCACTATACACAGCTGGTCTCTATAAGGAGAGCCAGTACCTTGCCTAAGCTGAATCCAAGGCATCAAACTCAGCAAGCCAGAATCCTGCTCTGTACTGGTGGGGAACAGCTGTCTACGGATGGATATTTGGCTTTGCTATTTTCCCTTGTCATGTGCCAAGGTTTGTTAACAAGTCTGACTGGCTCATAGGAAGCTACGTCTAAAAGTTGGCGCATGTGAGATGGTTCTCTTTCCCTGGGAGATACCAAAAGTGAATGTCCCCATCCACTAGAGCTGGGGAGTTGCAGGACAATTAGCTATTTAATGTCCCAGGTTCTTGCCCCCTCTCATTACCTACTGTTCGGTAGTAACACACACTTGGATTTGCAGACTGAATTGGAAGATGTGTACAAGATGGAGTAAGTGGAGATAGATCATCCCCTTGCAGATGTATCCATGTCATGAGCTAGGGCAGTGTGCAGATGACACTAGCAGCAATCAGCGCTGTAGTAAACCAATGAAGGCTTGTTTAAAGGTCGTTTACACTAGGTGAATACACATCCATATTCACAATCATTCACGACAATACGACATTATGGCAAGTTCATATGTTTCCATTATGTCCCCTTCACATGAGGGAACGTGCTGTCCACAAATGATAATTTTAATTATTGTTCCATTGCACGAAATGCTTACACTGGACTATTACTGGATCATTGGACCATAATCACCCAATGCAAAATCCCCTAATACCCTTGAGCATGATGGAAGTTGTAGTTTTAACAGCAGCAAGAGAGGCACAGCCTGCAGACCTCTGGTTAACATGCATGGAGGAGCAGAAAGTTGGGTGACGTGCTGAATGATATCTTTCATATCTCTGGGTTGATGGGTTATTCATATAACACCAGATTCTTATCCCTCACAAGATAATATCACTTTCTGCTGTGCTACTCTGTGGGGTTGGTTCAGCGACCAGAAAAGCTTCTAGTGACACTGATGTATCAGCTCTCACAAAAAGCGAGCAGCGGGTGTTATCTCATGGGAGACGATATCAAGAGATTGATGAATACACCGCTTGGATTAAGAAAAAAAAATAAGGGAGAGACTTTGTAGCACAGATCAATGTGTACTTTATCACAATGCAGCTGATGGAATATTATGCATCTCTTGCATCATTACAAGTGCGCTCAATCATTACACACTTCAGCCGGGCCGCGCCGAAGATTAATACCTGCCCTGCACAACTTAATCTATAGCAGGCAGATCTGACATTAATTTGTGGCATGCCCACTTTGTACTGAGTAATAGTTATACCTTATAATGATGAATTTCTGATGGCTGCCTTGTTATCAGAAAAGGTCTCTGCATTCACCGGAGGTGATTTATTCCCCTACTCGGAGATACACTGCAGGGTACTGTGCATGCAGCCGAGGAGAAATATGAAGAGATTATAATGCATGCATATAGTGCTATAGGCTGGTCTCATGCATATTCTGATGGCCTCCTTCACCTAAACCATCAAAGTCTTCCTGCATCAGTGACTGAAATATTGTGTATACATGGAAAACACAATAGCTGTGGTCATCTGCAGACATCCATTGAATCACAATGAGCTATCAGTGATACTAACAGGAAGTAAAAAGGTAGAGCCCTGTTACTGTGCACGTCGATAGTACAGGTACTAACAACAGATACTGACCCTCCTTCAAGAGTCAGCTCTCCTGACAAGTCAATTTTATCCCCCCATTAAATCAGCTATTCTGGAGCATCTCTTCTTAAAACCCTCTATGCCTTTTGCAGTTCCTCTGTTATGCCTCATTCACATGTCAGTGTTTGGTCAGTGATTTTGAGTAGGGATGAGCAAATCGACTTCGGATGAAACATTCGAGGTCGATTCGCATAAAACTACATTTCAAGACTGGAACCGAACCGGAGTTCGGGAAATTATTTTTTACAGTATAAATCAATTTATGAAGTTATTATGCGAAGTCTCAGAGCCAATACATTCTAATACTGTACGGAGCTCCTGCTCCGTACAGTATTGAAACAAAGTTTTATGCAAATTGACTTTGGATGTTTCATCCGAAGTCCATCCATTCACTCATCCCTAATTTTGAGCCAAAGCCAGGTATGACGCTAAACACAGAACAGGGGCAGATCTCTTAATTATACCTTATGTCTGTAGAGGCTCCAATCCTGGTTTTGGCTGACAATCACTGACCAAAACACCGACTTGTGAATGAGGCTTTATACTTTCTACACATGAATAAACTGACAACTGGGTCAGAGGAATGTGTCTCTACATATAACAGTGCCAGACTGTGCAGGGATACAACTCGTAATACCCAGCTATTAGTTTATTAATATATATTCTAAGAGGAATAACTGAGGAACCACAGACTAAGAAAACATATTCCAGAATGGTTATAATCTAAGGAACACAATTATATAGCAGGGCTCTGGAGTCTTAGTCCAAGCTAGCTTTGGGTGGAGTTGGCGTTAGTAGAATTGTACTGACTCCAGCTTAAAAAATGTGATATTAATTATATGTAATTAATTTATTAACTTTCATATAAATTTAGAAAAGTTTAGAAATGTTAATCAGAAATATATTTTATGTTCTATTAATCTAAGGCCCGTATTTATCAAAAGGTGATAAGCAGGGTGTTCTAATGGAGATATTCAGTTCTCCCCTCTCCTGTGTTCTCTCCTGTCCTTATACTTTATACAGTGATAAGCAGGGTGTTCTAGTGGTGATAGAAAATCAGTTCTCACCTCTTTTATATTCTCCCTTGGCCCTTATACTTTATACAGTGATAAGCAGGGTGTTCTAGTGGTGATAGAAAATCAGTTCTCCCCTCTCCTGTGTTCTCTCCTGTCCTTATACTTTATACAGTGATAAGCAGGGTGTTCTAGTGGTGATAGAAAATCAGTTCTCCCCTCTCCTGTGTTCTCTCCTGTCCTTATACTTTATACAGTGATAAGCAGGGTGTTCTAGTGGTGATAGATAATCAGTTCTCACCTCTCCTCCTCTCCTGTGTTCTGTCCGGTCCTTATACTATATACAGTGATAAGCAGGGTGTTCTAGTGCTGATAGGAAATCAGTTCTCACCTCTCCTGTGTTCTGTCCGGTCCTTATACGTTATACAGTGATAAGCAGGGTGTTCTAGTGGTGATAGAAAAATCAGTTCTCCCCTCTCCTGTGTTCTCTCCTGTCCTTATACTTTATACAGTGATAAGCAGGGTGTTCTAGTGGTGATAATCAGTTCTCACCTCTCCTGTCATTATACTATATACAGTGATAAGCAGGGTGTTCTAGTGGTGATAGATAATCAGTTCTCACCTCTCCTGTCATTATACTATATACAGTGATAAGCAGGGTGTTCTAGTGGTGATAGGAAACCAGATCTCACCACTCCTGAGTTCTCTCCTGCCCTTATACTATATACAGTGATAATGACACAAATTTGCCTGCATCAGGTTGCAGGCAATCAGCTAGACTTTCAAAAGTGACATAATTTGACATGTTTTCCTCTTGGTTTGGTTGCTGTTTACCACACCCCTTCCCCTCAGCTGTTGCGGGTGTGGTGATGGTCTTTCCCCTATTTATCCCTTCCTCTCCCAGTATCCCATGCGGTTTATACTTTCTGCTGACATTGTTGTGTGTGGTGTGGATCTCGGCTGAGATCCGGTTGCTGCAATATTTGCATTAAGATAAGTGTCATTTTCCCTTTTGTGTTTATCCTACTTTTCCCTGTTGTGGTTTTGCCTTCTGGAGTCTCCTGTTCGTCCGTCTTTTTGGAGGAACGGATTGACTCCTTCCCCTGTCACTAGTGGCAGGGTTCTCTAGAGGCAGGTGTTATTAGGTTCCAGTGTATGAACTCTCCTACCACTAAGGCCTGTTCATACTGGTAGTCAGTCAGGGCCTAGTTTCAGGGTTTCCTGCAGGAGGTGACCGTTTCCCTTGTTTGGTCCTTTCCCCTTCCCTCTGACGCTTGGTGTGGCTATACCCTCCACACCAGAGCGTGACAGAGAAGCAGGGTGTTCTAGTGGTGATAGATAATCAGTTCTCACCTCTCCTGAGTTCTCTCCTGTCCTTATACTATATACAGTGATAAGCAGGGTGTTCTAGTGGTGATAGATAATCAGTCCTCACTTCTCCTGTGTTCTCTCCTGTCCTTATACTATAAACAATGATAAGCAGGGTGTTCTAGTGGTCATAGATAATCAGTTCTCACCTCTCCTGAGTTCTCTCCTGTCCTTATACTATATACAGTGATAAGCAGGGTGTTCTAGTGGTGATAGATAATCAGTTCTCCCCTCTCCCGTGTTCTCTCCTGTCCTTATACTATAAACAATGATAAGCAGGGTGTTCTAGTGGTCATAGATAATCAGTTCTCACCTCTCCTGTGTTCTCTCCTGTCCTTATACTATATACAGTGATAAGCAGGGTGTTCTAGTGGTCATAGATAATCAGTTCTCACCTCTCCTGAGTTCTCTCCTGTCCTTATACTATATACAGTGATAAGCAGGGTGTTCTAGTGGTCATAGATAATCAGTTCTCACCTCTCCTGTGTTCTCTCCTGTCCTTATACTATAATCAGTGATAAGCAGGGTATTCTAGTGGTGATAGCTAATCAGTTCTCCCCTCTCCCGTGTTCTCTCCTGTCCTTATACTATATACAGTGATAAGCAGGGTGTTCTAGTGGTCATAGATAATCAGTTCTCACCTCTCCTGTGTTCTCTCCTGTCCTTATCCTATAATCAGTGATAAGCAGGGTATTCTAGTAGTGATAGATAATCAGTTCTCCCCTCTCCCGTGTTCTCTCCTGTCCTGTAATACTATAAGCAGTGATAAGCAGGGTGTTCTAATGGTGATAGAAAATCAGTTCTCACCTCTCATGAGTTCTCTCCTGTCCTTATACTATATACAGTGATAAGCAGGGTGTTCTAATGGTGATAGATAATTAGTTCTCACCTCTCCTGTATTTCTGCCCTGGCCCTTATACCAAGTATTTTCATGCTGCTCCAAGGCCCTTACTTACAATGCCTGAAACTCTGCTGCACATGCTCAGTAGTAAGCTCCTCCTCTAAAGACCAGAGAAGTAAATTCACTATTGGCCATGACTGCTCTCATCTCAGAACTGCCAGACAAAATGTTAAAGGTGCTGTATCGGAATAAGTAACTTTTCACAGGTGCTCAGGTCCTGTGTGCCAGCTCCTTGTCCATCTTTTGGTCCAGTGGCGTGTTTATTTCCATACTTGTTTTTCTTATGGACACGTCACAGCTGAATCCAGTCATTGGCTGCAGTGGAGCAGATGATCATGCCTATCCCAGAGCAGAAATAAACATGCCGTGGACTGAAAGATAGACACACAGGAGCTGCAGATAAGTATGAATCTTCCCATAGCAGAGGCAGGCTGAGGGCATGTGTAAAAAGATATTTATTCTCAGACAACCCTTTCATGGCTAACACTTAATATAGCACTTTTCACATGTTTCTGTTATTCTTACTTAGATTCACTGCATTTCTGGGGCATACGTATAGAGTTTTTCTAACTTTTTTGGAGGACAAATTCATATATTTCCAGTTATAAATGCATAGTGCATTGCAAATTTACTTACAGGAATTTAGAAAATGTCAGGAGTTTCAGAAATTGTATTCCAATAAATATGGTTTAAGTTCCATCTAAGCATCCTGATTATTACTTGTTACCATTTTACTACAGTAAATTTATTATAACTAAATTATTGGCCATTTATGATGGAGTCGGGTCTTTGGCTTACCGACTCTACATCCCTGTTATTTAGTATACAGATGTCTCAGGAGAGCTGACATGTCCTCTTCAAGTAGAATCATGCTTTAAAGCAGATAAATGGCACAATCATGAGTATACATTTACCTTGCCCAGCTTGTCAATAGAGGTGCACACCGTTCTGAATTTGGCATCTGGAACACCACATGTTATGAGAATTCCATAGAGAAGTCTTCTGTCATTTACCTTTTGGAATCCAGAACATCTATTATAAGTACAGCAGAGTAAATCATGTATATGTACAATAAATCATAGCAACAAGTCAGCAAATAGCATTCAATCAACTTAATTCCTGAGGTTTACCACTAAATATAATACTTCCCCCACATCTATCAGAGGCGATGTGTCCCTTCATTTTCTAACTGAGCTTTTTGTGATTTTGAAGTTGGTTTGTGGACATTTCAATTCACTGCAATAATACTGTAATGCAAAGCAAAAAGTTTCTTCATTTTTTCAGTATGTTTTTGTAATCTCTCAGAACCTAAGTAGTTTGACAACATTACTATTTTACTAGCACAGTACCACAACTGTCCGTAGGTTGTGTGTGGTATTGCAGCTCAGCCCCATTCACTTCAACAAAGCTGGACTCTAATACCTGACAACCCATGGGCAGGTGTGGCATGCTTGTGAAAGAAAGCAGCCATGTTTTTCTCATGCTGTATAACCCTGTTTAACCTGTTACCGACCGCCTGTTCACTATACATGTATGGGCAGTCAGCACATATGTCTGCACGTACGTTTTAAAAATGTCTGTGCACAGATCTCCGCTGCGTGCTAATTATAAAAATGACATAAAATAAAGCCCCATGTATCACTGAAAAATGGCACAAAAAGTATTTACCAAATGAAGAAAAAAAAAGTTATGTCTACTAGAACTGTCCCTATACACAGTAGAACAGCTTCCCCCTGCCTCCCTGCATTGCCAATAGCGAATGCTTACTGCTCGCTTAGACATCTCTCCTGATGGCTGGTTAATTACCCAGCACGCCAGGAATAAAGCAGAAGAACTCACTGACAGTGCTGGCTACGCTGATCAGTGAGAAAGGAATATAGGAATATAAATATATATTTGATCTACAGATATTAATGCTACTGTCCCCACTATATGAGGGAGCAGTGAGGGCAGCAGCCCAGCATGTCTTCCTAGTCAGTACAGCACTGCACTGTATTAAAAAGACGGATGTGCTATGGAAACGCTCATTTACAGAACTGCTAAGGGACATTTGTTGCCAAGTGTTCTAGTATAAATGTACGATTTCTCTAAATAAACTATATTACAAAAATGTTCCCTATCTCTGTTCTTACACATTGGCAAAAAAACAACATGAAAGTTACACTTTAAGAGTGGAAGAAAAGTAGAACAGTTTAAGATGAGCTGGAAGAAATATTACAGAAGATTACTGAAGATGGAGTCTCTGATCATTTGGACTCCATTGGGTCTGATAAAATTAGCATGACATGTTTGTGCGAGACCTTGTCCATTTTTGTCTGATGGAGTGAAAAAATAAACTTGTCTGAAATGTTTGTGGGAGACTTTGTACATGTTATCTGATAAAGTGAAGAAAGAAGACATGGCTGAAATATCTTGTACAAGGTATTGTCTCACGTATTTGATAGAATCCTTATGACCTGAAAATGAACAAAGAGACTTGCTTGAAATGTTTGGGCAAGAGCATTAACTATTGTCTGTCAAGGTTATTTTGGGATTCTTATTTATTGCAGTTCTGGGAATTGGCCACTGCAAGGTCCGAAATAATAAAAGACTTGGGACTCAGACTGCTTTTTACTGAAGCTTACTTCCCAGCTGATGTGTTGCAGTCAGATGATGTTAACTCAATCGGTGATGTGAGTTTTCTATTCTTTGTATACACTTAACTTGCAAAAAGAAGGACATCATATCTTTATATCTATATACTTAGGGCTGATTCAGATGACCATATATTTGTCTGTATTGTTCCCCAATTTTGTGGAATGGATACAGTCCAATTCATTTCAATGAGGCCGGAAGATGCGGACAGCACACTGTGTTGAAATGAACATGGCGTATAGTCTGTATGCCAGTTAAGCCACTATTGCAATATTTATTGAAGTTCTGGACCAGCATAAAACATTTTTTCTTCCTGGTTCTGTGTCTGTAAGGGAATTAGTGTGGCTGTGCTTGCATACTACAAGAAAAGGACCAGCCTATGTGAGCACACATGGTCCCGGCCACCAGAGAGGCCGGCATTTTTTCCTATAATGTGCACGCACGAGCACAGGGAGGTCGTAACCATGGAAACAAGCAGTGTATAATGTGATGGAAAAATGAATCCAGCCAGTAAAGAAGACAATATAGACAATCACAATACATTAGTAAGTCGTTTAACTTTCTTTACATAATAAATGCCACCTGCTGAAGTAACACAACCTCTTTAAGTCTTAATACCCCTTGCGCTGGTGCATGATTCACCTAAGTTACGTAGAGGCGCCAGCATCCACTGTCGGCATAAAAGGTACGCCAGCTCCCTTGTAGATTTAGATAATTTTCTACGCCTAAAACAGGCGTAGAATATGATAAATGAGATGGGCCCCCTTCCCTGCCCTGCTCCTTTTTTAGACCTGGAGTGAGCGAGGAAAAGTCGCAGATTCGGCCGCAAATCCCCTTTGCGACTGAATCTGTGACAGATATCTGCCAAAAAGTGTCGTATATCTAATAATAAATGACCCCCATAGGTTTTTATTTTAAATAAATGAGTAAAATGACCCCTGCCCTAATCAACTCTGTTATGGCTCATTCATACAGTCAGTGTTCGGTCAGTGATTTCTATCAGTGATTGTGAGCCAAAACCAGGTGCAGCTCTAAACACAGAACAGGATCAGATGTTTCCCTTATATCTTACCTCTGTGTAGCCTCCACTCCTGGTTTTGGCTCAGAATCACCGATGGAAATCACTGGCCAAACAGTGACGTGTGAATAAAGGCTTACTTGGATGTTTGCTGGCATATAGTTCACAGACACCCTTAGTCTGTGCAGCATTGGTGAATATGTGAGGATATGTGCATGTACATACAGCATACATCCCAAGTGTCCCTCTTTTGGAGGGACAGTCCCTCTTTTTGACCCATGTCCCTCTGTCCCTCTTTTCTCCTTAAATGTCCCTCTTTTTGACCTGGAGGATTAATGCATAAATGTGTATTAATAAATTTACTAAATTGCTCCTTAATAAAGTGTATATACCTATAAATTAGACCAGAACTTCATTATTTGGTGCCATTGGGACCTTAAAATATCTATAATCTAATGATTTATGGATTTATATTTATATGGACAATGACGTGCAAGAAAAAAATTGCCTCAGGGGCTCCAGTATTATGCTTTTGGAGGAGTTAGAGGCGTGGCCTAGTATGGAAAAACTGCCGTGATGCACGCAACACACATTGTCCCTCTTTGCAATTTTCAAAAGTTGGGAGGTATGCATACAGGCATCAGTGACATGCAGGCATGGGATTCAGACGGTTCCCTCCGGTTCTCTAGATCCAGTTGTTAAAATTACAGCCGGATCGGAGAACCGGGTGAATCCCGATCCGGTGCGGCAGCAGAGGCGGGCTGGGCCGGGGGAGCAGAAGGGCACAGGCCCCCCGGGCTGGTGGATGTCAGGGCCGGCGGAACAAGGGAACCTCTGGTTCCCTGCCCCACTGTTCACAGTGGCCGGCGGACTGATATGACGTTGGTAGCGCCTGAGACGTTCCTCAGAAGCAGACCCACCAGAAGAGGCCGGGTCTGCATCGTGGCACTGCGCCGGGACAGGTAAGTATAAACTGCCCTCCCATATTGTCTCCATATGCAGCCTTAAAACTGGCCCCTGCCTCCCTGTTACTGTCCCCCAATACTGGCCCTGCCTTAACCTAATACTGCCCCCTGCCCCCCTAGTACTGCCCCCCTAATACTGGCCCTGCCTTACCTCTAACTCTGACCCCCAATACTGATCCTGCATTGACCCCTAACACAGGTCCCTGACCCCTAATACTGGCCCTGCCTGACCCCTAATACTGGCCCTGTCTCACCCCTAACCCTAGTATTGACCCCTACCCTAGTACTGACCTCTAACCCTTGACCCCTAACCCTAATACTGCCCTCCAATAGTGTCGCTAACCCTAATACTGACCCCTAATACTTTCTCTAACACTACGTCATACTGACCCCTAATCCTACTACTGACCCCTAACCCTAATACTGACACCTAAGGCTACATTCACATGACCATATGTGTTTTGCGGTCCACAAATTGCGGATCCACAAAACACGGATACTGGCTGTGTGCGTTCCACATTTTGTGGAACGCACATGCCCAGCCCTATGATAGAAATGCCTGTTCTCATCTGCGATTGTGGTCAAGAATAGGACATACTCTATCTTTTTTGCAGGGCCCCGGAACGGAACTACAGATTTGCAGACCCATTGAAGTGAATGGAAATACGATCGTGTGAATGTACCCTAATGTTGCCTCTAACCCCAATACTGGCCCCTAACTGATACCGACCCTAATCCTAATATTGGCCCTAAGGGTGCATTCAGACGACCATATTTCTGGGTCAGCATCCGTTCCACAATTTTGTGGAATGGGTGAGGACCCATTCATTTCAATGGGGCCACAAAAGATGCAGACAGTACACTGTGTATTGTCCACATCTGTAGTTCTGTTCCGTGGCCCCACAAAAAATATAGGGCATGTGTCCCATTCTTGTCTGCAAAAATAAGCATTTCTGTATAGGGCTGGCATTGTGCGTTCTGGAAAATGTGGAATGCATAAGGCCAGTATTTGTGTTTTGCAGATCCACACTATGGTGACTGTAAAACACTTTTGGTCATCTGAATGTAGCTCTATGCTAATACTACGCCTAATACTGGCCCCTAACCCCAATACTGACCTCTAACTCTAATATTGGCCCGGAACTGACCAGACCCTTAACTACAACCCCCAATACCTCACGTACCTCACAGTGACCCTAATATATGACTGTCCACATATATCTGTACACACTGCATCTTTTATACCTCACACCTGACACATTGTATACACACTGTATACTGATATGTCAGGTACAAGGTATAATAGATGCAGTGGGTAAACGTATAGTATATACAGCAGTGTACTGATATGTGAGGTACGATGTATAATAGATACAGTATATACAGATATATAGTATATACAGCAGTGTACTGATATGTGAGGTACAAGGTATAGTAGATGCAGTGTGTACAGATATATAGTATATACAGCAGTGTACTGATATGTGAGGTACAAGGTATAGTAGATGCAGTGTGTACAGATATATAGTATATACAGCAGTATACTGATATGTGAGGTATGAGGTATAATAGATGCACTGTGTACAGATATATAGTATATACACTGCTGTATATATTATATATACCCACTGCATCTAGCTTGTCATGTGACCGTCAGCCAGTGACGTCTCACCCACTGCAGTCTAGCTTTTATCGAGTATTATAATACAGCGTGTATACGCTGTATTCAGGGGGCACTCAGAAGAGGCATTATACATAAAGGGGGCACAACTGAAGGGGCACTATACACAATGGGGCACATATAAGAGGCACAATACATAAAGGGGGACATATAAGAGGCACTTTTTATAAGGGGCACCAAGCATGTGGCACTAGCATTAGGGGCACTGTGTGTGGCACTATAAACAGAGGGCACAGGGCATATGACACTATACACAGAGGGCACAGAGCATGTGGCACTATATAAAGAGGGCACCGTGTGTGGCACTATATAAAGAGAGCACAGAGCATGTGGCACTGTATACAGAGGGCACAGAGCATATGGCACTACATACATAGGGCACAGAGCATATGGCACTATATACAGAGGGCACAGAGCATATGGCACTATATACAGAGGGCACAGAGTATGTGGCACTATATACAGAGGGCACAGAGTATGTGGCACTATATACAGAGGGCACAGAGTATGTGGCACTATATACAGAGGGCACAGAGTATGTGGCACTATATACAGAGGGCACAGAGTATGTGGCACTATATACAGAGGGCACAGAGTATGTGGCACTATATACAGAGGGCATAGAGTATGTGCACTATATACAGAGGGCACAGAGTATGTGGCACTATATACAGAGGGCACAGAGCATGTGGCACTATATACAGAGGGCACAAGGCATATGGCACTGTATACAGAGGGCAAATGGCACTGTATACAGAGGGCACAGAGTATGTAGCACTATATACAGAGGGCACAGGGCATGTGGCACTATATACAGAGGGCACAGGGCATGTGGCACTGTATACAGAGGGCACAGAGTATGTGGCTCTATATACAGAGGGCACAGCGCAATGTGGCACTATATACAGAGGGCACAGGGCATATGGCACTGTATACAGAGGGCACAGGGCATATGGCACTGTATACAGAGGGCACAGAGTATGTGGCTCTATATACAGAGGGCACAGCGCATGTGGCACTATATACAGAGGGCACATGCCACTGTATACAAAGGGCACAGAGCATGTGGCACTATATACAGAGGGCACAGAGCATGTGGCAGTATACGCAGAGTGCACAGAGCATGTGGCATTATATGCAGAGGGCACAGAGCATGTGGCACTATACACAGAGGGCACAGAGCATGTGGCACTATATACAGAGGCACAGGGCATGTGGCACTATATACAGAGGGCACAGGGCATATGGCACTGTATACAGAGGGCATATGGCACTGTATACAGAGGGCACAGAGTATGTAGCATTATATACAGAGGGCACAGAGTATGTGGCACTACTATTGGGGGCTCTGTGTGTAGCACTAATGCTGCTGTTATATTCAGGGCACAGCATGTGGCACTAAGATGAGTTTGTGTCAGTATGCAGGGTGCCAATGTGTTGGTAAAGCATGAAGCTGAAGAGATCTTCTCGGCAACATCTGCAGAGCTGAATTGTGGACGGGAGAAGCCATCATGGTGGCCTGAACCAGATGGAGAAGAACTCAGGAGGAGACGTCATCTGTAAGTCGCTAAATGGAAATTATTATTCTGCTTGGTTCTGGTGCTGTATTTATGTAGAGAACTTGGTTCTGGTGCTGTATTTATGCAGAGAACTTGGTTCTGGTGCTGTATTTATGTAGAGAACTTGGTTCTGGTGCTGTATTTATTTAGAGAACCTGGTTCTGGTGCTGTATTTATGTAGAGAACCTGGTTCTGGTGCTGTATTTATGTAGAGAACTTGGTTCTGGTGCGTATTTATGTAGAGAACTTGGTCTCTGGTGCTATATTTATGTAGAGAACTTGGTTCTGGTGCTGTATTTATTAGAGAACTTGGTTCTGGTGCTGTATTTATGTAGAGAACCTGGTTCTGGTGCTGTATTTTATGTAGAGAACCTGGTTCTGGTGCTGTATTGATGTAGAGAACTTGTTCTGGTGCTGTATTTATGTAGAGAACCTGGTTTTGGTGCTGTATTTATGTAGAGAATTGGTTTTGGTGCTGTATTTATGTAGGAGAACTTGGTTCTGGTGCTGTATTATGTAGAGAACTTGTTCTGGTGCTGTATTATGTAGAGAACTTGGTTCTGGTGCTGTATTTATGTAGAGAACCTGGTTCTGGTGCTGTATTTATGTAGAGAACTTGGTTCTGGTGCTGTATTTATGTAGAGAACTTGGTTCTGGTGCTGTATTTATGTAGAGAACTTGGTTCTGGTGCTGTATTTATGTAGAGAACCTGGTTTTGGTGCTGTATTTATGTAGAGAATTGGTTTTGGTGCTGTATTTATGTAGAGAACTTGGTTCTGGTGCTGTATTTATGTAGAGAACTTGGTTCTGGTGCTGTATTTATGTAGAGAACTTGGTTCTGGTGCTGTATTTATGTAGAGAACTTGGTTCTGGTGCTGTATTTATGTAGAGAACTTGGTTCTGGTGCTGTATTTATGTAGAGAACTTGGTTCTGGTGCTGTATTTATGTAGAGAACTTGGTTCTGGTGCTGTATTTATGTAGAGAACTTGGTTCTGGTGCTGTATTTATGTAGAGAACTTGGTTCTGGTGCTGTATTTATGTAGAGAACTTGGTTCTGGTGCTGTATTTATGTAGAGAACTTGGTTCTGGTGCTGTATTTATGCAGAGAACTTGGTTTTGGTGATGTATTTAGAGGTGTGGGCCAGCGCTTTACGAAAACTTGCAGCACTGGTAGTTTAGCTCCTTAGGCTTTTTAAAAGTTTTGTGGTATGTGTATATATGGTGTATTTATGTATGTATACCATGTATATGGTGCATGTATATGTAAACACGTGTTGTGATGCCGCGTGTCCGCCGTTGAGTAGGGAACCTGTTGTTAAAAATTTGTATTCCACCCCTGGTGACATGTATGAACTTTAATTTTAAAGGAAGTATTGTCCACCGCATGCTCCGCTTGAGTCACACTTTTGGCCAAAAACATATTTTGATGGTTGTTTTAGTAGTCAGAGACATAATTGCTGCAGGGCCAGTCTTTCTGCAGGGATGACATCCCTGAGTATCCCCTTGAGAAAGCAACAGCGAAACGTACGTCGGGGCTGGAGGTGGTATTGGTCTGTATTATACTATTGTATTCCATTTTACCTTATTATGTACTTTGAATCCATTGTTCTGCGTATGGTGTCTTATACTATAGTATGAACTGCACTTGCACTTTATCTTGACCTGTGATGATACCGTTTGTAGAAAACTTTTGGTAATTTATTATTATTGTGTCCAATGTGCCCCTCCTTTCGTGTGTATAGTTACCACCATTGATTTTACTATCTTTTATATGTTTCTGATGAATAAAATGAGTAATTTCCATATACTGGTGTGCTATTTGTTATTGGTGTTTTATTTCTAAACTACTAAGAGGTCATAAACACTTATTTAAGCCATATTTCTATCAGTAAGATAAGGATTGAGCTTTGATGAGTGTTTATAATGTCAGAGAGCAGAGATAAGGAGCCCCTCAGCATCCCAGATGACAGAAAATCCACAGGCTGCTACTACAGCATCTCAGCTATGTGCAGAAAATAGGGCTCCATATTTTTAACAAAGTCCAATTGAAAAAATTGTTTTTAGCTCAAAAAAATTAAACTGCAATAATTAAAAAAAATTGCCCCCAAAGTTGTACATAGCCTTTAAAGGTAATAATTAAAATAATTAAAAAATAATAATTAAAAAATATTGTCTCCAAAGTTGTACATAGCCTTTAAAGATCATGAACACCTTCGGGGCATTTTACACACTTTGGGCTGACAATCATTTTTCAATTGGTCCTTATTAAAAATGTTCAGTAGTTTTTGACATAAAGACTTAACTCTTTGCCTATATATTAGCATTTTACTTTCACTTTGAGGCATTATCTGGCTATGTATATGCATTTAAAAAGGGCAAGGTTCCAGGACCGGTACAGCATAAAACTTCCTTTATTAAATCATGGAAGATAAAAAAAGTATATCCCTTACCTATGAATTCCTAACAGCTCATAAAACACTTTAACCACTTCCCGTCCGCCCATTGACTATAAACGTCCGGGAAGTGGTTAAGTATCTCTGAATGGACGTTTTTAGTCACTGACAGCAGGGTACCCCAAAGAGAAGGCAGGGACCATTCCCAGGGGTCCCTGCCTTCTAGATCGCTATGTGCACTTCCTGTTACGGCCCGGCGGCCAGGTGATCGCCAGGGCTGGAAGCGTGCAGGAGCTGCTGGGTATCTCATAGACCCGATCAGCCCTGCACTGAGGCTGTACAGCATAGTATTATGCTGTACAGCCTCTCTGGGGATGTATTTCCACTGTAACTGGGGCTACTATGTCAGCCCCAGTTACAGGAGAAATCAATAGTTGGAAAAAAAAAAAAAAAAAAGTTAAATATCCCCCAGAGGTATGGGGGGACACCTTATGGGGGACACAAAGTGTAAAATAAATAAAAAAAAAAATAAATAAATAAAAAAAATAATAAATAAAGAGTATTATTAAAAAAATAAAAAATCACATATAAAAAAGAATTTCCCCTAAATATGTCATTTAAAAAATGTTACAAATAAAAATAAATAAATAAAATAGACATATTTGGTATCACCGCGTCCGCAACGACCGACTCTATAAAAATATCACATGATCTACCCCATCAAGTGAATATTTGGTATTGTTGCGTCTGTAACAACTGGCTCTACAAAAATATCACATGATCTACCCCATCAAGTGAACAGTGTAAAAACAAATATAGAAAAATGACTGCTTTTTTTGGGTGACTTAACCTCCCAAAAATTAGATTAAAAAGTGATCAGAAAGCTGGATGTACCCCAAAATGGTGCCAATAAAAAGCACAGCTTGTACCGCAAAAAATAAGCCCTCACGCAGCTCAGTCCACAAAGAAATTAAAACGTTATCGCTCTTAAAAACCATGACAGAAAATTCCATGTTAGAAAATGCAGATGCTGCTCCTCCCATTCTGAGCCTTGGCGTATCCCCAAATAACAGTTTACGACCACATGTGGGGTGTTTCTGCAAACTGCAGAATCGGGGTAATAAATATTGAGTTTTGTTTTGTTGTTAACCCTTGATGTGTTACAGGAAAGAAATGATTAAAATGGAAAATCTGCAAAAAAGTGACATTTTTTTTGCTTTAATTCCTGTTGAATACTTAAAGGGTTAACAACATTTCTAAAACCAGTTTTGAATAGTTTGAGGGTGTAGTTTCTAAAATGGGGTCATTTATGGGTGTTTTCTATTATGTAAGCCTCACAAATTGACTTCAGAACTGAACTGGTCCTTAAAAAAATGGATCTTGCAAATTTGCAAAAATTGCGTCTAAAATTCTAAACCTTCTAACGTCCTAAAAAAATAAAATGACACTACCAAAATGATGCCAACATAAAGTAGACTTATGGGGAATGTGAATTAAAAAGTATTTTATGGGGTATCACTATCTGTCTTAAAAGCAGAGAGATTCAAATTTAGAAAACAGTGAATTTTTTCAAATTTTCATAAACTTTTGGATTTTTTTTAATAAATAAAATGAAAACATATCGACTCAAATTTACCATTAACTTGAAGTACAATGCGTCACGAGAAAACAGTCTCAGAATCGCTTGGATAAGTAAAAACGTTCCAAAGTTATTACCGCATGAAGTGACACATTAGGCCTGGTCAGGAAGGGGGTAAATGGCCCAGATCTGAAGTGGTTAAAGAGGACTTTTCATGGATTTATCTTTCAGTAACTAAATACCTTTATTGGTAGGGCACCCTCTGCTGATGCTGGTACCCGGTCCGGTTTTTGAAAATAGCGCTCCTCCGCCCCGCTGTGGCCCATCGGTATTACTCCCGCTCAGTATGCTAATACTGAGAATCGGAACCGTGAGGAGGAGACGCCTGGGTTTCTCAATGGGCGTCTCCTTCTCCCTGAAAAAAAAACTCCTTGGCTGTGACGCTCTCCGATGTGATTAGACCGCGGCACAGCCAGGGAGAAGGAGACGCCCACTGAGAAACCCAGGCGTCTCCTCCTCACGGTTCCGATGCTCAGTATTAGCATACTGAGCGGGAGAAATACCGAGGGCCACAGCGGGGCAGAGGAGCGATATTTTCAAAAACCGGACCGGGTGCCAGCATCAGCGGGGGTGCCCTACCAATAATGGTATTTAGTTACTGAAAGATAAACCCCAAAGGTCCTCTTTAAGCCATATTGTTATCAGTAAGATAGTAAGAAATGAGCTATAATGGGTGTTTATGAGTTGTCAAGAGATCAGAAATTAGCTGCCTGATACAGAGCATGGTACCAGAGAATCTCAAGGCTGTACAGAGAAAGGGCATGAAACTTTTTAAGGAACAACTGAAAAAATTATTTTTAGGTCAAAGGTACCCATAGCTTTAAATATTCTTACCTAATTAGACAGTACTACTTGTCGTTGTTACATGGGGACAGGGCTGTGGAGTCAGAGTCGTGGAGTCGGTGTCCATTTTGGTAGCGTCGGAATAAAATGGACTGAATCCGACAATATATAATAAATTGGTACATTTAGTTCAATGCGGTATGTGCTGAATATATTTTCATAAGAATTTGGGAAAATGATGAAATGTCCTATGAATGTCTGTTTTATTCCTGATCTAAGGATCTAGGCTTGTTGAGATGAATGTGTGCTGCCCTTTATGTAGATGCTCAGTAGTGAAGCTCCTCCGCTACAGATCAGAGGAAAAAGGCACTGGGAAGGAATGGCTGCATTCATCTCAGATCTGCTAGAGAAAACAGGATTAAAGAGGTTTTCTCACTAGTTACAAAGATTAGTTTTCAACATAAAGGCACAGTTAAAAGAAGACATTTTCTAAATACATTGGTCAGTCATGAACTATAGACAGTTTTGCAGGTCTCTCACTGCACACAGGTTTCTATGGTAACCTGAAGACCAGAAAGACTGTTATCTGATTGGCTGAGAGTAGTGAAGAAAGATGGGACTGAACTCTGAGTGATTACCTGCAGTAAGCAAAAGGTCCAAGTGTTGTGAGGACTGAGAAGCATGGCTGTACCTGTAATTGTGTTAGAGATCACAATCTCCTGCTCTGTCCGAGTAAGTTAATATATGCTAATAGCTGCTGGAGACCCCCCCACAGTTTGAAGAGACAGAGTGAGTGCAAACTGCCTATCAGTTAGTGAATCAATGTGCTGAGTTTGCTAGTTTGCTTTTCCTCTGATGTAAAACACCTAGGGCCTTATGTATGAAAACTGTCTAGGTGTAGAAGTTTCTTTGTTGCCCATAGAAACCAATGAGAGCTCCCCTTTCATTTCATATAGTGCTCTGGAGAAATGAAAGGGGAGCTCTGATTGGTTGCTGTGGGCAACAAAGAAAGTCTTAGACCTAGACAGTTTTCATACATCAGGCCCTTAGTAAGCTGTGTCCAGAGAAAAGCCTGATCCTGGAAGTTCAGAGTAAAGATATCCAGTAAAACATATATTACAAACTTATAAACATATCTGTACTATTGATTTATGCAAAGTTTGTTTAAAGTTATCACTTAAACATGCGCCACGTATGAGAGTCGGAGTCGGAGTTAGGGGAAATTGAGGAGTCGGGGCTTTGGCTTACCGACTCCACAGCCCTGATCTGTACTATTGATTTATGCAACGTTTGTTTAAAATTATGACTTAAACATGCGCCATGTATGAGGGAGTCGGAGTCGGATTGGGAGTTGGAGTCGGAGTCAGGGGAAATTGAGGTCTCGGAGTCGGGGCTTTGGCTTACCGACTCCACAGCCCAGCACAGGGAGACATTAAAGGGGTTGTCCCACAAAAAATATTACAGTTATTAATATTACAGTTTTCAAACCAGCACCTGGATATGATTATTTTTGTAATTGCATGTCATTAGAAATGTAGCATAGCCACTGAGCTATTTAACCCCTTCAGCCCCGGGCCTGTTTTCACCTGACTGCCCAGGCCATTTTTTGCAAATCTGACAATTTACCAAAAATTTGGAAAAATTTGCAAATTTCAATTTCTCTACTTTCAAAATACACAGTAATACAGGCAGAAATGCAAGTAACAGCATTTCAAAGCACAGATTTGTGAAAATGAAAAATTACAAGCAGACCCCAATTTTTCACATTCACAAGGGGGTTAAAGGAGAAAATGCACCCCAATACATGTTCCCCTTTTTTTCCCATTAAAACAACACCCCATTTGTGCTGGTAACCCGCTGTATGGGCGCACAGCAGGCCATCAGAGGCAAACAGCAATATATGGTTTTTTTAGGCCAGAATTAACAGACATGTCTCATTTAAATCACTCCTGAGGTCCCCAGAAATTTAAAAAACCCACAAGTGACCCCATTTTGGAAAGAGCACCCCCGTACAAACATTTTAAGTGGTAGAAAGGGTACTTTTTACTAAACAGGTGTCTCAAAAAAGGCAGAAACACTTGTAAGAGCATTTCAAAGCACAGATTTGTGAAAATGAAAAATTACAAGCAGACCCCAATTTTTCACATTCACAAGGGGTTAAAGGAGAAAATACACCCATTGCATGTTCCCCAATTTTCCCCCATTAAAACAACACCCCATTTGTGCTGGTAGCCCGCTGTATTGGCACACAGCAGGCCACCAGAGGCAAACTGCAAAATGTGGTTTTTGCAGGCTGAATTTAACAGACATGGTTTTTTTAGGGCCATGTCTCATTTAAAAATTTCCTGAGGTCCCCAACAACCAAAAACCCCAAGAAGTGACCCCATTTTGGAAACAGCACCCCTGTACGGACATTTTAAGTGGTAGAAAGGGTACTTTTTCACAAACTGGGGTCTAATAGAAAAGAATATGTAGGGATGGTGAAAAGTGGATATGCAAGATACAGAGACTAAATGTGAGGTGTAAAGTGAAAAAATTTTAGGGTGCATTAGGGATGAAACTAATCCATGGATTGGTGGTAGATTCTGAAACAATCCTTGATGCACAGACCAGGTTTCTCTGGGCAGGTTTCGCAGTGGTGTATAGTGTCCTTCCTAATCCCCCTTTTAGAACACACCCTGCATCGCTTTTGGGTTCTTCCCTTTCTCGCTGTCTGGGGAACTTCACCAGGGAAATGTTGTCCTGGTACAACTCGGGCACCGTAACCTGAAGAAGTACTGGGGGCCTCTTCTGCTTGGTTGGGAAAAATTAGGGCCTTGATCACTACTTCTTGAAAGTGAAGGAAAGTTCCCGTGTGCCCTGCAGATTTATAGAGCACGTACGCATTGTACATTGCCGTCTGTACAAGGTGTACGGCTAGTTTTTTGTACCACACTTTGGTTTTTCGTGTGGCATTGTAGGGCTTCAGAACTTGATCTGAAAGATCAACTCCTCCCATGTGCTTGTTATAGGCCAGGATGCAGTCCGGTTTGAGAACAGTGGTACTGGTACCACGTACTGCGGCAGGGGAGCTGGTGTTGGGGTGAATGCTGGTCAGTACAAGGACGTCCCTCTTGTCCTTGTACTTAACCACCATCATGTTTTCGTGGAGAAGAGCCCTACTTTCTCCCTTCCTAAGCGGTTGCCCTACCAGTGATCTAGGGAGCCCTCTCTGATTTTTGCGTACAGTGCCGCAAGCCACAGTACGCCTGGCACTTAGGGACATGAACAGGGGCAAGCTGGTATAATAGTTATCTACGTAGAGGTGATAACCCTTATCCAGCAGTGGGTGCAGCAAGTCCCACACTAGTTTCCCACTAACTGATAGGCCAGGGGGGCATTCTGGGGGTTCTATGCGTGAATCTTTGCCTTCATAAACCCGGAACTTATAGGTGTACCCAGACCTACTCTCACAGAGCTTGTACATTTTTATGCCATACCTTGCCCGCTTGTTAGGCAGGTACTGGCGGAATTTTACCCTCCCCTTGAAATGCAACAGGGACTCATCTATAGAGATATTTTCTTCTGGGGTGTACACGTCAGAAAACTTGGCGCTGAAGTGATCAAGGAGGGGTCTAATTTTGAAAAGCCTATTAAAATTTGGGTCATTTTGGGGAGGACACTGTGCATTATCGTTGTAATGCAAAAATTTTAGAATAGAATCGAATCGATTCCGGACCATGGCGGCACTGAATACTGGAGTGTGGTACAAGACATCCGCACTCCAATACTGTCTCATTTCTGGTTTTTTAATAAGCCCCATGTGCAGCACAAGCCCCCAGAAAATTTTCATTTCTGCTGCTGTTACTGGGGTCCAACCAAGGGGTCTTGCAAATGGTGACGTGGGGTTCTGGGTAATGAACTGCTGGGCATATAGATTAGTTTGGGCCACGATAAGATTTACTAAATCGTCACTGAAAAAGATTTTGAAAAAAATCAATTTTGGTGAAGCCCGTGCAGTCAATTAGAATTCCAGAGTTTCCCACAAACTCTGGAATTTGGGGCTCATAAGCGTCAGGGGGTGGGGTCCATGTGGGGTCACTCTGGGGGGCTGCCTCAGCGGTCGTTCTGGGGCGCCTTCTAGAGGGTCCCTCATCAGCGGATGATGATGATGAGGGGGGGGGGGGGGGGTGGAGGAGTAGAGGAAAGTGGCGTCCTCTTCTCCTTCAGTGGCCGACTCGGTATCAGAGGCAAGCACGGCGTATGCCTCTTCTGCCGAGTAAGTGCGTTGGGATGAATGGGCCATTTCTATTTTTTTGGGGTGTGTTGGGTGAAACATGTAAACCTTTATTTAGTGTGAGGGGTGTGTGTAGTGGTTTTACACATGAAAATTTTTTTTACAGTATTGACTTTGAATTAAAAAAAAAAGGGGGGGAGGGGAATAAAAAAAAAAGTTCTTGGGAGTAATAAAAGTCTTGAAATAAAAAAAAAAGAAAAAGAAAAAAAAAAGAAAGTTTTTGCTGCAGGAAAAGAAAAAAAAAAGAGCAGACGCGATCAGTAATGGACTACTGATCGGTGCTCAGTTCTTGCAAAATGCACGTACGCAGAACACGTGCAAAAACCAAAACTGACACTAACTGAAATTTATCTAACTACCACTAACTGTGATTTTTTTTTCACTCAAGTAAAAAAAAAATGCAGATGCTGCTTTCACAGCACGCACGCACACAGACGGTGTGTGAGTGCAGAAACTGCAGTGAATAAATTCACTGCAGTCCTCTGCAAACAGCACGTACGCAGTTACTATGCGTACATGCAAAAACCTACACTGACACTAACTGAAATTTATATATATATATATATATATATATATATATATATATATATATATAGATTTTTATATATATATATGATATATAACTAACTGACACTAGCTAAAGTTTCAAAAAATGTGCTTACACAGCACGCACGCACACAAAACGTGTGTGCGTGCAAATACTGTAGATAAAAAATTCACTACAGTATAAAAAAACTGAACACTAGCTAAAAATTTAACTTATATCTATATATATAGAGATATGGAGCTCTATATATATTTATATAAAACTCTAACTATACTTTCTTCTTTTTTCACCAAAAAAATAAAAAAAAGCACAAAAAATGACCCCCAGGTGCTGATCAGGCAGGTATCCACTGAAAAGCACTGGGCGGTCACAGCTCGCACGCAGAAAAAGCGGTGCGGAGCTGAAAAATTGTTAAAAAGTAAAAAAAAATACAAAAAACACACGGACCAAGTGGCGTCCGTAAAAAAAGGACGGGAGGGGGTAGGGGAAGGGAGGAGGGGGACGGGGGGACAGGGACAGAGGGTGGGTTAGGGATCTGTAACTTCTTCTTCTTTTCTTCTGTTCTTCTTCTGTTCTACTTCTTTTCTTCTTCTTTTCTTCTTCTTTTCAGCAGAAAAAGGGGCAGATAGCAGTGGTGGTGGTGCACCACAAGTCCCAGCAAGCCAACAGCACACAGAAAGGCACAGAACCTTCCAGCACGCAGTATCCAGCCAGAATGACTGCGTGCAGGAAGGATCTGCCTCTTCCTGTGCAACTGTAGAGCTACCATTGGCTGTAGCGTTGCTCCAGCCAATGGCAGTGCTGGCAGGGGACCCAAAACATCGGAGTCCCCTGCCTGACCCCTGGGTGGACAGGTGCTGACTAATTCAGCACCCGTCACCTTCAGATGACCGGCCCCTTCTTCCTCTGCAGCTCCGGTGGCTTCCGGGAGCTGCGAGAGGCCGGTCTATGGAATCCGGCCAATCGCAGCCACCGGAGCTGCAGGGGGACCGACACACCCCCTTCTACCCTTACCCAGCATGGCTGCCTGCCGGGCAGTGCAGCCATGATACCCCGGTTCCCCGGCGATTTTTCCCGGGGACCGGGTGTATGCCGCGCCGTACATGTACGGCGCTGGGCGGTAAGTCACGTCCCGCTGCGCCGTACATGTACGGCGCTGGGCGGGAAGGGGTTAATAAAACATATCTGTATAGAGCTACCTGCAATTTGTTTTTTCTCTCCTTCCTTTGACCTGCTCACTGAGGCCACACATGCTCCGTTTCATTCTTCAATTGCCTCCTGAGCTGTGATAGGTAGAGCTGAGACACGCCCCCTGAACTGCAGCAGAAAAGACACTCCCCTTGTGCTATCAGCGTGATATAAATCTAGCAGAGCAATAAATGAGGAGATCTCTGGATCCATGTGAGGTACAGGGCTAGTTCTAGCTTTGTTGGAAAGAGATTGTCATGTACTATATGATGTCTGATTTTCATTCTTTACAATAGTCATGGGATAACCCCTTTAACTACAAAATGAGAAAGTAAAAATATCTGTTCTGTCCCAATATGTGTATCAGCCCGTGCCCATAAAAAGTGTTTATCACATGTATAGAAGTTAGGAGCATTATCACAGCTGCTTATAATGACTCTCGCAGTGCACAGCAAAAGAAGGTGCTGTGTCAGAACGCTCCAAGAAAATTCCATCTATTACCAATTACACAATCTCCAGAAACAGCAGAGGTGGCAGAAATCTACCAGTATGCATTGCACAAAAAAACATATGTATTTAGCTTCATTCCATTAAGTGTGATTTTTATTTGTTTCAGATCAGCACTTACCTTAATGAGAAACCCTCCCAGTTTCAGCTCACTGAGTATCTCATACATAATCTTCAGACACTCGGCGTCCGGGAGCAGAGGGTCGTAGTGCCCAGCAATGTCAAAATCCTGGCATGAATATGCATGGTGGGATCAATAGAGACAGGCCAAGCGATACATGATAGATGGGGTCAGATTATAAAACTCATACATTTTAAAGTAGGTAAAGAGTATTACAAACATTGTTTTTATAATGCCAACTGGTTATAAAGCATATTATCTGCAATATATTCTCTTCTAAAGTGACTCCGTATACAGTCTAAAGCAGAATATTGTCTCATTCAATACATGCAGTCAACATGTTCTATATATGTAACATGTACGTTTGACACAGTATTTAATGTTTCCTGATAAATAAATTATATTACGTAAAGGGCTCCCCTTCACTTATGTGATATATTGAGCTTGCTTTTTCTTTCAAATGACGCATTCAAGGGATGACCCCAGAAGACAACTTATCACTAGGGAGGAGCGAACTTCTGCTTTTAAGTTCGGCGTACAATGTTTGGGTTCGGGATATCTATGAATTCCATTATGGATTCCGCTACCACGGACTATAACTTATGGTCTGTGGTAGCGGAATCCATAATGGAATTCTTACATATGCCGAACTTGAAAACAGAAGTTCACTCAACACTACTTATCATCTATACACAGTATAGATTATGTGTCTGATATGTAGGGGTTAGACTAACGGGAATGCCACAGTTCAAGAGAATAAGGGTCTAGTGACCTGTGTAATGGAGTGCCGGTGAGCATGCACACTGACAATCCATTCAGAGTCTACGGAACTGCCAAAGATAGGCGAGTACAGCATTCTACTATATCTGGTAATCTCATAGAAGTTGAGTGGGAAGGCAGCAGGATTCCTTAACTGTCTATTCAAATGGAGGACATGGGAACCCTGTTCTCATGATCAGCGGTGGTCCCAGCTGTAAGACCCCCACCGATCAGATATAACGCCTATCCTGCGGATAGATCATAATTTGTTATTCTGGGACACCCCTTTAACACTGATGTCAGGTTTCTTCTGATTCTGAATATTAGTCTCATAAATGACTCCCAAACCTGTTTTCATGCGGTCCGACCCTGGCAATCAGACAATTCTCTCCCCATTACTATTGAGGTCAGGGATGGCCACCTGCGGCTCTTCAGCTGTTGTAAAACTACAATTCCCACCATGCCCTGCTCTAGGCTGATAACTGTAGGTAGTCTGGGCATGGTGAGAGTTGTAGTTTTGCAACAGCTGGAGAGCCGCAGGTTGGCCATCCCTGATTTAGGCTCTCAGTACTTTCTCGGGCAGTCTAATAGAAGTAAATAAATGGGTGGTGGTTTGACCACCACTCCATTTTCGTATAGGATTCTGAGACCTCCATTTTCATGATAGCTGGGGGTCCCAGTGGTCAGACCCCCCCCCCCAATGATCAGACACTTATCCCTTATCCTGAGGGTGGGGATAAATGCTCCCAGCAGGAAAACCCCTTAAAGGGTATCTGTTAGCTCATTTTTACCTATGAAACTGGCTGACCTGTTATATGTGCACTTGGCAGCTGAAGGCATCTGTGTTTGTCCCACGTTCATATGTGCCTGCATTGCTGAGAAAAATGATGTTTTAGTATATGCAAATGAACCTCTGGGAGCAATGAGGGCATTGCAATTACTCCCAGAGGTTCAGCTCTCGCTCTGCAACCATCTGAACTTTGATTGGAGGGGCCAGACAGTGAAAACATCTGAACATCGGGCCCTGTCAATCAGAGTGGAGGGAGCGCAGCAGTTGCAGAGAAAGCTGCATCTGTAGGTGTAAAGGCAATGCCTACGGTGCTCCTAAAGGCTCATTTACATAAAACTTCATTTTTACCAGCAATGCGGGCACATATGAACATGAGACCAACACAGATGCCTTCAGCTGTCAGGTACACAGGGGCGGACCGGGAACTTAAAGTGGCCATACAAAAAATACTAAAAGTGTCCCTGTTTTGTAGATGGGTCCAAATTTATGGAAAGCAGGCCCAGCAATATCATATATCACAAACTACTGCCAGCAGCACAAAACACATCCCCCAAAACTTCCAGTGGCCGGGAATGAGGACAGCCCAGGTGGCCCCCGGGGGCATCGTCCCACCGGGGAATTTCCCTGTAAGGTCTATGGCCAATCCACCCCTGCAGGTACACATGTAACAGGTCAGCCAGTTTCATAGGTACAAATCTGCTAAGTGTTAACACCGAATAATATTAATAATCATAATACCACCTCTGGTAGTCCAGTGTGGCTTAGTAGTTAATACATTTTGTATTGAGGGGGTCTGTATGGCCAGAGTTAATGGCAATATCCATGGTGGTCTAGTGTGGTGAAAGGGATAACATCAGTGTAACAAAAAGTTAACACCAACATCCTTTCATTGAACTTTTGCAATAAACTGTGCTGGAAGGAGATGTTCTAACCACATTACTATACTGGTTGGCCAAAGTTTTAATATAGTCAATTTCTGGATGACGCAACCTGACTATTTAAAAGCATTCATGGGTAGAAAATCAATGGTTAATGCATATTATAAATGACTAGTTATGTAAATACTCACGCATTGATAAAACTCTCTGTAGCGCCCCCTGCCTGGATTGTCCCGTCTGTAAACTTTTGAAATCTGGTAACGTTTTATGTGGCTGATTTTATTCATGGCCAAATATCGTGCAAAAGGGACCTTGTTTAACGGGATCAAGGAAATGACATGCATATATTTATAGAAGCATTTGTGCTGGCGGGACAATCATCTCCTCTGTATGGGGACAACTGATCACTGCTGTGATCACTTGTCCCCATAGAGAATCACTGTTTCTGGGAGGCAGATCACCATATACATAGCATCATCTGCTGCCCAGAAACTAGGATTTTGGTGTCTGCATCTACAAAGCTTTCACCCAATAAACAAGTGTTTGCTCATTCATCAGTTTATTGGTGGCACAATTACACAGGGCAATTACCTGGAAAGAGTATTACTAGGAACAGTCCTTAACTCCCAATCATCAGCTGTATATAGGCCCCTAAAATCCAGCAGTGCACCTAGAGAGCTCGTTCAACAAGTCATAGGATCGTTGGTTTGGACACCTAAATAATCTTATGCTGGCAGATCACGCTCTGCTGCCAGCAAACAATGATTCTTTATGGGAATGAGTGATGGCATTAGTGATGGTTCCTCCTCATACTGAGAGGAGATCACTGTGTGTACATGCAGCTTCCTTCTCCACTGATGAGCAGGCAATTGTCAGGAAATTGTGTATCAGAAAAATTGTGTATGACACCACCCTTAATGTGGATATTTAATGGGTACTCTCTATGCTAACTATTTAAAAGATTCTTTCTGGTCACAGACAATTTTCCTCCTAAAACCGTTTGTTAATGGGACACTACCATCTGGATACCATTTTCTGACGCCACTTCATGTGTTGTAATTCTTCTCCTGGCTCCTACCCACGTAGGAGTTTTTCTCTCTGTGCTGACTGCCACACAAGAACAATGTTTTGTATTTCATTTTCAATGGTACAGTATCTCACACGGGGTGATGCTTAATGGAAAAGGGGTGTGGGTTAGCTGCAGAGAGAACATGGCCTAAGTAGGACAGGTCATCAACCTACTACTAACTACTGCACAGCCCCCTTTAACCAATTTTGGAACAAAATGTAGAATCTTAGGCCATGTCCCTTTTCCAGCTAATGCACACCCTTTTCCCTTAAAGGTTATATACACCTCTGTGGATATTTTTTTTAATTATTGCATTTTACTTATGGTATTTGCGGCATGCGCGGCCGCCCTCCGTTTATTTGTATGGGGCCGGCGAAAATAGCCGAGTGCTGGCTCGGCTACTTCCGTCGGCTCTATACAAATGAATGGGAGCTGGGCCGCGCATGCGCGGTGCGCCCTCCTTGACTTTCGGGGCCCTGTTCTCGATATAGGTGCGGGTCCCAGCGGTGGGACCCGCACCTATAGGACAATGGGGGCATATCCTAGTGATATGCCCCCATTGTCCGAGATGGGAATAACCCTTTAACCCTTTGTGATTGAACAGCTCAATATCTAATATATAAAGCTGAGTGTATGTGTGTGTGTGTATGTCCGCTAAAGGAATCCGCACCGCAAATGACACCTGATGACAGATCTGTATTTTTTATACTGCTCAGTAAAGTAGTTTTTGTGAAAATTCCGTTTTTATAATATGTAAATTACCTCCCCTAGGTGCAGTAGGCGTGAACCCTGCACCTAGTAGCGGCCGTCATTCCTCCTCCGAACCCTCCTCCGTAGCGTTGATTGACAGGGCCAGGCAGCCAGCTCTTTCGGCTCCCGGCCCTGTTCGAGTTCCAAATCCAGCGCCTGCGCATTGCGATCAGCAATCCGCGCATTCGCATTGAGCCGCCGGCCGCCCGGCTCCCTCAATGCGCCCGCATTGCTGATCGCAATGCGCAGGCGCGGGATTTGGAACTCGAACAGGGCCGGGAGCCGAAAGAGCTGGCTGCCTGGCCCTGTCAATCAACGCTACGGAGGAGGGTTCGGAGGAGGAATGACGGCCGCTACTAGGTGCAGGGTTCACGCCTACTGCACCTAGGGGAGGTAATTTACATATTATAAAAACGGAATTTTCACAAAAACTACTTTACTGAGCAGTGTAAAAAAATACAGATCTGTCATCAGGTGTCATTTGCACATTGCAAATGACACTCGGTTTACTATGGTAAATCCTGATGACAGAAACCCTTTAAAAGGATATTCCGGTTACCTTAAAGGGGCACTATCACTAAAAAATAAAAAAAACATATGTTATAAAACATTAAAAATAGTTTTTATATGTATAATTAAGTTTATTATATGTGTATTGTGTTTTGCGTATTTAACATTTTTTTTACTTTATGGGGGCTGCCATTTTCATAGTCACGTGTCTATGTGTCACTGAACGACACAGAGACAAATGATTTACGGTCGTATGCTCCATTCCCAGTAGGGACGGAGCCGACCCTATTGAAAAATCATGGGAGTGCTGAGTATGTGTAAAGCGCAGGCGCTTTACACATAGATACCCTGCCCCCTCCGGCGCCCTGTTACTGAAGACTTCAGTAACATGACACCGGAGAGGACACCCATCACAGCCCCAGAGTCTCCGCTCTCCCGGAGAGCAGAGACCTCGGGGGTGCCGGCAAGGGACCAATCAGAGTGGTCCCTTGCCAGCAAGCGCTCCGATTGGTTAGTCTCTGCAGACTAACCAATCTGAGCGCTTCAGTGCTAAAATTCCGGTTTCAGGCTGCGATCTCCACTCTGGAGATCGCAGCCTGAAACCAGGTAAGTTGTCTGTGCCCCCCCTTGTAGTGCCCCCCTCGTGCCTCCGTTGCCCCCCGGTCCTGCCCCCTCCTGCGCTGTATTATATCACCGATTTCAGCTGTTTAACCCCATGGATGCTGCGGTCAGAAGCCGCCCGCAGCATCCATGGGGTTAAGAGGGAGGGAGCTCCCTCTCTCTTCCATCGGGCCGCCGCTGCTGCAGTGGCTCGATGGTTACCATGGCAACCGGACGCTTTACAAAAGCGTCCTGGCTGCCATGTACCTAAGGCTGATCAGACCCTCAGGGTCTGATCAGCCTTAGTGTAGCACTGATACAGTGCATTGCAATAGATTACTATTGCAATGCACTGTATAGCCATCAAGCCCGCTGGATCTTCAAGATCCAAATGGTTCTTGATAAGTTAAAAAAAATGTAAAAAGAAAGTAAAAAAAAGTGTAAAAATAAAGTTAAAAAAAGTGTAAAAAAAAATAAAGTTTTTTTTAAAAAAAAAAAAAGTTAAAAAAGCGCCCTTTTTTCCCCAAATGAAGTAAAAAAAAAGAAAAAGTACACATATTAGGTATCGCCGCGTCTGTATTGACCGGCTCTATAAAAGCATCACATGGTCCACCCCGCCAGGTGTACGCAATTTAAAAAAAAAAAAAAAAACTATACCAAAACAGCCATTTTTTATCACCTTGCCTCACAAAAAATTTAATAGCAGGCAATCAAAAAGGCGTAATTACCCAAAAATGGTACCAGTCATCTTGTCCCGCAAAAAATGAGCCCCTACTTGAGACAATTGCCCAAAAAATAAAAATACTACAGCTCTTTGACTATGGAGACACTAAAACATTTTTTTTTTGTTTTAAAAATGATATTATTGTGTAAAACTTAAATAAATACAAAAAACTTAGGTTAGGTATCTCCACGTCCGTAACAACCTGCTCTACAAAAATATCACATGAGTTAACCCCTCAGGTGAACACAGTAAAAAAAAAAATAAATAAAAACAGAGTCAAAACAACCATTTTTTATCACCTTGCCTCACAAAAAATGTAATAGCAGGCGATCAAAAAGGCTTATGCCCCTAAAAATAGTACCAATCTTACCGTTACCTCTTCCCGCAAAAAATGAGCCCCTACCTGAGCGAATCGCCCAAAAAATAAAAAAACTACAGCTCTCAGACAATGGAGACACTAAAACATAATTTTTTTTGTTTCAAAAATGATATTATTGTGTAAAACTTAAATAAAAAAATATGTCATGTCATGAAGGGGTTAAGACTGCACTGTGTTTATTTTCCCTGTACTGTGACATCACTGTGTTTATTATCCCTGTACTGTGACATCACTGTGTTTATTATCCCTGTACAGTGACATCACTGTGTTTAGTATCCCTGTACAGTGACATCACTGTGTTTAGTATCCCTGTACTGTGACATCACTGTGTTTAGTATCCCTGTACAGTGACATCACTGTGTTTATTATCCCTGTACGGTGACATTGCTTTGTTTGTTATCCCTGTACAGTGACATCGCTGTGTGTATTATCTCTGTACTGTGACATCACAGTGTTTATTATCCCTGTACAGTGACATCGCTGTGTGTATTATCCCAGTGCAGGAAGAGGTAAGTGGTCCGTGTTTGTGTGTTTGTTTTCTATTTTTCAGGGTCGTGAATGCAGAGGACTACGTCGGATTCGGTGGACTACGTCGGACCAGCTTTTTTTTTTTAATAAAATGGTCAAACAGGGGTCTGGGGGAGTGTTTATTTCAATAAAATGTTTTATACTTGTGTGTGTGTGTGTGTATTTTTTTTTTTTACAATACTACAGTTTTAGTAATTACGGCTATCTACAGACGGCCCTGATTACTAATACTGGGCTTACTGCTTGCCGGTATGGCAGGCCAGCACTAACCCCAACATCTATTACCTCGGCACCCACCGCCACCAGGGGTGCCGGGAAGAGCCGGGTACCCGCAGGACCGGACCTTCTAAATTGAGGGTCTGGCTCTGGGGCGGCTGTAGGCTGGTACCATTAGGCTGGGAAGGGCCAATAACCGTGTCCCTTCCCACCCTAGTAGTGCCAGGCTGCTGCTGCTGGTTGTATCTGGCTGGCGAAGGAAAAAAGGGGGGGACCCCACGCCATTTTTTTACAAAAATAATTAAATAACTTTTAAAAAAATGGCGGGGGTCCCCCCCCTTTTTCCTTCGCTCCGAAGGCTCATTAGCATAATTTTTAAACTTCACTTTTCTGCACAACCGCTGCGCTATACTCTGCAATACAGTTATGTGGATAATTGGCAAATTAAGGGCTTTTAACCTATGTATTAAAATAAATAGGTTAAAACCTGGTGACAGAGCCTCTTTAAATATAACTCATGTTTTAGACTAACTCATCATCAATCATTACCTCATATAATGTAAATTTCACATATTTACCATTCAGTAGTAATAAAAGATGTTTTCTTCCACTGCTACCCACCTTCCTCCTAAATTACTATGGCATCGACCTGTAATTGAGGCAATCTTCAAAAGAAGGACTTAAAAGCCCCACTCCCAGGTTCCACTAAGCCACGCCGCCGACTCGGTCAGGCCACGCCCCTTCCACGCCGCATTTGACGGGGATTGAAAAAATGAACGTAAAAATCAACTTCTGTCAGCTGCAGGGGAGGAAGGAGGGTGAATTTCTCCCTGCAGCTCATGCTCAGACTACACAGTGCTGCTGTCTGAGAGTGATCTGTTCAAAAGGATATCCCTGTGTCCATCCAGGCCCTGCGCATCACAGAGGACAGGGAGCCTGAAAGCCAGACTGTCCAGCCTCCCCCCAACGTGAAGCCGTGCCACCAGTCCCCATGATGCCTCACCCCTAAACACCAGGCCACACCCCCGGTTCCATGAAGACACGGAGGAGAAGCTGTCTGAATGTGAGCTGCTGAAAGGGTGGACATCCCTGTTTCTGTCCAGGCCCTGCACTGGACGGTGGACAGGGAGTCTGAAAGCCAGACTGTCCAGCCTAAAACCAGACCTCTTGCCACCCTAGGGGCAGGCTGATGTTAGGGTGGCCAGATGTCCGGCTTTAGGCTGGACAGTCCAGTTTTCTGGCTACCTGTTCTCCGTCCGACACAGTGCTTGGACGGACACAGGGATGTCCACCCTTTCATTAGCTCACACTAAGACAGCTTCTCCTTCGTGTCTTCACGGAGCCAGGGGGTGTGGCCTCATGGGAACTGGGGGTGCTGCTTCACGTTTGGGGGCATGGCCGGTGAGGTCTGGCTTTCTTGGGTGAAGACAGTGGCCACCCTAGCTGCTGTGGAGGTCACAGTTAAAGGGGAGGGCGCTGTGGATGTTACTGTTAAGGGGCGGGCTGCTGTGGAGGTCACTGTTAAAGGGGCAGTTACTGCAGAGGTCACTCTCGATATCTTTTAACGACACACACACAAACATTAAATGAGATAAATTAAATATACCCGGGCGAAGCCGGGTCCTTCAGCTAGTTTTTAATAAAGGCCAATTGAAAATATGATTTTTAGGCAAGTTAAATGCAATCATAAAAAATAATTGACTCCAAAGGTGTACATAGCCTTTAAGCCACACCCCTTGAGAGATAGAGACTAGAGAATTTTTCTAAAACCAGAACCACCAAATTGCATCAATTTTCAACAAACTTTGGTGCATTTACCAAAAGTTCTAGGGACACTCACATTAGTAAATGTGGCTGCTATCTTTAATGAATGTCTAGTAAGGCTACTTTCACACTAGCATCGGTATTGAGTTCCTTCATAGGGGCTCAATAACGGAATAAAACGCTTCAGTTTTGTCCCCATTCATTGTCAATGGGGACAAAACTGAACTGAAGACAACGGAATGCTCCTGAAAGCATTCCGTTCCGTCTTCAGACCGGAGAACAAACCGCAGCATGCTGCGGTTTGCTCTCCGGTCCAGGCATCCGCACCAAGACGGATCCGTCATGACCCCCAATGAAAGTCAATGGGGACAGATCCGTTTGGTGTGACACAATGGTGAACGGATCCGTCCTCCATTGTCTTTCAATGGAGTTCATGACGGATCCGTCACCTGCACACATACACACAATACACACAATACACACATACAGACATACAGACATAGACATAAACATAGACATATACACATACAAATACACATACATACTTACATGCTCCCCGGCAGGTCTCCAGAGCGCAGGAGGAACAGGACGGCGAGCACAGATGACGATTCCACCAGGCGCCCAGCAGAGGGCGCTGTGGGGAATCGTCACCTGTGCGCGCCATCCTGCTCCTCCGGCGCTGTGGAGGCCTGCCGGGAGCATGTAAGTATGTATGTGTATTTGTATGTGTATATGTGTGTGTGTCTGTGTGTATGTATGTACTGTGTGACATGTGTGGGGCCGGAGCACGGTTCCTGCCCCACACATGTCCCTGCGGCAGTCCGGATCTGACGGCACCCTTCACCTGCCGGATCCGGACTGCCGCTAGTGTGAAAGTAGCCTTAGAAACCTTTTGATTTATTAACAGTAAATTCTGCCTTTTTTAGTTGACTTTACCACAACCTATTGACAAATTTTCCTATAAATCTGAAAGGATACAGTCAGATCATAGCGCAAGGACAGCTGCTCCCCTCCTTGATCCTTCAGGTCATAGATAAGTTTGGAATCTTCTCCATATTTTCCAATCAGAGTTTCCTGCAATAGTATAGTCAAGTAGTTACAGCAACAAGCCTACCAAACCATAATCATCCTGCTGGAAAAAGTAAGAAAAGCCCCCATTCACAGTTGCGTTTGAATTTTGGTAACCTGATTCGGCTGAGGATCAGGCTACCAGAGCTTACCATATCCGGCAATGCCGTATACGAACGTGTACAGGTGGATTCCCATTGACTATAATGAGATCTGTCCGAGCGCCAACCGTACCCCTGCAAATATACCGGGAATTGGCGTGAAAAAGAATGCTGCATGCAACACAATGCCAGATACGGTGAGCCCTGGATCAGGCTACTGGAAATAGCCTCAGAAATACAAAAGAAAGTAAAAATGGTGTGCTGCCATACGTTTTTGTTTGCTGTCTACAGGTACACCTCAGCGTAGTTATGCCAGCTCTACACCTAAGAATCTTTGAGCTACATCCAGGCACTGCACTTTGGCTCCTTGATCTGCTTTTAATTCTGGTGGAGACTTTGGGATGAACCACAAATGTCTCCCACTGCTCTGACCACCAATATCCCCTCAGCTCTCACTCCCCGCCCAATCCCGATACCTATTGGTTGACAAGGAAGCATCACGCGCCAGCACACATTCTATCTGCACAGCATGTGCGGTTCTCTACAGCCTGCGCCAGGATTCATAGCATGGGCAGCAGGAACCTATTACTTCTTCTCTCGGCACTTGCGACAGGCAGTAGGTGATATTATTCTATTTATCACCATTGAAAAATGCTGTCTTTTACAGAAAGGTGTTTACAAATCACAAAGCTGTCATACTTCCAGAAAAGGCATTTGATTCTTCAGCATGATGTCTAGACCCCAGGAAGACTGTCACCAGCACCCTCTTATAATCCTTATTACACCTTACAGCCCAGTTGCCACCTAGTTCTATATATCACATTAGCCTGGCCTAAGTTGCCTTCTGCTTGAGCGTTATCAAGGCTCTTGCTCTGGGCATATTTGGGAAATAAATTATATAAAGAAGTCATCTAAGGCATAATAAATCTAGAGACTATAATTCATTATTTATCAAGATATCACATTAGGTAAGTTGTGATCCTGCGGCGCCCTTGGACTCTTTCTGGATAATTATGTGTGTAATTTACTGTACTCAATCTCTGGGGGATGTGCCTGGTACTTTAGCTTGTAATACATTATTCATTCTTGCTTTTTTTTCTGTTGACTACATGCTGACTTGTTGGCGTGTGCCAGATATTTATGCCTATCATTTTAAGGTTGGCCCAGTAACCCTCCAAAAGTAATTACACAGAAAAATGTAATTACACTGTAAACATGTATTCTGCTGTTCTGGCGGTTTGCTATAGAAGAACCTCCCTCTACTTCCTTTGTTTGCCAGACCAAGAGAAAGCATTTCTAAGGGTTTCTGTGCACATTAGACTATTGTCGGTGGAACCATCTGATCTCTGCTCGACTAGATGCTATCTAATGTGGATGGGAAGCTTCCAACTCTCCCATGACAGAAGAATTGAGGAGGGAAGGATCAAGTACGGGCTTCTTCTGTCATCTATAATTGTAAGGTGCCAAGAGCATGTCGTGGCAGCCGGCCTAATGAAGGCTCCCTGGCCTGTCTTGTTACTGGTCCTATTACACCATGCTTGAGGGCTATTATTAAAAGGTTATTTATCTTTCAGTTTTCCATGGCTGAGATGGGAATAACCTGGGTAAGGAGGAAATACGGAAGTGGCCAAGTGGGTTGCACTCAGCTGTTTCAATAACCTCCATAGCAGTAAATGGGGCTATGAAAACAGCATAGCACAGAGTTATGTCGTCTCCGTTACTCCAGAGTTACAGGACACAATGTATCTTGATGTCCTACGATGTTTGGACGGCTCGCATCCACTGCAATTCTGGACAACCCAGGCCAGCGCATACTCAGGCTATTCCCGTTTCGGCCATGAAAGGCTGAGATGAGAATAACCCACTGGTTTATAAAATCCAGCCCCTAGCTGTGCAGTCTGAGGTGTTCTAAAGATCTCATTAAACTCCAGCGTAGTACTGTAATAGAAAGCAACCATTACAACAAGTCAGTTTGTTTGCATGTAAAGTAGGCGAGTGCTCAGACGCATAGGGCAGCGATAGAGGACCTTTTAGAGACCGAGTGCCCAAACTGCAACCCAAAACCCACTTATTTATCGCAAAATGCCAACATGACAATTTAACCTGAATACCAATACAGTATATCTTCTATGTACTTTATCATTTATCTATAATAGCCTGCCTACATTCAGTGCACTGCCTGTGCTGTATCGTGCCCTGCACTGATGAATGGCAGGAAACGTCTAAGGCATATTGGTACACCATAGACTTTTTCCAGGGCGCGGGTGCCCACAGAGAGGGCTCTGAGTGCCGCCTCTGGCACCCGTGCCATAGGTTCGGCACCACTGGCATAGGTGGTCATATATCAAGGATCAGTGTTTTATGCCAGTCTTTGATACCCACTGCCGTACTGAAGGACGTGTCTAATGTATGAGTCTCATCATAAATTAGGCACAGCCTATGCCAGTCCATGCGCCTGCTTTGAAATCTACATGAGCATTAAATAAAGTCACAAAATGGGGTCTTGCAACTCAATGCAAAACTGGCTTAAGGAGCCTTACTAAATGAACTCAATGGTGCATAAAAATGATGAAAACTCTGTTGACTCAGGAAATGCAAAGTGCTTAACAAAAACTGTGCACCAGGAGCTTCATGGCATGGGTTTCCTTGGCCAAGCACTTGCATGCAGGTCTTACATCACCAAGCACCATGCCAGACATTGGATGGAGTGGTGTAAAGCAGGCTACCATTGGACTCTGGAGCAGTGGAAATGTGGTCTGTGGAGTAATGAATTATGTTTCTCTATCTGGCAGTCTAATGGACAAGTCTGGTTTTGGGGAATATCAGGAGAACATTACCTGCCTGACCGCAATGACCAAAAGACATACGCACCCCAAAATGGTGATAAAAACTACAAACCTGCAAAAAAAAGCCAAGCCCTTACACGGCAACATTGATGGGAAAAAATAAACAAATAACATGGCAAAAACATTATAAATTTGTCTAAATTATTATCTCCATAATTGTAGTGGCCTAAAGAATAACATTAACATTTTTATAGCACAAAACCCCCAAAACAATGGCAGAATTGTGTTTTTTTCCATTTCCAGCCCACAAATAATTTTTTAGCTGTGTCTCAATAGATTATATGAAGTGTTAAATGGTACCATTAAAAAATGCCACTTGTCCTGCAAGAATTAAGCTCTCATATAGCTATGTTGAAAGAATATAAAGTTATGTCTGTTTGAAGGTGCAGATGAAAAAAAAAATGCCTGTGACGCCAAGGAGTTAAATAAAACTGTGTGACATCATCAGTGACAAATGGAAAAATATAGAGTCTATCTTGATATGTCTTAAGATGAGTCAGTTGCAGTTGTTTAGTAGAACCTATAGACTAACACACCACAGTCCCATTCAGTATATGGCTGTTCCCTAATATAAAAATGTACATCAAACTTAACATAAAAACACTTTACATTCCCTGCTAGGGTTGCAGCAAAGGTTATTCCAGTTATGTCCAGTGCATGCCGACTGCCGCTTCCAGCAGTAGACCCCCACCGATCTAATAGTTTTCCCCTATCTTGTGGATAGACTCTGACCTCACATAACTGGAATAGCCCTTTAAGAACAGAAAACTTTCAAGTGGTGAGGGCATGGAAACCACACAACCAATAGGGCACCCTCCTCACTGCCATTAAAACTGTCACTGTATGGTAATGTCCAATCACTGCAATCCCCAAGCCTGCAAGGCTCACGCTATCCATGCTAAATAATAAGTGAATTCATTGCTAGCTGAGTCTTTAACTCACTCAGCAGGTGCTCGGTCATGGTTAGAAGATAAAATATTTATAAGTACGTTTAAATAAGCAGAATGATAATGTGGGCATTCATTTACTCTGTCAAATAGCTACAAAATAATAAAAACACCATATGAAAAATCATTCAGAGTAATTGCCACGCTAAGTCATGGAATCCTAATTACTTATGTCTCTACCGCCGCTACCTAAAGCAGAGGAGTTTCTAACTAACTCACTGCAGGTTCTGGTGTAAATTATATTAAATCTGTCCAGGATTAGCCCTGTCCCTTCTACTAAGCCTCCTCTATTTTTTTGCAAATAGTGGCTTTGCAAGTCACCTTAATGCTGGAAAAATCTAACATGCGTTTGCCTTGGAATCCACAGCAAAAGGATGTATTCACATGGCCGGAAGGGCTTCAGTATCTGTGCGACTGCGCCAAAAAATATAGGAAATGTCCTACAGTATATATATATATATATATATATATAATACACACATCCATACATACCATAAATCTCCCCCTTAGTCATTTCTTTTAACTTTTCTTGTACCTCTGGCGTTAGATCAAAGAAAGATACATGTAAAAAGTGCACTACAGGAACAAGGCCACAGAGCAGTTAATTTGCTTTACAAGAAGCTGATTTTCGTTTTTGGATTCAATGTCTTAGAAACTTTGTAGAAAGATTGTTAAAGGGGATATCAGAGACTATTACAGACCTCCCAACCTCCCAGAATAGCTGACCTGCGGTGTCGATAACTGGTCATGTGACAAGGGGAGTGGGCCTATGATTGGCTGCAGCGGTCACCTGTCCTCTGTTGACGGATGTTGACTTAAGCGCTGCAGGGAGAGGAAGAGCCGGCCCGAGACCAACAGAGACCGAATGCGGGAGGGGGGGGACCAGGTAGGTATGATCACCACCTCGGGTAACTGGATAACCCCTTTAAATACTTTATAGATATGCCTATATATTGAATTGTGGAAGGCCCAACATTATACCATCTACTACACAACAGAACATTTAGTACCCACAGAGAACTATCTCCACTTTTATTGGCAGGATATATACAGGCAACAATTATACGGGTTGCAAGATAACAAAATAACACAAGTGAAAAACAAAGCCCTGCTTGTCCAATCACTACCTAACAGTACATATTCCCTCCCTGTCTTACATACAACAAACAGCTACCTTCAGCTTGTGAACAGCCACAATGTCCAGAGAGTGCTTCCCCAGTGTAAGGGTCAGCTCACATCACCATTTACCTTTCTGTTTTTCATCAGTTAGAACAGCAGAATAATTTTTATTTTGAGCATCAGTTGTGCTCCGTTTGCATCAGTTTTTGTCAGTTCCGTCAGGCACTTATATAGCGCTGCTATATTCCGCAGCGCTTTAAATACATTAGCATCAAGCTGTCCCCAATGTGTGGGAGGAAACCAGAGTACCCAGAGAAAGCCCACGCAAACACAGGGATAACATGCGTGGGATGTTCTCCCTGTTCGGAGTAGGCTACATTCACACGAACGTTGTGTTTTGCGAATCCGCAAAACACTGATTCCGGCCCATGTGCGTTCCGCAATTTCTGGACCGCACATGCCGCGGCTATCATAGAAAACGCCTGTTCTTGTCCACAATTGCAGACAAGAATAGGACATGTTCTTTCTTTTTTTTTTTGCGGGGCCGCGGCACGGAGCAACTGATGTGGACAGCACACTGTGTGCTGTCTGCATCTTTTGCAGCCCCATAGAAATGATGCGGACTCATTCATACGTTCGTGTGAATGTAGCCTTAGAACCTAGGACCCCAGTGCTAACCACTGAGCCACCTTGCTGCCTATATACACTACTCACAAAAAGTTAGAGATATTTTGCTTTCAGGTGAAATTTATGGAAAACGTTCACACTACAGTGATATTATATCATGAAAGTAGGGCATTTAAGTAGAAGCATGCAATGGTGATTTCCTCATCTCAAACAATTTATTGAAACAAAAGCCAACACTAGTGGTGGCTATACCCCCACAAAAATGTCAATGTCTCAATAACTTGTCACGTGGCCTTCAGCATCAATTATAGCTTGACAACGACATCTCATGACTTATTGTCAGCTGAGGCATGGCATCCCACTCTTCTTGAAGGGCGGCCGTCAGGTCATCGAGGTTCTGGTGTACAGTTACGAGCCTCTAAACAGCGATTCAGCTGATCCCATAGGTTTTCAAAGGGATTCAGGTCTGGAGAAAGTGCAGGCCACTGCATTTGAAGTACCCCAGTCTCCAGCAGCTGTTCCCTAATGATGCGACCTAGATAAGCTGGAGCATTGTCATCCATGGAGATGAAATTAGGCCTGTGTTGTTCATGCAAAGGCACAATGACTGGATTAATTATGTTATTCAAGTAGTGTAGGCTTGTCACTGTATCCTTCACACACACCTGCCCACACTGTACCACCACCACCACCACCAAAGGCTTGTCTGGTGACAACAGTGGCTGATACATAGGGCTCTCCTTGACATCTCCAACATCGTTGGCAGCCATCATTTCTGCTCAGCGTGAATCGACTTTTAACAGTATACAGCATTGAGGCCCACTGGTCCCTCCTCGAGCGTTGATGCTCCCTGGCCCATGCAGGATACGCCTGTAGTCAGGTACCCTTGCAGGTCGTCTAGCACACAGACCACGCTGATGTAAACAGCTTTGAATGGTCTGACTTGAAATTTGGGTGCCTCTTACCTCCCTTAAATGTGCCTGGAATTGTATGGCATTCACATTCCACATGGCATTGTTCACAATGAAGCGATCATCAGTGTGGGATGTAGCCAAAGGATGTCCACTTCTATGACTTCCTTTCTGTGACTCTTCCAGTCTCTTTGTATCTCTGTTGCAACCTGCTGATGACACTCTAAGCTCAGTGGCCACTTCCATTTGAGAACATCCTGCTTGAAGCCTCGCAATGGCGAGGTACTGTTGATCAATTCTTACGTGTCGTCTTGGTCTCATGATGTCAAAATGTGAACAGCATGATGAGGAGGACTGTTTAAATACCAATTCTAATTGAACCAGGAAATTTATTGGGCGATTCATGGATCAAACATCTGTTGTGAATTTTTCCATTAACCTCCTGGTTAGAGAACAGCAGGTTATGCAAAAAGTAGTGAAACATTAAACAGTTGGACGTGTGCGTTCAAAACTTTAGAGAAGGTTTCATTAAGCTCATCTGTAAACGTTAGAGCGCATTTTAGGATCACCCTGAAATTTCACCCACAAGCCAAATATCCCTACTTTTTGTCAGTAGGGTATATATATATATATATATATATATATATATATATATATAATATGTATCTGTACACACACCCCATATTCTTCGCAGAGTACAAGTCAAAAGTTGCGACACACCTTTTTCATTCCATGGGTTCTCTATGGTTTTTTTTTCTACATTCTAGATTCATAAAGATGATAAAGATGAAATAAAGATGATGATGAAGGAACAAATATGGAATTAAGTAGAAATGATTTTTTTTTTAAAAAAGCGTTAAACCAGAATATGAATGCGGACAGAAATATACTGTTGTGTGAATAGGCCCTTATACTTTCTGATCCATATTCTTCGCAGAGTACAAGTCAAAAGTTGCGACACACCTTTTTCATTCCATGGGTTCTCTATGGTTTTTTTTTCTACATTCTAGATTCATATTGAAGAAATAAAGATGATGATGATGAAGGAACAAATATGGAATTAAGTAGAAATGATTTTTTTTTAAAAAAAGCGTTAAACCAGAATATGTTTTAAATTCTTCAAAGTAGCCCCTTTTTTGCTTTGATGGCAGCATTGCACATTGTTGGCATTCTTTCAATATATTATATAAAGTTGTTATCTGAAATGTTTTTTCCAATAGTCTTGAGCACTTAGCTGCTTTTCCTTTATCCCAACTCATCCCAAACAATTTCATTTGAGTTAAGATCGGGTGATTGTGGAGGCCATGTTATCTGATGGAATACTATATTACTCTCTTCCTGGTCAAATAGTCCTTACACTGCCTGGAGGTGTGGTTTGGGTCATCGTCCTGTTGCAAAATAAATGATGGTCCCACTAAGTGCAAACCATATGGTAGGGCATGCCACTGAAGAATTCTGTGGTAGCCCAGCTGGTTAAAGGGGTTATCTGGGAATTTGATATTGATGGCCAATCCTCTTTTCCCTCATGTTTCATGGTGGGAACCAAACATGTAGAAACCATCCACTCACGTTTTCTGAGTCTCACAAAGACATGGTGGTTGGAACTATCAGACCAAAAAACAAATTGTCACTGGTTTAATGCCCATTGCTTGTGTTCCTCATGAAGCAGAGAGAATGCCAGGCGTGTGCAAAAATGTCAAAGGGGGCTACTTTGAAGAATCTAAAGAACATAACATATACTGTTTTTCTAAAACTTTTTCTGATCGTTTTCATGTCAAATATGAATCTACAATGTAGAAAATTAAAAAAGAAAAAAAATAAGAAAAACAATTGAATGAAAAGCTGTATCCAAACTTTTGACTTGTACTGTAATATATACACACACTCTTACATAGATATACACAATGATGTTTGAATGTTTGTGAACCCTTCAGAATGTTTTATATTTCTGCATAAATTTGACCGAAGAGAAGAACAGGAGAACCACAAAGCCGCTAACATCTGGCGTAGTCTCTGTATGAATGACAGTTGACCCATCGTGGTTAAGAAACACCAGCGCAAAACACCGAGGGATCAGGCAAAACCGTAGTCAAGGACAGACTGAGGTCAGGTCGAGTATGAGTGATCCAATAAACAAAGGTCAATATGGTTTTCAGTTAGCAGAGGACTAATATCCAGAAAACAGGCAGAAGTCGGTAAACAGGCAGAAAAAACAAATGCAGCACACCTTTGAAAGAACTAGCATGCCTTGAGTGTCTAAAGCCATTGGCTGGTCTGAATTAGGGTGTGTGCTATCTGGCCCTTTAAGAACCAGGAGGCGCACATGTGCCCCATATGGGCAAAGGTCTTGCCAGCAAGAAGCAGCCTGCTGGGAAGAACAGACAGGAGACTGGTTGGGTCCACTGCAGGTGATCAGAGGAAGGCATGGGTCCAGGCTGCTGGAGTGGATGAGGAAAGTTAAGCATAGCGCCCCTTGTGACTTTCACAGGCGCGACGCAGAAGGCATGAGCCTCCAATAAAACATGATCACTGAGGGAACACTGAATTGCAAACTGTAACTAAACATAAGGCAGCAGTCTGTGACCAAAAGCTCAGGAGACAATGTGTAATACAACAAAACAATGACTCAAAGCACCCATGCAGATCAACTAAGTACAGTTGAAAAAAAAAAAATCTGTGTTTTGAAATAGCCAAGTCAGTGTCGTAATCTTAAGCTGCTGTGGCATGACCTGAAGAGAGCTGTTCCATAAGACATATCAGAAATACTGACCGAAACATTTGCTGGGAGGAATGGTCCAAAATTCCTCCTTAAAGCGACCATCCAGTTCAATAAAACAAATTCACATTATCTGGGAAAAGAACAGGACACTTACTACATAGTGTCCTCCTTTTCTTTTTTTTTCTGATGCAGATCTGCCAATTCCTCGGCTCCTCTTCTGACATCCAAGATGGCTGCACCACTTTTTACAGTTCATACACACAACCGTATTTCTTTTTGTGGTTCGAAAATTGCACAAAACATGGATACCAGCTGTGTGCCTTCCACAATTAAAGGAACCGAACATCCTTCTCATTCTTAACGATAGAAGTGCCTATTCTTGTCCGCAAATATAGGCAAGCACAGGACATGTTCTATCTTTTTTTGCGAGGCCAAGGAACGGACATACAAATGCGGACAGCATATGGTGTGCTGTCCGCATCTTTTGCGGCCCCATTGAAATTAATGGGCCCGCATTCGATCCACAAAATTGTGGAACGGATGCGGACAGAAATATACTGTTGTGTGAATAGGCCCTTATACTTTCTGATGCACAGATCTGACTGAGAAGTGGTGCGGCCATCTTGAATAGCAGAAGAAAAGCTCAAGAATTACCGGATCTGCAAACTAAAAAAAATGAAAAGGAATGAACCATGTACGTGTTCTGATAGTTCCGATTAATGTGAATGTTTTTTCTTGAACTTTTTCTTTAACATTGTGCAAGTGCTATTTGCAGCTACAGGAGGTGTTTGGTGGAGGTGGCTGACACTAAAGCAGGATCTATAGGGTATTAAAGAGGCTTTCCAGTCCTTTTACACTGATAGACTATCTTCAGAAGAGTTCGCCACTTCACACCCCTGATGATCAGCTGTTTTGCAGTAGCTCCATATACCTACAGATCAGTCCATTGTGTGTAGTGCAAGTCGCTGGTTACTGCAGCACTGCTCCCATTCTCTTCAGTGGGAGCAGTGCAGCAGTAACCAGTTTTGTCCGATACAAACAATGGATGGAGCTGTAGTTCCAGCACTAGAACTACTTCAGAAGAGATGATCGGCAGGGGTGCATGGTGTTAGATCCCTGCAGAACAGATATTGATGGTTTATCCTGGCGATAGGACATCAAGATAAAAAGATCCAGAAAATCCCTTCAATTACTATCTGTCCCTTTGCTGTGGGTGTGCTCAATAAAAGACTTGAAAGGTACAACTGCTTGCTAGTTACTAGTTTAGTTATATTGTGGCTGTCTATTGCTGTGAGTTATAGCAGTGACCCACCTGAGCCAATGACTGGTTGAGCAGAAGTCACAGCTATTTTCTGGAGACAGGATCAGGACACACAGCAGGGACACAGTCACAGTCAAAATGGCAGCAGCGGGGAATGGGCTAAGTGAGCGAAAGCTTTGTATTTTGCTAACCTTTATATCTGCTGGAATACCCCTGTAATATAACATACCATCATATGCCTTCTTTTTTATAACAACATAAAACTAACCTTAAGCTCAAAGACAGGAGTGTCAATGCCCTCTGCTCCATGCCGTTTGAAGCAATTCAATACTATGCTGAACACCTTCTCTCGAATGGCCATTTGCTTGGGGTCAGCATCATGTGTGCCCTGTAATTCCAATGCAGATTAAACAGAAAGAAAAGGTATAAACCAACAAATATGAATACTGTATATTAATACTGTACACACTTCATATTTCAAAAGATATCTAAAAACAGAATTACTTTTGGAGTCTTCAGTACAAAGTTTTTCCTTTGCTCCACATCACTTGTTGGTACTGTCACATCATGGTGTAGAAATGCCTTTGAGGTGACCTGCAGATATATACAGATTACATACTGTAATTGGCATCATTTAATTAAAAAAAAAAAAAAAAGTACATACATCATGTGAAAAGAGAGAGTCTCAATTGGCAACCAATCACATTACTGTTTTATACTCTAACCTGCACTGGAAAAATAAAACAGTGATATGAGTGGTTGCCTCTTGTGATCTTCACTAGTTTTCATACATTTGGATGCAGAAGTCTACTCCCTGACCTAAGGATCGGCTTTAATGTTTTGGGATAAATATGGTCAGACGGGCTGAAGAATTCCATCTGATCTCCAAAATCATCTGCAACATACACCAGTGAAGAACGAGTAAATTAATGGAGTCTACCAGAAAGTGTGCAGCCCAATAACACCAATAATCCACAGCACTCTGAGGGTGCCTGCACAAGGTGCGACCAGCTGTGGGATCCACATGCGGAGTTTGGATTGCCAGGCTACACCTGTACTTGCCATTAGTAATTAGTGGTAATCCACATGCAGATCCTGGGGCATCCTAAAAGTCCAGTGTATTACTTGCAACGTGGTCTTGTGGAACGGTCCATGAGGAGTCTACAAAAATGACATCTAAAGAAGCGTTTTGTTTAGGGTACATTCCGATGGAGGATTTTGGATCCTGGTTTTAGCTGCACTAGAACCACCACCCACTGTTTTCAATGGAAGGCTACGCCGCAGTTCATATTGCCATGTGGTGTCCAAGACTGTGCCAAGAATGTAAAGGTCCATTCTTTGTGTCATTACCACGCAGACTACTCATATAGCTACAGCAGGGGCCTGCTCACTGTTCAGTGGAGCTAAATCTAGAGCGGGTCCGCATGGAAACTCACAGCAGAAACTGCAGCACAGCAGACAAAATCCGCCGTCTGTACATACCCTTACATGGATATTATTTTTTCAAACCACATTTGTTACATATAATATATAAAAAGTGTAATTTCACTTTCGATATTTCATAGTAAAAAGTTACATTAAAAAGTTGAGTACCGTATATGCCGGCGTATAAGACGACTGGGCGTATAAGACGACCCCCAACTTCTGCCCTAAAAATATAGAATTTGGTATATACTCACTGTATAAGACTACCCCTCTCCCAAATGAAAAAAAGTCTGCTTTGATTTCAACATGTTAATTTTAATTCAAATGCATATGACATGCAGGTACTGTATATAGCAGCAAAACTGTTACTTATAAACATAAGGTTGTTTCAAACATGTACGGTAAAGCTAAAACTTTGCAAAACAAACAAGAGAGCAAGTGCCTGGTGATCATAACTGTAAGCTGCGATATTGTAACAGGTCTTGCTGGCATGACAGTTTCCCTTTAAAAGCCTTCAAAATCCTCCTGAGAATATAGAGAATAGTATGCTACTTCAGTATGCTAAGAGCAGGGGGCCGCACTGTGTGAGGTATAACCAATAGGATTAGTGCAGGGGTGGGGAGTCACCAGGAGGAGAAGGGGGGCGGGGTCGGCACTTATTGTAGCAATATGCACACTTACACCAGCATGTAAGCTCTTCATTAATATCACAGCATGGATGCGAGGTGAATCTGGCGTTACTGCACCGCCAGCTTTCCCCTCGCATCCATGCTGTGATATTAATGAAGATCCGACATGCTTCTGTAAGTGCCGCCTGTGACCCCCAGCTCTGTGACGCCGACCGCTGTGACGAGGGGGCTGCATTAGCATACAGCGCGCCGCCCCGTCAGCGCGTACTAAGCCTCTTCTAATGACTGTGAGAGGCGGACTGCCGCGCATGCGCGGCGGTCCCAGGAAGCGGCTCTCTACGCGCTGACGGGGAAAAAAAAAACACCTCACACAGTGCGGCCCCCGTATATCCGGCGTATAAGACGACCCCCCACTGTAGCCATTATTTTAAGGGGTTAAAAAGTAGTCTTATACGCCAGTATATACTGTAACTTTTAAAATACTAAGAATATTTCCAGTCATCCTCAGAATTTGTATACATGGATAGTATAACAATTCTAGTTGTATTTAGAAGCAGGTAGCCATACACAGGAGATTTGAGCTAGTTTGACTGACGCTGACAGCTCTCTCCCATATATAGGCTCCCTCAGATAAGCAAAGCTGCAAGTGTTTTCCTGCCTGACCTCACATGGCTCTGTTAAAACCTGGCAGAGCACATTGATGCAGCGTAACCTGCACCAATGTGCTAGGCAGGAGGAGCGATGTGTGCTCCTGCCAGTACATATTACTACGCTCACTGTCTCTCTGCAGTGCATATTCTAGAAATCAGATTCATACACATGGCTGCAGTGTACGGATTCTGTATGTGCTGCAGTGAGGGGCGCTTTAGGAAGGCTCAAACTTTAGGGACCTGTTTTGCTGGAAAAACAATATAAGCAATTAATAAAATGTATTACAAAATTATTATTAAGTTATATGTAAGAGTTAAAAAAAAAAAAACTACTAAAGGTTTAAGAACAACTTAAAGTGGTTATCCCATGACAGATATCGGATTGCAGGGAGGTCTGACTGCTAGGCACTCTGCAATCCCAAGATGAGACAGCGCTCCATCAATTCCACAGAAGTGAATGGAGCACTGGACAGACATTCAAACTGCCGATCCATTCAAAGAAGGGACATGAACCAATCAATCTCAGGATCACAGGGGTCCCAGCGGTTGGAACCACATGGTGCCATAGTTATTAACTACATGAGATAATTCTTTTAAAGGGGTTGCCTGGATTCAGTAGGGAACCAGGAAACCCTTGGAAATTTGCCCGAGGCCAGTGATTGGCTGCAGCAGTCAGGTGTTGTTGATGTGATGTCACCGTTGCAGCCAGGTAAATAGAGCTGGCTAGGGAATGGTGGTGCAGGATCTGTCAGGTAAGTACTTACCAGTTCTTTACTGTAGGCAGATTGCAAGGGTTGTCTAGTTTCCTCCTGACAACCAAACTGTTTGAGATATATTTATTGGTGAACATTCATGTAGATGGTGATCTGACACTACAGACATCTCCATGATAACACTAAACCTCAGAAAACTCAGAAGGGAACATATAACTGGACTATCTAAAGAGAACCCGTCAGCTCTCCCGACATGCCTGCTGTAGTACATGAAGTAACAATTCTGGAGCATCTTTTCTTACCACTTCACATGGTCCACCTCTATTAGCAAAGGAGCCCCCTCAGGAGGAACTGGAAGTGGGACTTTCCACATGAAGGACTTCTTTAGATTGGAAGAGGTGGTATAAACCAAAAAATGCTTTAATCACAACCTGTTACAGTATTCCTTTAGAAGTAAAAGCTTACCTGGGAATTAGGAATACTTCTCAACGAAGAAGATGTATATGTACAAAGTGAAATTCTACGGGCAACCAGGATTCTCCAGCATGATGCCGATAAACATGTTAGAGATGCCATGATGTATATTGCTGTTTTCTAAAAATCATTTGTCAGCTCAGGGAAGGTTACCCTTTAATCCACCTATGACGACTTGAGCACAGATCTGCAAAGAAAATCAAAGAAAAAGAATCACAGGATAAAGCAAATGACAACAAATGAAAGGGTGGACAGCAGCTCTGAGATCACATTCCCTCCTTCAGGCTTGCTGTTTTATGACAGCCTGGGCTCACAGTTGGCAGTAAAAGGTGGCCTGTATACTGCTGACAGATCTGGTGTATTGATGAGGATACAGCGCTCCAATCTTATTATCAGCTTCTGGATTGGTGTATTCACTCAGTGTTGGCACATCGTGATTTTTCCACAATTTTTTGCAAAATTGTGTTAAAAAACACAATATGATTGTGCCATGCGACTAACCCTATTAGAGTTGGTACACTAGGTTATAGACCTGTGCTCTTACTGCAGACATGGCTTGGCTTTGCCAGCGATTGGATCCTTTACCCAATTATAAATCTCCATCTTTGTCCAAAAAGTTGGGTGGTATGCGTATGATGGCTGTCTGATATACTGATACAATGCCTATTGGCCTCGGGTATCTCCTAATAAAGCCTCATTCACAGGTCATTGATTTCCATCAGTGATTATGATCATAAGGTATAAGGGAAAGATCTTCCCCTGTTCTGTGTTTAGGCTCACAATCACTGATGGAAATCACTGACCAAACGTATGAATGAGGAATAACACTCATACACATGATACATTTCTAAAATTCCAAATGTAAGCAAAATAAATTGATGTGGTCACTCTTCACTAACTTATCCTCACTTATATACTACATGTGGAAATTAATCAGTACATTAAGGCAAGCAAAGGGTTAACACTGTAACCTGCGACTGCTGACCTTGTTTCCATTCATATTAGCACTGCAGTGGTCCTCAGCTCGTCTCTGCTCCTCCAATACACATCCCACGTGATTCTGTCACCTCCAGCGGTAAGAAGGACTTGTCTAGTCACCCGTCCAACTCTATGGTGTGTGCTAGTGACGTCATGGACAACGCTATTACATAATATTCACAGCACAGCTGCTTGAATATACAGTACCCCCGAAGTGAAAGCGCGCAGTTATCTTTAATTTTAGAAGTAATTCTGTGTACTCGTTTTGGAAGTGACACATGCCCACAATAAATATGGCGCATGGTGTCTATAGGGATATCAGGAAATGCCCTTCTGTTTTTTTCCTTTCCTATTATATTTTATGTCAGTTTCTTGATTGCGATATTTTATCACATTAGAAACCTACTGGCTGTCTGTTTTACGTCTTTTGGAGAAGTTTAGCAATGTACACAGACCCCGCCCCCTGATGACTCTCTGATTGGAGTGGGCGGGGCTGAAGCCGTGGTCATGGTGACTGTAGGAGCTATCGTTCCGCTGACGTCATTTAGCGCGACAGGCGGCTTTAGGGTGCAAGATGGCGTCAGGAAGTGGGGTGAGTGATTTGCGGAGCAGCTGCCGAGTACTTGTTCTTTTAATGGCGGCTGGTGTTGGTTTTTAGGAGCCTGTTTCCTAAAGCCTGTTTACCTTGTGGATAAACGCACCATTACTATGAGGATATTTGCGTTACCGCAGGGGGTCTGCTCATGTCTTAGTCCATTTATTAGTTGTCCTGCCGCTCTCTGGCTGCTGTGGAACTACAAGTCACAATATATAGAGCTGGTGATCGGGAGGGATCTGGTCATTAACCAATGAAATGTGGAAGAGATATCTCCAAGTAACTTCCTTATCCCACAAGTTATGGGCCACTCTGAGTGTATATCACTCCTCAATAAGGCTGGCCATGGACCTGAAGATACCGCACCCTTGTATCAGGGTGTTTAAAGGGACACATGCAATGGTTCTCCTCCAATCTGACAATTATTGGAGTATTTTTTATTTTATTGGAAAAGAACGTGACTAGATTTTCCACTTTCAATAATTTTCCATGGAAAGCAAAGGAAATATATCTTTCATTGATGCTCTCATTGCTGCAGTCACACACACATTTGCAAACCATCACATTGGCAGCACTAATTGGATATAGTCAGACTGTGCAGCCCCCCCCCCAACTGGTAACGCTCAGCTGGATAGGGGGGGATAACCCTCCCAAACAAACGGAGCAGCAGATCAAGCACTGCCGCTCCATTCATCTTTATGGGAGTTCAGGAGACAGCCAAGTACAGTGCTCAGCTATTTCCAGATCTCCCATAGAGATGAATGGAGCAGCTGCTTCGTTCGTCTAAGGGGGCTCCAAGGGGTATGGGTTCTTTGTTTTTGTGACTGGTGGGGGACCAAGCGGTAGGACTTCCACTGATCTTCTCTGAATAAAGGATAACTTGTAACAACCAGAATACCCCTTAAACTCTTACACACACCACAACGTACAGTTACGTCATAGAAAAGTCTATGGAGTGAGGTCACACGCCGGCAGTGCATCTTATAAAGCGAATACTAGTGAGCGCTTCCACGTATTCAGTAGGTGTGGGGAGCGGTGGTTTTCTCAGGACCTGTGCTGCACTGTTCTGACTGTGTACAGTGTCAGTGTGGGCCCTGAGAAGACTAGGGAGTGGCGGCACTATCCGTAGTTATTTCTGGTCTGATTAAATACTTTTTTCTGATTTTTCTCCTCTAAAACCTCACCAGAATTTTTCCAATTTCACCGCACAATGATTTTTTTTTTCTTTACCCGTTTTCCAGTACAAGCTATGGTAAAATAAACAGGCACTGAAAAAATAAAACTTGCCCTGCAAAGAAACAAGACCTTATAGGGCTATGTGAACAGAAAGTGGGGAAGGAATAACGGAAATGAGAAAATAAGAATCGGCTTGAAAGGGTTAACTTTTCAGTGGGAGGCCGCATATCTCATAGAATAGTAATGGGAGCTTTCCACAAGGTTACTTTTAGACAGGCTCCATTCAGGAACTATATATCCGTAAATAGCAGAGAAGCCGTTGCCAAACCAGATGTTTGGGATGTATTTCCCTGCTTTCTTTCAGGATCTGATCCCATGTCTGCCACACAATGTCTCGCACAGAGCCACGTTATGTCCATCTGATTGTAGCCCGGGATAGACGCAGTGCTGGACTGATGATTGATTCCCACAGCATTCTTCTTTGTCAAGAACTGCTACATAGATCGGTCCCTTGTGATCTGTGAAAGCTGCATTTGGATATGGGGTTGTCCAGAAGGGAACAGCTCCCTTAAAAGGGGTTCTCCAGGAATGATTTTATATAGCAACCTGTACTAGAATGTGAGCAGGACTGGTAGCCTTCTCTCACAGAGCTGTCTAGGAGAGTGAGATGTTGGACCCTTACTGCACTGCTCTACAATAGATGGTACTGATGTGATTCTGCCTAGGATATGCCATCATGGCTGATCAGCCTGACAGGAACACTCATTAATATGTAGTATATGCAAGCACCAAATCATAGTGTGTTGTGAGGCCTCCACCTCCCCAAGGCGGCTCTGCAAGAGGAGGCTACCAGTCCTGCTCACATTCTAGGAGAACCCCTTTAATTGTTAAGGGAATTAGAGGTGGTTCTATGCCAGTATTTCTGCCTCTTGCATACATTTGGAGTTTGTACATACGTACAGGAATGCATGGTATATACATGCACATTATAGATACCAGTCAAAACAGCTGATTTTGACCAGTTTGATCAAAGGTTGTGTGGAAATATTGTGTGATCCCTTGGTATGCATGGATTTTTTTTATTTTTGTAGTAGTAGTTCTCAGATAATCAGATGTATATATACCCAGATATGTCATCCTTTAGTAAGAGTGCAACAGCCTATCTTGTCTGCCAATTTGTGAGGGCGAACTAACATGGTGGGAGCCAAAATAGAGTAAAGGTGCTAAAATAAGCTATAATGTAATTGTAGCCTTAGTCTGCAGTGAGATACAGGGATTTCCCTTAGGGTGCTGCCACATGTTCCAGCTGTGATGTGTTTTGGATGTGGCAAAAAAACTGCATGAAAAAGAGAAAAACTGGATTTTTTAAAATATATTTTTACTTCTTTTCAGTCAAAGAACACAGATTTCCGTCGAAAGTGGGATAAAGATGAATATGAGAAACTTGCACAGAGACGAATCACGGAAGAGAGAGAAAAGAAAGATGGTTTGTATTATTTTACTGTCAAATATTTATGCAGTTACCATGCTTAAACCCATTTTTGCATGTTTCAGGTACACACAGTAACATGATTTATAGACATCTAGTGGATCTACTTCTGATTGCGATATCTGAGAGCTACAGGGCACAGGCACCCAGTTGACCTCACCTGACATGTCTCAGTAACATTGAACATGTTTTTAAGTGGTTTTCCAGACCTACAAGTGCATCTCAATAAATTAGAATATCATCAAAAAGTTGTTTTTTTCAGTAATTCAGTTCAATAAATGAAACACTTATATAGTCATTACAAACAGAGTGAACTTTTTCAAGTGTTTATTTATGTTAATGTTGATGATTATGGTTTATAGCCAAGGAAAACCCAAAAGTCATTATCTCAGAAAATTAGAATAATTAACCCAAAACACCTGCAAAGGGTTCCTATGCCTTTTAAAAGGTTCCTTAGTCTGGTTCAGTAGGCGACACAATCATGGGGAAGACTGCTGACTTGGCAGATGTCCAGAAGGCTGTCATTGACACACTCCACAAGGAGGGTAAGCCACAAAAGGTCATTGCTAAAGAAGCTGGCTGTTCACATTGTGCTGCATCAATGTATATTCATGGAAAGTTGAGTGGAAGGAAAAAGGGTGGTAGAAAAAGGTGCACAAGCAACAGGGAGAACTGCAGCCTTGATGGGATTGTTAAGAAAAGGCCTTTCTTAAATTTGAGGGAGATTCACAAGGAGTGGACTGCTGCTGGAGTCAGTGCTTCCACACACAGCTGTATCCAGGACATGGACTACAAGTGTCACATTCCATGTGTCAAGCCACTCATGACCAATAGACAACGCCAGAAGCGTCTTACCTGGGCCAAGGAGAAAAAGAACTGGACTGTTGCTCAGTGGTCAAAGGTGGTGTTCTCAGATGAAAGTAAAGTTTGCATTTCATTTGGAAATCAAGGTCCCAGAGTCTGGAATAAGAGTGGAGAGGCACTCAATCCAAGCTGCTTGAGATCTAGTGTGAAGTTTCCACAATCAGTGATGGTTTGGGGAGCCATGTCATCTGCTGGTGTAGGTCCACTGTGTTTTATCCCAAAGTCATTGCAGCCGTCTACCAGGAAATTTTACAGCACTTTATGCTTCCCTCTGCCGACAAGCTTTTTGGAGATGGAATTTTTATTTTCCAGCAGGACTTGGTACCTATCTACACTGCCAAAAGTACCAATACCTGGTTTAATAGCCACAGTATCACTGTGCTTGATCGTCTCACCTTAACCCCATAGAGAATCTATGGAGTATTGTCAGGAGAAAGATGAGAGAGACCAGACCCAACAATGCAGATGAGCTGAAGACTCCTATGAAAGCAACCTGGGCTTCCATTACACCTCTGCAGTGCCACAGGCAGATCGTCTCCATGCCACACAGCATTGATGCAGTCATTCATGCAAAAGGAGCCTCAACCAAGTATTGAGTACATTTACTGTACATACTTTTCAATTGGCCAACATTTCTATGTTTAAAGGGAACCTGTCACGTCAGAAACACATTTCAAACGGAGAGCATTACCTTATAGTAGTCCCCAGTCTTTTCCTAATGATGGGTCTGATGTGTTAAACGGAGGCTCATTTGTTGAAAAAAACGATCTTTTAAGCGCCATCTGCGCTGTCTTTCAGATCCCTTTCAAGTCAAGGGGGCAGTGGCTTCCTTGCTTGAAGTCAAGGTAAGCACGCCCCCTCTCTGGTGATTGACATGATGCAGTAAGGCGCGCTCCCATGTCCTGCTGCCGCTGCCCGCCCGGCTTCAGCGCAGCAGGAAGCTAAAAGAATAGCGAGCGCTCCCGCTCGCACTGGCAGGCGCATGCGCAGTGCGCCGCTAAAGCCGAGCGGCCAGGACATGGGAGCGCTGCATCCTGTCAATCACCAGAGAGGGGGCGTGCTTACCTTGACTTCAAGCAAGGAAGCCACTGCCCCCTTGACTTGAAAGGGACCTGAAAGACAGCGCTGATGGCGCTTAAAAGATCGTTTTTTTCACCAAATGAGCCTCCGTTTAACACATCAGACCCATCATTAGGAAAAGACTGGGGACTACTATAAGGTAATGCTCTCCGTTTGAAATGTGTTTCTGACGTGACAGGTTCCCTTTAAAAAAAATGACAGTTGGTCTAATATAATATTCTAATTTTCTGAGATAATGACTTTTGGGTTTTCCTTGGCTGTAAGCCATAATCATCAACATTAATAGAAATAAACACTTGAAAAAGTTCTCTCTGTTTGTAATGACTCTGTATAATATATGGGTTTCACTATTTGAATTAAATTACTAAAAAAAAAAAAAAACTTTTTGATGATATTCTAATTTATTGAGATGCACTTGTATCTTTAGGAGGTCCAGTTCCCTGCCGATCAGCTGTCTCAGGCTGCAACTGTCACCAAAAATGCTATAGAGTGAATGCAGCCTTCCGCTCATATATAGTTTCCAGCACTGGCAAACCATAGATTAGTGTAGTGTTAGACCCCTTATGATCTCATATTGATAACCTATTTGTGATGATATCTCATCACTTTCTAAGTTCTGGAAAACCCCTTTAACAGTCAGTGCTATGATTTATTATACCTTTATTCATTGATCTGATCACAGTGCAGCATATCAAAGGATGTTAAATGGTGAACCTTCTCCTGTCACTCCAGACATGTCAGTTTTAGTAACTATTTGCACACCTCATGTAAGGGTTTGTTCACATACTACGTGTGGACTGGCACTTATAACATTTCTTGAGCATCTATTCTTATGACTCTATGTTGGGCCTTTTCTCTATTGTTCCTGCTAGAAGTTATGAATGAATTGCCTTCATAAAGGTGGAATAAAGGTCCATTGGTGGTGTGTCCCTGCAGAGTCTGCAACTGGCAGCGATTGGCTAGTGGGAGCTTGTGAAGAAACACTGGTAATGGACCATTACGCAGACAGCTGGCAATTCATTCATAAAATTCTGGTAGGAGTAACAGAAGAATGGTGCAACATTGTCATTAGACTACGTGGAGAATGCAAGTAATTACTGAAACAAACATGGCAGAGGGGACAGGTCCTCTTTAAAGGGGTTGTTCACCCATGGGGGACCTTTACTACAGAAACCCCAGCATGGCCTGATCCCCGCTGCTGGGTTCCGGTTGTCCCACTAATACTGCAGGTCCCAGGTTTCCCTCCGTTAACATGTGGCTTGACGCCAGGTCACATGACTGCAGCAGTCAATGACTGTCCACAGCGGTGACAATTCACCCATGCGTCATGTGACCCAGTGACATGACTCAACAATGTTTTTGATCTTTTGTTTAGAACAATACCTATTGAAGAGAGGATATGTTGTTAATGTGTGTGGTAGCTCATGTAGGATTCCTTACAGGGGTTGTCCTGCCATATATGTTGTCAGGATAGGTCATCAATATCTGATCGGTGGGGATCTGACACCCAGCACCCCCATTGTTCAGCTGTTTGAAGAGGAGGTGGCGCTCCATGTGAGCGCTGCTTCCTGTTCATTACACTGCATTTCGGCTCAGAAGTTACGGCGGTGCAGTGTAATGACAATTTCTCGCTCTCTTTACTTGAATGGAGCGAGTGCTTGTAATTACACTACGCCGCCGCTCCACAGCAGATGACGCATTGTATAATGAACAGGTAGCAGTGCTCACATGGAGTGCTGTCTCTTCTACAGACACTTGACTGGTGGGGGAGTCGGACTCCCGCCATTTAGATATTGATGACCTGACAATATATATCAGGGCAACCCCTATAACTCCTCCTCATTTTAGTGTGTAGCTCATGTAGGCTACCTTAACCCCTTCACGCCCAGCGCCGTACATGTACGGCGCGCTGATCGGGCGGGTGCAGGAGCTGCGGTGCAGGAGCAGTGCCCAGGTGCCGGACCCCTGGGGAATGCGCCGGCGCATTAACCCTTCATGTGCCGCGGTCAGCGCTGACCGCGGCACATGAGGTGTGCGCATATTCAGGATGGCGAGCGGGGGGGCCATCGAGTCCCGGCGCTGCTGTGACGGGGACCCGATGGCTTGGATGGCAGCCCAATGCCTTTCTTAGACATCGTGACTGCCATCCCTGTGAGCCTGTGCGATCCAGCCCCCTGGATCGCACAGGAAGCAGGCTGTAAGTGTATTACTATGAGTAATACACTTACAGCCAATGCATTACAATACAACAGTATTGTAATGCATTGTAAAGGGGATCAGACCCCCAAAAGTTGAAAAAAAGGTGAAAAAAAAAGTTAAAAAATAAAGTTAAAAAAATAATAATAAAAGTTTCAAGCAAAAAAAAGAAAAACGCCATTTTCCCCCCAATAAAGTAAAAAAAGAAAAAAAAGAAAAAGTAGGCATATTAGGTATCGCCGCGTCCGTATGGACCGGCTCTATAAAAATATCACATAATCCATCCCGCCAGGTGAACACAGTAAAAAATAAAAAATAAAAACAGTGCCAAAACAGCCATTTTTTGGTCACCTTCCCCCACAAAAAGTGTAATACTACGCGATCAAAAAGGCGTATTTATCCCAAAATGGTACTAATAAAATCGTCATCTCGTCCCGCAAAAAATGATACCCTACCTAAGACAATCACCCAAAAAATAAAAAAAAATGGCTCTTAGAAAATGGCAACACAAAAAAAAAGATTTTATTCTGTTCAAAAATAAATCTAATGTGTAAAACTTTCCAAAAATAAAAAAGTTAGACATATTGGGTATCGCCGCGTCCGTAACAACCTGCTCTATAAAAATATTACATGAGATGGCCCCCCAGACGAATGCTGTAAAAAAATTGTTAAAAAAACTATGCCAAAATAGCCATTTTTTTTCCCTCTTGCCTCACAAAAAGTGTAATAGTAGGCGATCAAAAAGGCGTATTTGACCCAAAATGGTACCAATCAAACCGTCATCTTGTCCTGCAAAAATGATACCATAGCTAAGACAATCGCCCAAAAACTGAAAAAAATATGGCTCTCTGAAAATGGCAACACAAAATAAAGATTTTATTCTGTTCAAAAATGCATCTAATGTGTAAAGCTTTCTAAAAATAAAAATGTTAGACATATTGGGTACCACCGCGTCCGTAACAACCTGCTCTATAAAAATATCACATGATTTGCCCTCTCTGGTGAATGCTGTAAAAAATTTTTTAAAAAAACTATGCCAAAATAGCTATTTTTTTCACCTTGACTCACAAAAAGTGTAATACCAAGCGATCAAAAAGTCTTATGTACCCCAAAATGGTACCAATGAAAACATCAGCTCATCCCGCAAAAAACGAGCCCCCACATAAGACAATAACTCAAAAAAATAAAAATCAATGGCTCCCGCAAACCATTCCATCAAAATCTGTGTTGTAATATCCATATGGCGCTCCTTCTGTTTTGAGTCCTACCATGTGCCCCCACAGCAGTTTACCACCACATATGGGGTGTTGCCGTATTCAGGAGAAAATGGGTAACAAATTATGGGCTGCTTTTCTCCTGTTACCCCTTATGAAAATACAAAAAATTTGGGGCTAAAGCAACATTTTATTGGAAGAAATGAAATTTTTCATTTTCACAGCCAAGTGTTTCCAAATTCCGTAAAACATTTAGGGGTCAAAGTGGCCAGTACCCCCCTTAATATATTTGTTGAAGGGTGTAGTTTCCAAAATGGGGTCACTTTTTGAGGGTTTCCACTCTAGGGGTACGTCAGGGTCTCTCAATTACAAAATGGTGCCTAAAAACTATTCTAGCAAAATCTGCCTCCAAAATCCATTTGGCGCTCCTTTCCTTCTGACCACTGCCACAAACCCATAGAGACGTTTACCACCACATATGGGGTATTTCTGTAAACTGCAGAATCAGAGCAATGTATATTGAGGTTTAGTTTGCTGTTAACCCTTACTGTGTTGCAAGAAAAAAATTATTAACATGAATAATCTACCAAAAAATTGAAATTTTGAAATTTCACCTCCATTTTCCTTTAATTCTTGTGGAACACCTGAAGGGTTAACAAAGTTTGTAACAGCAGTTTTTTATAATTTGAGGGGTGTAGTTTCTAAAATGGGGTCATTTATGGGGGGTTTCATTATGTAAGCCCCTCAAAATCACTTTATATCTGAATTGGTGCTTAAAAAAATGGTTTTGGAAAATTTGGTGAAAATTTGAAAAATGGCTTCTAAACTTCTAAGCCTTCTAACGTCCCAAAAAAGTAAAATGACATTTATAAAATGATGCCAACATAAAGTAGACATATGGGGAATGTAAAATAATAACTATTTTTGGAGGTATTACTATGTATTTTGAAAGTAGAGAAATTGAAATTTGGAAATTTTTCAAAATTTTTGGTAAATTTGGTATTTTTTAAAAAATAAAAATGAAATATTTTGCCAAAAATTTACTACTGTCGTGAAGCACAATATGTGACGAGAAAACAATCTCAGAATGGCCTGGATAAGTAAAAGCGTTCCAAAGTTATTACCACATAAAGTGACACATGTCAGATTTGCAAAAAATGGCCTGGGCATGACGGTGAAAACAGGCCCGGGGCTGAAGGGGTTAATGTCTATTCATTTTAATAATAAGTGTCTGTGCCTAGTTTAATTCAACTGTCCACTCTTGTGCTCAGTCAGCACCTCAAGTGGATGCTTCCTGGTTTTATATTTTCTGTTAGTACTTGCTTCTTTGCTCCTTTTCACCTCCATTAGAGCAGCACTGTATTTTGTGACTACACCATGGTTACAATGCCTACAGGGAGTCATTGGTAGTCTGAGACACACCGCCTGTCACATGACTGGCTCTGCCTCCTCAGATTGACTGCTGTGTTTAAGCACAAATCTGAATTACATGGATTTCTGAGTGTCTTCAGCAGCTGTAGAGTATCACCAAAATGAATTAAAAAATTACTTGAAAATATGGAAAAGTAAATAAAACGCATGTTTTCAGAGTAAGGTCAGTTGTTCTTTTATAGGGTGTTTGTGATGTTGCCGTGTAGGGAATATATTTTTGTATTGGTAATGTCTCATAAAAATGTCTTTTTGTAGGCAAACCACTACAGCCCCCTGTCAAAAGGGAGCTGCTCAGGCACCGAGACTACAAGGTGGATTTGGAGTCCAAGTTGGGAAAAACCATTGTCATTACAAAGACCACGCCTCAGTCTGAGATGGGCGGGTAAGTGTTCTGGAAGTGCAAAATATTCATTGTCTGCTCCTTATTGTTCGCTCATATCCACCTACCATAAGCTGATCATAGGGTATCCTGCTACTGCTGTAATCTCTGGGGGGACCCAGTGGCTATTGTGCACTTTACCTGCTGCGCCACCTCAGGGAGAATGAGGTATAATACAGTACACATCAATGGGATGTCTGTGTAATGCCCTGAGGTGCCAGGTTCTTCAGAGTGAGCAGATCTTGGCTCTGGTTAATAGGAGAGTGTCCAGGGGCCACACACTTGAATAATCCAGAACAGGGTATATTAAACCCACAAGAACCCCTTTAAGGTGTACTGTTTGAGTAGGTACAGATCATGCTGGATTACCTGGACCCCCCACTTAGGCCTCCTTCACTCTTATATATTTTATTTTGCTTTCCTAAGACCTCATGCACACGACCATTTTTAGCACCAATGAAAGTCTGTGGGTCTGTTCACTGACCGTTTTTTAATGGCCAGTGAATAGCGTCCGTCCAAAAATAGGACATGTCCTATTTTTGCCCGTTTTCACGACCAGACGGCCCCATTAAAATCAATGGGACTTTTTTTAACATCCGTTTAGACCAGAGTGCACTCGTCTAAAGGCTGTTACAAAACGTGTACATGTTAACAATGTGGCCATTTAGGGGTTAAAAAAAAACAAAACTTGCCTCATCCACTGCAGCAGTCTCTTTTCTCTTCATTGAACAGGACCTGCGGAAGGACCTGTGATATACGTGAGGTTTTTGTTAGGGACCGTTATTGTTTAAGTGAACCTGTCAGGTGGTTTCTGCTGCTCTGAGAGAAGTTGAGCTCTGTGATATTTGGGTTTCTATGATTTGGAGCAGGATTTCTAGGGACATCCAAATGGGAGGCAGTTGGAGACTGCAAAATCTGCACGAGTTACATGTGGATTTTGTAGAAGATTTGCTGTGGATGTCTCCCTGTACAAGGGTGAAATCCGCCCCTGTGGTCAGTCTACGCTGCTGAATTTTTTTGGTAAATGGCCCCCACTTAGCTGCTACTGTACTACGTAGTGCATTTACCACACACAGATTGCAGCGTATCCTTCCTGTGTGGACATACCCTAAAAATCCTGACAGCATTCCTAGGACATGGAGAGTCCTGGAGACACCCTACACACAGTGACTGACAGCCTTCTCTGTATTCACACTAATACAGGCAGAGCCGTCAATCTCTAATTGTGTGTGTGGTGGTAATCAGGACTCTCACTGCATCTCCTAGGAGTCCTGTCTGGACTCTGCTCCACATCACATAAACTGTGTATCACAGAGCTCCTCTCTCCCTCTGTTATATGGTGCTCTGAGATAGGACAGTATACATCACCTGTCAGGTTTGCTTTACAGAAAGATTCCAAATGTAATTTATTAGGGAGTATTTTTTAAGTTGCTGATTATCTAATTTATTTTGATTTTATGTTAATTTATTTTAACCCCTTCCCGACCACCTCTTGTAAGGTTCCGTTGGCGGTCGGGTGTTTACAAATGGCACTCACAAGTGGAGCAGGCTCCATAGTCACAGGGTTCCTGCTGTTTTATACAGCAGGAAACTGGGACTAATGTATGTGATCGATAACATCAATCGTACACATTTAAATTGATATGACCATTCGAACGTGACCACGGCATCTGGGAGGTCAAAAACCGGGAGCAGTGCACCAGCTCGCCCTAGGGACACTTTGCGGGGCAAAAACATCAATAACTGATACCTGTTCCTCCATGGTATACTTAGACTTCAGAATTTGGACTTTGATTCCGATGCCAAAATATACTTACAAAAAATAAATGCAAAAATATAAATATCCTTCCATTAAGGTACTTGATGGGGTAATTTGCTACCTGCCTACACTGCAGTCGCCTCTTTTCTAAAAAGTGTGTGTGGGGAGAGTGGGTGGTGTCTCTGTGTCCGGCACATTGAATTTCATTACAAACCAATGTAAATTGCCGTATGTCTGAAATCTACGCCAGTCTATAACTGTAAAAAAATATATAAGCGACACACACTACAGATCTAGCATTGTGCCTCAGATAGGAGAGGAGTGTTCACACTGCGGAAGATGGCGCTCAGGACACAACGCCGTCTGTTGTGTATATTGTAAGGCTTCTACATTTTCCATCCGTCTGAATACAATGAAGTGATGGTCCAACATGCATTCATGTTAGGCCTACGAGCAGAGTGTCTGCTACAAATGGACAAACCTTTACATGGTGAGGTCAAGGAGGATGAAACCCACATAATAAAACGGACAATGGAAATGCCATTAGTGCACTAGTTATCACATTTATTATGGAGACACTTTGAACAGCGAGATGTTTATAATGCGTGCTAATGCAAAAGATCTTGGCCTTGTAGCATTTTCTTCTCTAAGACCAATTAGTAGACCTCTGGTGGACAATGGATATGTTTACTATGGTCGACTGGGGCTTCGTGGACAGAGTCAGTGAGAGAACATGCCATATTACTTGTCTTCCAGAATAATCCTGCTGCAGTCAAAATCTTCAATGTAAGGCATATAAGCAAGTTTATTCTCTTTACCTTAAAGAAGAACTCCCGCAAAAAAATGTATTCCATATCCTGCTAGAAATGTACATGATGTAATCTGTAGTGAATGTCATTTTCTTACCAGTAGTTGAATTTTTGAGTTATATAATCCTGAAGTTTCTTATCTGTGTCGTGTGACTAGGGATTAGACTCACCAACTCACACAGCACCTTATGTGTGAACAGGAAGTCTAATTTTCTATGCATTCCTATGGGAGCCTCACTTTCAGTCTCATAGGAATAAATAGAGAAGTGACTGGCTTGCTGTCCTGGGTCAGTTGGAGGTCAGGGAGTTGGTCACGTGACCCAGCTACAATAAGAAGAGAGTGGAAACTCTTAATTTCAGCCTCTGATAAGAAAATGACATTCACTATAGATTATATCATGCACCTTTCTAACAGGTCAGAGAATAACATTTTTTGCGGGAGTTCTTAAATACCCTAGAAGTAACCGTTTCTCTTGTCATAGGGGTGTGTCCCTACATAGTCAGCATTGATTAGATAGTATCATAATGTCTAGGAACACTTCCTAACTGGTATGAACAGTAAAACAAAAAGATAATGCACCTCACAATATCTAAAACAATTATTTACCTTACTGGAACCACTGCATATGTTAAAGGGGTGTCTGACCCCGAAACAAATTTTAATGATGGCCAAAAGAGAGTTTAAATAAAAGGAAAAAAAAAAAAAGCTATTCACCTACCGAATGCCACAGTTTTCTGGTGGCAAGGCTCCAGTCTCTGCTTCTTCCAGTACCGGCACATCAGAAGTGTGACCCCCGATCTGTGGTTATGTGCCACTGGGAGACCCCCGAAATCTCAAGCTTTGGTATATTTGTGCGCATTACCACCTAGCATCACTGGGATATGGCATAAATGTCAGGTCTGGATCCCACCAGTAGGACCCACTCCTGTCTGTAGAACAGGGCCCCAAAGTGAATGGAAGAGCAAGCCACTCATGAGTGCTGGCTCGGCTGTTTTTCATAAATCCCGTGGCAGTACATGGAGAGGTGGCCACACTTGTGCGTCTTGCTCTTCTTTCACTACTATGGACTTCCAAAAATAAGCAAGCATGCTTACTCAGGTATGTTCGGAAATCCCATAGCAGTGAATGGAGAGTATGGTGCACATGCGCGGTGTGCTCTCCATTCACTTTAGGGCCCTGTTACAGAAATAGGTGCAGGTCCCACCTACGGGACCTGTTCCCATCTGACATTTGTGGAATATTTTAGCAATATGTCATAAATGGCCCAGATGGTATTACTCCTTTATAGCGACTCTGTCACCAGGATCAACCATAATAAACCAGACATACTGACTGGTAGAGCTCATCATGCTGATTAAAACTGTACATTTCTTTTGTCTGTATGATCAATAGCTGCTGAGAGATCTGTGTTTTTATTCATATGCAAATGAGCTGGCGGGGCTGAATATTCTGAGCACTGATCTGTAACACCCCCTGTGCTCTGTACACGCCCCCTCCTCCCCCTTTGATTGACAGGGCTAGTCATCAGGCAGAGGGCAGAGCGGTATCCTAGCATCACTGAGATCTGCTCATAAAGCTAATATACATATTTCTGCTTTATTCACAGACACAATATATAATTATAGACACCAGTAATGTGCATGGTTTTACATGTACACATTTTAGGCCTTTTATTGTTATTAAATAACAATAAAGGCCTTACTATATTAACCCTTACACTCACAAGTGCGGCGGGCGTCATGGCCGGCAAGTCTCTGCTGTTTCTAACAACAGAGACTTGCCGCTACTTACCTGATCGGCGGCGTCTTGCTGGGCGTTGATCACGGCATCTAGTTGCGTCTGAACCCGGAAGCCGGAAGTGGCCAATCGGGGTGTCTGTACACCATATGAAAACTGTAATCCTCGTTGGTGAGGATTACAGTTTTCAAAGTGCAATTCTTATTCTGGCCACTAGACGGCAGGCCAGGATAAGAAATGAGCAATTCTTGGATTTATCTCAGTCTAGAAAATCCCTGATTGCTCATAAAGAAAAAAAAAACACAATATATTAGCTCATATTTGAGCTTTAAAATAGTCAAAAAAAATTTAAAAAAAATGTAAAAAAATATATAAAAAATAAAAAAGATATAAAAGTTCAAATCACCCCCCTTTCCGTATAATTAAAAAATAAATACCTAAATAACAATAAATATAGACATCATGGGTATCACAGTGACCGAAAACGCCCGTACTTTTAAAATATAAAAAAAAATTCCAATACGGCGAATTGTGTGGCGGAAAAAAAGTCCAAATGGTGATTCGCTGTTTTTTGTCGCTTTTTTTTCTAAAAAAAAATTTAAATAAAAAGTGATCAAAAAGTCAGACACACCCCAGAATGGTATCAATAAAAACTTCAGATCGCCCCGCAAAAAATGAGCCCCCATACAGCTCCGTACACATAAATACCAAAAAGTTATAGGGGTCAAGATATGACAAGGAAAAAAAAAAGGGGCAACTTTCTAATTATTTTATCACTATCAAAACGCAGGAAAAACTATACATATTAGGTATTGCCAGATTCGTACTGACCAGTAGAATGAAAGTAACGGGTCAGTTTTAATGCACATCGAACGCTGGAAATAAGAAACCCGTAGAACTGTAGCGGAATAGCGTTTTTTTTTGCAATTTCACCTGATTTGGAATTTTTTTTTCCCGCTTCCCACTACACCATATGCAATATTAAATGGTGGCGTTGGAAAGTACAACTTGTCCCGCAAAAAACAAGCCCTCATACAGCTATGTGAACAGAAAAATAAAGCAGTTATGGCTGTTTGAAGGCAGGGAGCGCAAAACGAAAATGCATAACCGAAAAAACCTCCGGGAGTGAAAGGGTTAAGAATAGTGTTATTTTTTGGCTTTTTTTTGTTGCTTAGAAACCTGAAAATTATTATGTTTTTTTTTTCACCAGTAATAAACAACCTGGAAGTCTCTCCCAGGATTCAAACCTGAGATCGCTACATGCAAAACCAAGCACTTAAAACAAAGTTATAGCATTTCCACATAGACATATATGTTTTTTTCTATGCTTATAAGCTAACACACATTACTGGTGTCTGTATATAATCATATAGGGTGTTTATGAATAAAGCAGTAATATGTAGATTAGCTTTCTGAGCAGAGTGTGGTGCAGCTATAGTACAGAGTGTATATGATCTATAGATGCTAGGACACCGCTCTGCCCTCAGCCTGATGTCTAGCCCTGTCAATCACGGGGAAGGGGGTGTGTACAGAGCACAGGGGGTGTTACAGAGCAGTGCTCAGAATATTCAGCCCTGCCTCTGAGTGCTCCGATAGCTCATTTACATATGAATAAAAATGCTTTGTTTTTATCAGCATGATGAGCTCTACCAGTCAGTATGTCTGCTTTATTAGGGTTGATCTTGGTGACAGAGCTTCTTTAACGGTCTATATTCCAGATGTAACACATAGTTTTGCTGAACTGAAATGAATAAATCCCGTGGTGTTGTGGTCCCGCTGTTACTGGATGTTACATGGGGGACTGTTAAACATGCAAATGACATGCTTGCCTGAATCAGACCTACCAGTATGTATTTCTGGGTGGGGGAACATATTTCTTCTATATTCACACCTTTCGTATTTATTTGCAGTTTATGCATTCACATTCTATAATCTGTGTGGGCTTTACAGACTCAGAAGTAACATTTCAAATGTATGATTTAAGCTCCATCCAGGCAGCCAAATTCAGCCCAAAAAATGCTTATATTCATCTGATACCAACACCAGATGCTGCACATACTAGAATATGGGGGACTTACTGGGCAGTGACTGTTCTATAGGACCATCTGAAATACATGCGACCAATAACTTCATTTAATTAAATCAAATTTTGTAGAAGATTAAGGAAGAGCAAAATTTACTGTCCTAGCCTAGAAATGTCTTAATATGACGGAGCTGCCTTAGTGATAGCATTAGTACCTTATTAAAACTAAAGCTTTTTGAAATGGTTTTAATTAAAGAAGAGGAATAATGTTTTTCCTTTGCACTACAGACTGCTGCCTGTCAGCTGAAGGACATAGAATAGGAGATACGCTCATTTGAAACTTTTTAGCTGCAGACGTCTTAAAGGGGTTGTTTACTTTTTGATTAAAGGATTTCCTGAACATATGCAGATTGCCTAGCCTCCATTGGTCAGCTGTACTTTGGGAGGATGCATGTCAGTTCAGTTTTCTTGCAGCGCCACCTCAGGGACAATGAAGCATTGCACAGTTCTCATTAGGACCAATAGACTGTCGATGGATACCCATGGTCCTCCATAGCTCTATGTAGTACCAGCTCACTTTAGTTTATAAAGGACCCTAATTGGTGCACCTACCTCTGTTTAATATGGGTTTTCCCATAAACATATTATTACCTATCACATGATATAGCCGAGCACTACGTCCCTTAGTCCCATAGACAGTGAATGGAGCAATGGTCACATGTGCAGTACAAATAAGAAAGTAGATCCACAGCACTCACCAGTCGATAAGACTTCCATTTATTTTACTCCATTAAAACAGTGCTGAAGAATAGTTAAGCAGGATCATCAGACACTTTGTTTTGTGGTGGGTCCTAGAGGTCAGACCCCCAGTGATTATATACTTATAACCCAGTGGTGGCGAACCTATGGCACGGGTGCCAGAGGCTGCACTCGTGCCCGGGAAAAAGTCTAAGGTGTGCCTTAGACTTGTCCTGCCATTCATCAGCGCAGGGCGCACTATTACCTAAACCTTCAGCTACACTTTAGTAAAAATCTGTAAATTTTCGAAAAAGAATATTTCAAATTTTTTATTTTTGTACGGATTCCCCTTTGTCCGCACCGAGCGCAGTACAGGGTGGAGCATCGCTGCTGATGCCTTTATCAGCACTGTTCGGCTAAAGCCATGCATAAATGGGCTATGTCAGGCTTAGCCTTGGCTTGCTACACTCCTCTAATGGCCTGCACCAATGTTGTATACAGGCTATTGGCAGAGCAGAGTATCTCTCCAAGTTGGGGGTTCACATCAGCGACTTCACAGGTGTTGAACACAGGGCTGTGGAGTCGGTGGGCCAAAGCCCCGACTCCGACTCCTCAATTTCCCCTGACTCCGACACCAACTCCCTCATAAATGGCGCATGTTTAAGTGATAACTTTAAACAAACTTTGCATAAATTAATAGTACAGATATGTCATGACAAAAAGAGTTTGTAATATATGTTTTACTAGATATCTTTACTCTGAACTTTCAGTATCAGGCTTCTCTGAGTACAGCTCACTAAGGGCCTGATGTATGAACACTGTCTAGGTCTAAGGCTTTCTTTGTTGCCCATAGCAACTAATCAGAGCTACCCTTTCATTTCTCCAGAGCACTGTATGAAATGAAAGGGGAGCTCTAATTAGTTTGTATGGGCAACAAAGAAAATCTTACACCTAGACAGTTTTCATACATAAGGCCCTAGGTGTTTTGCATCAGCAGCATATGGAAGCCATGAGAGCAGATAACCTCTCCAAACATGAGCTCAGAGGAAAGCATACAGAGAGAACATGCAGTGGACAAGTGATTAATACACAGTTTATTGAAAGTTTAGATATACTAAGAAGTTAAAGGGGTTTTCTCGCCACATTGATTCACTGGCTGACAGGTAGTTTGCACTTACTATGTCTCCTGAGGCCATTGGGGGGGGGTCTCCAGCAGTTATTAGCATATATTAAAGAGGACCTTTCGCCACTCCTGACATGCCTGTTTTAATAGGTTCATGCATTCCCCATGCAATAACAAGTCTGGAACATCTATTCTTATGTCTGTATGTTGTACCATTCCTTTATTATTTCTACTAGAAGTTATGAATGAATTGCTGTTTGTCTTCAGTAAGAGAACAGAGGGGAGGTAACAAGTTGGGGGGGTGTATCTGCACATTCTGAACATGGCAGCACTGATTGGCTAGAGTCAGTCTGTGCAGGTACACACCCCAAACTTGTTACCTCCCTCTGTTCCTTTACTGAAGGCAAATAGCAATTCATTCATAACTTCTAGTGCAAATAGGAAAGGAATGGCACAACATAGAGCAATAAGAATAGATGTTCCAGAATTGTTAGTATGTGGGGAATGCATGGAGCTATTAAAACAGGCATGCCAGGAGTGGTGAAAGGTCCTCTTTAACTTACTCTGACAGAGCAGGAGGTTGTGATCTCTAACACAATTACAGGTAAAGCCATCCTTCTCAGTCCTCACAACACATTTTGCTTACTGCAGGTAATCACTCAGAGCTCAGTTGCATCATTCCGTGGGGGTGTGGTCACTCCTGCTCTCAGCCAATCAGATAACAGTCTTAATGGTCTGCAGGTTACCATAGAAACCTGTGTACAATGAGAGACCTGCTGAACTGTCTATAGTTCATGACTAAAGTAAAATCTACCGACCACTGTATTTAGAAAATGTCATCTTTTAACTGTCCCTTTATGATGAAAGCTAATCTTTGTAACTAGTGAGAAAACCCCTTTAATCCTGTTTTCGCTAGTAGCTCTGAGATGAGTGCAGCCATTCCTTCCCAGTGCCTTTTTTTTCCTCTGATCTGTAGCGGAGGAGTTTCACTTCTGAGCATCTACATGAAGGGCAGCACACAGTCATCTCAACTAAAAGCCTAGATCCTCAGTTCAGGAATAGAACAGATAGGACATTTCATCATGTTCCCAAATTCTTATGAAAATATATTCAGCACATACTGTACTGAACTAAATGTACCAATTTATTATATATTTTAGGAGCCGGAGTCGGTCCAATTTATACAGACTCCGACTCTGACTCCACCAAAATGGTCACTGACTCCACGACTCCGACTCCACAGCCCTGGTTGCGTTTTTGGTCAGATCACTCAGTCGTTAGAAACATTTACATGCCACGATTCTCGTCCATCTTCCATCACTTGTGTTCGAATGGTAACGATTATCCGCTCGTCGTTAGTAAAATAGTAGATTAGTAGAATTAGGATGTGTGACAGCACCATTTATTCTTTTGAGAAGATAAAGATGCACACAGAAGAACATTGCACTGGTCCACCCACATCTGATATGTTTGTTCACACATTGGTATTCTTTTTACTGACTATGGATCAGTGAAGAAATCAAGGAGACATGCACTACTTTGGTCCATGATGCAGACCAAGCACACCCATTGAAATCTATAGATCCGTGAAAAAATGTGCACACACACAAGACAGATGGCATCCGTTTTGTGTCCGTGTTTGGTCCGTTTTTCACTGACCACTGATAGATGCTCTGCTGAGCATTGTCCGTGGAATATAGATGATACCCAGAGGGCAGAAAACGTACACACAAACCAAAGTGGAAATCTTCACAGATGAAACATGGATATGTAGAGGATTGACATATAGGCTGCTAATATGTGATAAAAAATGTGATGGTAGTGTCCCTTTGAAGGGGTTATCCAAGCTCTATGATGACCCCAGAATGCCTGGGCCCCTTGCATACATTATACTTACCTGCTCCTCGGCACTGACATCACTCCGCAATCCTGCACAGCCGCCGCTACATCTCCCATAGCTGCCAAGGAAGCCAGTCATCGTTGCGACCTGCTATTGGGTGCACCCCACATCGCCGGATGTTTTGATCTGTGCTGGGATCCAGAGTGACACAGGTAAGTGTGCTCTAGAGCAGGGGCCCATACATTCTGGGGGTCATTATAGGGATTGAATAACCCCTTTAATAACGACGACCTAGATCGTGATGGGGGGAGGGGGGGATCTATTGAAGGTCACTACATTGTAGGTAACCTCTCCTTAGTAGTAATAATAGTTCTGGAGGATCTATACTTATGAGTCATGTGATATGTTATGAATGAATTACAGTTTGCAGTGAAGGTCCAGATGGGTGCTACTAGTTGGGGTGTGTTTCTGCACAGTCTGACATTATCCATTCAGTGCTGCCCATGTTAGAGCTCATGCACACAGCTGTTGCCTGGCCGTGCCTGTATTGTGGCCCACAAACAGCGGGTCCGCAATACCCAGGCATCGGCCGTGTGCATCCTGCATCACGAATGTGGACCCCGTTCACTTAAATGGGTCCGCGATCCAGAAGGTCCGGTGCGGAATGGAGGCACAGAATCCCACGGAAGCACTATGTAGTGCTTCCGTGGAATTTCTCTCCATGCCACCACACCGCAAAAAACATGTTCTATTTTTAAGCGGTGCGGACGATCATGGCCCCATTCAAGTTGAATGCGTCTGGATGTGTCTGTAGAATCCGCACAGAACGGCTGTGTACATGAGCCCTTACACTGTGCAGGGACACACCCCCAACTAGTGACACCCATCTGGACTTCATTGCAAACTTTTAGCAATCTCTTCAAAACTTCTGACAGGAGTAATAAAAGAATTATACAGTACAGATCATGGGTAGGCAACCTCTGGCACTCCAGGTGTTGTGAAACTACAACTCCCAGCATGCACATTTGCTCTGTTCTTCTCATATCTCTCATAGAAATGAATAGATCAAGCTAGTAACTGTAGTTTCACAACAGCTGGAGTGCCGAAGGTTGCTGACCCCTGGTGTAGTTCTAGTTACTAAAATGGGCATGTCAGGAGAGGATACACATCCTCTTTAACCCTTTCAGTACCGAGCCACTTTTCACCTTAAATCCCAGGCTGATTTTTGCTAATCTGACATGTCACTTTATGTGGTAATAACTTTGGAACGCTTTTACTTATCCAGGCCATTCTGAGATTGTTTTCTCGTCACATATTGTGCTTCACGACAGTAGTAAATTTGGGGCAAAATATTTCATTTTTATTTATAAAAGATTAGCAAATTTACCAAAAATTTGGAAAAATTTTCAAATTTCAATTTCTCTACTTTCAAAATACATAGTAATACCTCCAAAAATAGTTATTATTTTACATTCCCCATATGTCTACTTTATGTTGGCATCATTTTGAAAATGACATTTTAGTTTTTTGGGACGTTATAAGGCATAGAAGTTTAGAAGCAAATCTTAAAATTTTAAGAAGATTTCCAAAACCCATTTTTTTAAGGACCAGTTCAGTTATGAAGTCACTTTGTGGGGCTTATATTGTGGAAAGTCCCCATAAATCACCCCATTTTAGAAACTACACCCTTCAAGCTATTCAAAACTGATTTTACTAACTTTGTTAACCCTTGATGTGTTCCCTGAGAATTGACGGAAAATTGGACTTCAAAATTTCACTTTTTGAGCAGATTTTAAATTTTAATCCATTTTTCATGAAACACATCAAGGGTTAACAGCAAAACAAAACTCAAAATCTATTATATTACCCCGATTCTGGAGTTTACAGAAACACCCCATATGTGCACAAAAACTAATATATGGGAGCACAGCAGGCTTCACAGTGGAAGGAGCACTATATGGCTTTTGAGAGCGAAATTAGCTGGAATAATAATTGGGAGCTATGTCGCACATGAAGACACCCTGAGCTGGCCCTACAGTAGAAACCCCCCAAAAGTGACCCCATTTTGGAAAGAGCACCCCTCAAGGAATCTTTCAAGGTGTGTGGTGAGCACTTTGAGCTCAAAGGTGCTTCCTAGAATTAGGATACACACCGCAGTGAAAATGAAAAATTGCAATTTTTTGACAAAAAAGTTGCTTAACACCCACATTTTTCACTTTCACAAAGGGTAACAGGACAAAATGCACCCCACATTTTGGTCACCATTTCCCCCCCGAATACGGCAACACCCCATATGTGCTTGTAGCCCAATGTACTGGCGCACAGAAGGCTTCAGAGTGGAAGGAGCACCATATGGCTTTTGGAGAGCGGAATTAGCTGGAATAATAATTGGGAGCTATGTCGCACATGAAGACACCCTGAGCTGGCCCTACAGTGGAAACCACCAAAAAGTGACCCCATTTTGGAAAGAGCACCCCCGTACAAACATTTTCAGTGGTAGAAAGGGTACTTTTCAGCAAACTGGTGTCTCATAGTAGTCAGAAACACTTGTAAAAGCATTTCAAAGCACACATTTGTGAAAATGAAAAATTACTAGCAGACCCCAATTTTTCACATTCACAAGGGGTTAAAGGAGAAAATGCACCCCATTATACAGTCCCCATTTTTTCCCCATTATAGCAACACCCCATATGTGCTTGTATAGCCTGCTGTATGGGCGCACAGCAGGCCTCCAGAGGCAAACTGCAAAATGTGGTTTTTGCAGGCCAGAATTAACAGACATGGTTTTTTATTTGCCATGTCGCGTTTAAAAATTTCCTGAGGTCCCCAACAACTAAAAACCCCAAGAAGTGACCCCATTTTGGAAAGAGCACCCCCGTACGAACATTTTAAGTGGTAGAAAGGGTACTTTTTGCCAAACTGGTTTCTCACAGAATTGTATATGTAGTGATGGTGAAAAGTGGATATGTAAGCTATTCGGAATATATCTGAGGTACAAAGTGAAAAAATTTCAGGGTACATCAAGGATGAAACTAATCCATGGATTGGTGGTAGATTCTGAAACAATCATTGGTGCACAGGCCAGGTTTTTCAGGGCAGGTTTCGCAGTGGTATATAGTGCCCTTCCGAATCCCCCTTTTTGAACATACCCTGCATCTTTTTTGGGTCCTTTCCTTCCTCGCTGTTTGGGGGACTTCACCAGGGAAATGTTGCCCTGGTACTACCCGGGCACCGTAACTTGCAGAAGTACTGGGGGCCTCTTCTGCTTGATTTGGAAGAATTAGGGCCTTTATCACCACCTCTTGAAATTGAAAAAATGTTCTTGTCTGGCCTGTAGATCTAAATAGCCCAAATGCATTGTACAGCGCCACCTGTACGAGGTGCATGGCCAGCTTTTTGTTCCACACTTTGTTTTTTTGCGTGGCACGATAGGGTTTTAGAACTTGATCTGAAAGATCAACCCCTCCCATGTTCTTGTTGTAATCCAGAATGCAGTCTGGTTTGGGGACAATGGTAGTGGTACCACGTACACGGGCAGGGGAGCTGGTGTTGGGCTGAATACTGGTCAGTACAAGGTCATTCCTTTTGTCCTTGTACTTAACCACCAACGTGTTCTCATTGAGGAGTGTCCTACTTTCACCCTTTTCTCAGTGGTTGCCCTACAAGGGATCTAGGGAGGCCTCTCTGATCTTTGCGTACTGTGCCGTACGCCACAGTACGTCTGGAAGTTAGGGACTGGAACAGTGGTAGACTCGTGTAGTAATTATCTATGTAGAGATGGTAACCCTTATCTAGCAGTGGGTGCAGCAAGTCCCACACAATCTTCCCACTAACTCCTAGTCCGCGGGGGCATTCTGGGGGTTCAATTCTGGTGTCCCTTCCTTCATAAACCCGTAACTTGAGAGTGTACCCAGAGCTACTCTCACAGAGTTTATACATTTTTATGCCATACCTTGCCCGCTTACTGGGCAGGTACTGGCGGAATCTTACCCTCCCTTTGAAAAGTGGGTTTTTTTTTAGGGTTTCGTCTATGCAGACATTTCGATCGGGGGTGTACACTTCTGAAAACTTTGTATTGAAGTGGTCAAGGACAGGTCTAATTTTGAACAGACGGTCATATGCGGGGTCATTCTGGGGTGGGCATGGTGCATTATAGTAATGCAAAAATTTAAGTATTGTTTGGAATCGATTCCGGGTCATGGTATTAAATTGGGGTGTGGTACAAGACATCCGCACTCCAATACTGATTAATCTTTGTTTTTTTTAACAATATGCAGCACAAGTCCCCAAAAGATCATCATCTCTGCTGCATTTACTGGGGTCCAACCTTGGGGTCTAGCATATGGCGTTGTGGGGTTCTGGGAAATAAATTGCTGGGCATATACATTTGTTTGGGTTACCATCAAATTAATAAAATCTTCAGAGAAAAAGATTTTTAAAAAATCAATTTCTGTGAACCCTGCAGAGTCTATCTGAATTCCGGGTCTGGCCTCAAAATCCGGAATTTGGGGCTGATAATTCTCAGGGGGTGGGGTCCATAAGGGTTCACTCTGGGGGGCTGCCTCAGCTGTCGTTCTGGGGCGCCTCCTAGAGGGTCCCTCATCAGCAGATGATGACGATGAGGGGGTGGAGGAAAGTGGCATCCTCTTCTCCTTCAGTGGCCGACTCGGTATCAGAGGCAAGGATGGCGTATGCCTCTTCTGCCGAGTACACTCGTTGGGATGATTGGGGCATTTTTATTTTATTGGGGTGTGATGGGTGAAACGTGTAAAACTTTATTTAGTGTGAGGGGTGTGTACTGCAGAAAAAAAAAGTGCAGTAAAAAATGAGCAGATGCGATCAGTAATGGACACTACTGATCGGTGCTCAGTGGTTGCAAAATGCATGTACGCAGATGATGCGTTCGTGCAAATTCCTAAACTGACACTAACTAAAATCTAAAGTCACGAGCTAGAATGGCTGCATACAGGAAAGTTCTGCCCTTTCCTGTGCTGCTATAGCGCTGCCATTGGCTGGAGTGTTGTAGCAGCCAATGACAGCGCTGGCAGGGGACGCCAAACACTGGTGTCCCCTGCCTCACCTCCGATCTGACCGGTGCTGACCTGTTCAGCATCAGTCACCATCAGACAGCCCCCCTGCAGCTCCGTTAATGGATGAAAGCCATCGGGAGCTGCGATTGGCCGGGCTGCAGGGGGAGGTAAAACCTCCCTGTGCCTTCAGGAAAGATGGCTGCTTGCCGTGCAGAGCAGCCATCGTACCCCGGTCACTGAGCGATTTCACTCAGGGACCAGGAGTACACAGCGCCGTACATGTACGGTGCTGGGATATGTGTCCCAGCTTTTTGCGCCGTACATGTACGGCACTGGTATCCACCTTTCTGTCGTCATTCTGTGCATAGATCTAATGTCATGAACGATGCACTGCAACAAGGTCTTCCAGTGAACCCAGGAGCCTGTAATGCATTTCTCATTTTAGGGGTGCCATAGGTAAAGACTAGTCAGCAAGATATTCCGGCAGCTCTTATTATATTACAGTCATATTTTGGCTGCATTACAGGGATGACTTTGCTCTTTATTGCTCCAGACGGAGCAGTGTACCTAGACAGAGTTGTATTTCCTTTCTGGAATAAAGGGCCGCTCTTTAGCAGTGGCTGTTGACCCACAACTAATAAAAATCTATTGATTCACTTGAGAAGACGCGGTTGTCCAAATATCAAACAAAAAGTAAATAGCACATGCGGAGTGTGCGAGCAGCGTGTCTGGTATTTGTCGCATTGGAAAACATCATTTTGAATGTTTCCTGGTTCTGGGGTTTTATTGAGCAAAATATCAGGTTGTGACCCCTTCTCTCTCTACAAAGGATTTTGGAATACTGCAGTTGGTAATAGAGCCGGCACATTTCGTGTACCTTTTTCATATCGCTGCGGGACAGGACGGACAGACGGAGAAGATAAGGCTATTGGGTAGTCTACATGAGGCCTGAATATTAGCCCTTGCTGGGGGCCATGTGCCAACTTATGCAGGAAGTTCCACGTCCCTGATCACATGAAGAACATTTGTATGGGTCCTCTTGAGGGGCTCACAGGTTGTACTGAAATGAGCCATATGACTGCAACATCAGCTGTGACTATGGAGACACACGCCTGCATATCAGCTGTATACACAGAATGGTAGAATGTTTTTAATAAAGACCATTTGCAAACGGTTGGTATAAGTGTACGTACACTTTGAAATTGGCGTGCAAGCGGAAAAGAACAGTCTTTTCAGTCATAGAAATGACCCTACTGTGATTTCTTTTTTTTTTTTAATTTCATATAAGGCTAAAACAGGTGAATTCCTGCTTTGGTATTATTTAAAAGCTATGGCTAGGTGTGCCTGATGTGGACAAGAATAGGACATTTTCTAGAATTTGTGGAACGGCCGCACGGATCTACAAAAAAATGATATATGCATGGCCCATAGAAATGAATAGGTCAGTGTGCTATCCACAAACAATGTAAAATATGGTCGTGTGCATAAAGCCTAAGGAACTTTTGGCTCTTTGAGATCGAAAAAAAAAATATTGGACTCAGATGAACCTTATTCAAGGCAATGGATCTGTCAGGATTTACCAGTACCTGTTGTAAGCTGAAGGGATGACACTAGTGTGAACAGATTATATACATATGCATACAGTTTTTTTTCTTTGTCTTGCAGCATATAAAATAATTTCATTTATTTTTGTTTTTCAGCTATTACTGCAATGTCTGTGACTGCGTAGTGAAAGATTCTATAAACTTTTTGGACCACATCAATGGCAAAAAGCGTAAGTCAGCAGAACGTCTTTTGTTTGGAGCCCGTTGTCCGCTTGTAGTTACCTCTCTTGTCCTGCGGGTGGCAGCAGTGCTTTCTGGCATCTATAAAGGACCAGTAGTCAGGTGGAGAACTGTGTTCTTTCTTGAATTTCACAGTGAACTGAATGCCTTGGAAAATTACTAATGTGCATTCCCTGCACATGATTGTCACGATGCGTTGAATATGAAGTGTCATATGGTATACATAACTAATGCCACCATACAGTACAAATAACACCTCTACACTGTGCACAATGACTGCTTTATTGACGGCGCCATCAGAATACTGCTACTAATAGTGCTGTCATACCTCTCTGTAGAAAGTAGTCCCAGGAGAATGCCTCCTACAGTAGTGCCATCAGACAGTGGCTGAATGGTGGAAGTTGGGCTTGAGTACCTTCCAAAATCCTGTCATGTTTAATTGTATAATATGTTTATAAGTCTTATTTTTCCCTCATACTTGGTGTCATAAGATAATATTCTGTCTCCTTACTGCTCGCCCTAGAGAGAGTACTTCATGTTGATTTATAATGCATCAGTGGTTTAATATACCTCTTTTGAGAGCTTGAAGTATTCATATGCTGTAAACTGCTCGTTTAGGGAGCTCAATGTATACGTATGTTTTTATCTGCCTGTTCGGAGCTTTATGTATATATGTTCTCAGATCTCTCCAGTGGGAGCTAAATGTATAACTATGTTTTCAGCTCCTTCTAGTGGGAGTTCTATATGTAAAGATACTTTCTGCTCCTTGTAGTGGGAGCTCTATATGTACAGATACTTTCAGCTCCTTCTAGTGGGAGCTCTATATGTACAGATACTTTCAGCTCCTTCTAGTGGGAGCTCTATAAGTACTGATACTTTCAGCTTCTTCTAGTGGGAGTATCTATATGTAAAGATACTTTCTGCTCCTTGTAGTGGGAGTTCTATATGTAAAGATACTTTCTGCTCCTTGTAGTGGGAGCTCTATATGTACAGATACTTTCAGCTTCTTCTAGTGGGAGTATCTATATGTACAGATACTTTCAGCTTCTTCTAGTGGGAGTATCTATATGTACAGATACTTTCAGCTTCTTCTAGTGGGAGCTCTATAAGTACAGATACTTTCAGCTCCTTCTAGTGGGAGTTCTATATGTACTGATACTTTCTGCTCCTTGTAGTGGGAGCTCTATATGTACTGATACTTTCAGCTTCTTCTAGTGGGAGCTCTATATGTACTGATACTTTCAGCTCCTTCTAGTGGGAGCTCTATATGTACAGATACTTCCAGCTCCTTCTAGTGGGAGTATCTATATGTACAGATACTTTCAGCTCCTTCTAGTGGGAGCTCTATATGTACAGATACTTCCAGCTCCTTCTAGTGGGAGCTCTATAAGTACTGATACTTTCAGCTCCTTCTAGTGGGAGCTCTATATGTACAGATACTTTCAGCTCCTTCTAGTGGGAGTTCTATATGTACTGATACTTTCAGCTTCTTCTAGTGGGAGCTCTATATGTACAGATACTTTCAGCTCCTTCTAGTGGGAGTTCTATATGTACTGATACTTTCAGCTTCTTCTAGTGGGAGCTCTATATGTAAAGATACTTTCTGCTCCTTGTAGTGGGAGCTCTATATGTACTGATACTTTCAGCTCCTTCTAGTGGGAGTTCTATATGTAAAGATACTTTCTGCTCCTTGTAGTGGGAGCTCTATATGTACTGATACTTTCAGCTTCTTCTAGTGGGAGCTCTATATGTACTGATACTTCCAGCTCCTTCTAGTGGGAGTATCTATATGTACAGATACTTCCAGCTCCTTCTAGTGGGAGCTCTATAAGTACTGATACTTTCAGCTCCTTCTAGTGGGAGCTCTATATGTACAGATACTTTCAGCTCCTTCTAGTGGGAGTTCTATATGTACTGATACTTTCAGCTTCTTCTAGTGGGAGCTCTATATGTACAGATACTTTCAGCTCCTTCTAGTGGGAGTTCTATATGTACTGATACTTTCAGCTTCTTCTAGTGGGAGCTCTATATGTAAAGATACTTTCTGCTCCTTGTAGTGGGAGCTCTATATGTACTGATACTTTCAGCTCCTTCTAGTGGGAGTTCTATATGTAAAGATACTTTCTGCTCCTTGTAGTGGGAGCTCTATATGTACTGATACTTTCAGCTTCTTCTAGTGGGAGCTCTATATGTACTGATACTTCCAGCTCCTTCTAGTGGGAGTATCTATATGTACAGATACTTCCAGCTCCTTCTAGTGGGAGCTCTATAAGTACAGATACTTTCAGCTCCTTCTAGTGGGAGCTCTATATGTACAGATACTTCCAGCTCCTTCTAGTGGGAGCTCTATATGTACAGATACTTTCAGCTCCTTCTAGTGGGAGCTCTATAAGTACAGATACTTTCAGCTCCTTCTAGTGGGAGCTCTATATGTACAGATACTTTCAGCTTCTTCTAGTGGGAGCTCTATATGTACTGATACTTTCAGCTTCTTCTAGTGGGAGCTCTATATGTACTGATACTTTCAGCTCCTTCTAGTGGGAGCTCTATATGTACAGATACTTTCAGCTCCTTCTAGTGGGAGCTCTATATATACAGATACTTTCAGCTCCTTCTAGTGGGAACTCTATATGTACAGATACTTTCAGCTTCTTCTAGTGGGAGCTCTATAAGTACAGATACTTTCAGCTTCTTCTAGTGGGAGTATCTATATGTAAAGATACTTTCAGCTTCTTCTAGTGGGAGCTCTATATGTACAGATACTTCCAGCTCCTTCTGGTGGGAGCTCTATATGTACAGATACTTTCAGCTTCTTCTAGTGGGAGTATCTATATGTACAGATACTTTCAGCTTCTTCTAGTGGGAGTATCTATATGTACAGATACTTTCAGCTTCTTCTAGTGGGAGCTCTATAAGTACAGATACTTTCAGCTCCTTCTAGTGGGAGTTCTATATGTACTGATACTTTCTGCTCCTTGTAGTGGGAGCTCTATATGTACTGATACTTTCAGCTTCTTCTAGTGGGAGCTCTATATGTACTGATACTTTCAGCTCCTTCTAGTGGGAGCTCTATATGTACAGATACTTCCAGCTCCTTCTAGTGGGAGTATCTATATGTACAGATACTTTCAGCTTCTTCTAGTGGGAGCTCTATAAGTACAGATACTTTCAGCTCCTTCTAGTGGGAGCTCTATATGTACAGATACTTCCAGCTCCTTCTAGTGGGAGTTCTATATGTACTGATACTTTCAGCTTCTTCTAGTGGGAGCTCTATATGTACAAATACTTTCAGGGTCTTCTAGAGGGAGCTCTATATATGCAAGATCCTGGCTCCCTCTACTGGGAGCTCTAGGTATACATGCTCTCGGCTCATTCTAGTGGGAACTTTATGTATACGTGCTCTTGGCTCCCTCTAGTGGGAGCTCTAGGTATAAATGCGTTCGACTCCCTCTAGTGGGAGCTCTATATGTAAAAATACTTTCAGCTTCTTCTAGAGGGAGCTCTATATGTACAGATACTTCCAGCTTCTTCTAGAGGGAGCTCTATATATGCAAGATCCTGGCTCCCTCTACTGGGAGCTCTAGGTATACATGCTCTCGGCTCATTCTAGTGGGAACTTTATGTATACATGCTCTTGGCTCCCTCTAGTGGGAGCTCTAGGTATAAATGCGTTCGACTCCCTCTAGTGGGAGCTCTATATGTACAAATACTTTCAGCTTCTTCTAGAGGGAGCTCGATATGTACAGATACTTCCAGCTTCTTCTAGAGGGAGCTCTATGTATGCAAGATCCTGGCTCCCTCTACTGGGAGCTCTAGGTATACATGCTCTCGGCTCATTCTAGTGGGAACTTTATGTATACATGCTCTTGGCTCCCTCTAGTGGGAGCTCTAGGTATAAATGCGTTCGACTCCCTCTAGTGGGAGCTCTATATGTACAAATACTTTCAGCTTCTTCTAGAGGGAGCTCTATATGTACAGATACTTCCAGCTTCTTCTAGAGGGAGCTCTATGTATGCAAGATCCTGGCTTCCTCTACTGGGAGCTCTAGGTATACATGCTCTCGGCTCTTTCTAGTGGGAGCTCTAGGTATACATGCTCTTGACTCCCTCTAGTGGGAGCTCTAGGTATACATGCTCTCGACTCCCTCTAGTGGGAGCTCTAGGTATACATGCTCTCGACTCCCTCTAGTGGGAGCTCTAGGTATACATGCTCTCGACTCCCTCTAGTGGGAGCTCTAGGTATACATGCTCTCGACTCCCTCTAGTGGGAGCTCTAGGTATACATGCTCTCGACTCCCTCTAGTGGGAGCTCTAGGTATACATGCTCTCGACTCCCTCTAGTGGGAGCTCTAGGTATACATGCTCTCGACTCCCTCTAGTGGGAGCTCTAGGTATACATGCTCGCGACTCCCTCTAGTGGGAGCTCTAGGTATACATGCTCGCGACTCCCTCTAGTGGGAGCTCTAGGTATACATGCTCGCGACTCCCTCTAGTGGGAGCTCTAGGTATACATGCTCGCGACTCCCTCTAGTGGGAGCTCTAGGTATACATGCTCGCGACTCCCTCTAGTGGGAGCTCTAGGTATACATGCTCACGACTCCCTCTAGTGGGAGCTCTAGGTATACATGCTCGCGACTCCCTCTAGTGGGAGCTCTAGGTATACATGCTCGCGACTCCCTCTAGTGGGAGCTCTAGGTATACATGCTCGCGACTCCCTCTAGTGGGAGCTCTAGGTATACATGCTCGCGACTCCCTCTAGTGGGAGCTCTAGGTATACATGCTTGCGAATCCCTCTAGTGGGAGCTCTAGGTATACATGCTCTCGACTCCCTCTAGTGGGAGCTCTAGGTATACATGCTCTCGACTCCCTCTAGTGGGAGCTCTAGGTATACATGCTCTCGACTCCCTCTAGTGGGAGCTCTAGGTATACATGCTCTCGACTCCCTCTAGTGGGAGCTCTAGGTATACATGCTCGCGACTCCCTCTAGTGGGAGCTCTAGGTATACATGCTCGCGACTCCCTCTAGTGGGAGCTCTAGGTATACATGCTCGCGACTCCCTCTAGTGGGAGCTCTAGGTATACATGCTCGCGACTCCCTCTAGTGGGAGCTCTAGGTATACATGCTCGCGACTCCCTCTAGTGGGAGCTCTAGGTATACATGCTCGCGACTCCCTCTAGTGGGAGCTCTAGGTATACATGCTCGCGACTCCCTCTAGTGGGAGCTCTAGGTATACATGCTTGCGAATCCCTCTAGTGGGAGCTCTAGGTATACATGCTCTCGACTCCCTCTAGTGGGAGCTCTAGGTATACATGCTCTCGACTCCCTCTAGTGGGAGCTCTAGGTATACATGCTCTCGACTCCCTCTAGTGGGAGCTCTGTGTCTATACATTTGTTGAGCAGTATTCTCCAGTTTTGCTTCTGGCGGTATACATACTGTATAGTATTCCACACAGACTGGAGTGAGAGGGGGTAACCATCTAAACCAATCTCTTGTGTTCTCTAATGTGACCCACTTCGTATAACCGTATTCAAAGGGTTCACATGGAAAAACAATGCCTGCAACATTGATGCCAGCAGACAAAAACCATATTATGGAGACTGGTGACTGGGCTGGAGGTAAGAAAGGAAAAGGTGAACACAGAGGTTAACACACAAACCAGATGACTAAATATGCCTATGTGTACCAGTTATTAGGATCACATGATAATCTGATATGGGGCCACCTGACTCTCCCTCAAGATATGTAATGGTCAAGTGTTGTCCATGTCCTACAATCAGGACGATCTGCCTCTAGGAAACACATTTCCATAGCTAGAATTACGTGTAGAACCCACATAAAGATAATAGTTGATGTTTGTCATCTTCAGTCGAGTGGTTACGTGGACAACGGTGAGAGTGATGTCCCTGTCAGCAGCCTCAGGGGAAGACGACCAGACTTTCTCTAATCTTCCGCCGTTTAAACATAGGCACTTTATAGCTATGTCTGTTCTATATGTTAAAGACTGACTCCAGAATAAACGGACCTCGTACATCAATGGTTTTTTGCATCGTCTTTCATTTTGCATTTTCTATGAAAGCCTGGAAAACATCACATTAAATTTTCCTTTCCATTTCGTGTATGCTAAATATAATTACGTCGTTACTAAGTTTGTAGCGTGCCACCCACTGCTACAGCTAAGAAATTATTTCTGGGGTTTTTTTTATGTCGAAATGCTAGAATGTAATCTTTTGACTCTCTCAAGCTGCAGTCAGTGACGGTAATAGCAACAAATGAATTGCTTCCATTAAATGTGTTGAATTTTATTATAGTATTTTGGCTGCGGGTTTAAATTCCGCTGAATAGGTGGCTATAAACGTAGACTCACTGATCTATCGGGTCAATACCATTTTTATTTTATAGGGGGTTGTTGATGAAATCGAGCCATACTAAATGCTTTATGGGCTAACATTGATGAGATTCGAGAAGAAGAAAAATGAGAGTCCCCTGTTTATAGCGGTATATTTAACCCCTTAAAGTCCAGTCTTTAAAGAGGTTGGCCATTCTTTTAGAAGTGATGGCCATTCCTCAGTATAGACCATCACTGTCTGATTAGTGGAGGTCCAGCACCCATGCCCATTAACTGCTCTGCAGCACCTCTGGCACCGGAACCACACAGCACCTACATTATGCACTGGAGAGAGCTTGCTACTGCAGTGCTGTATCCATTCACGTCCATGAGAGCAGCACTTCCATTGTTGCTTCATTTTTCCACATGGAGAAGAAGCAAGTGCTGATCCCCATTGAAAGCTGATTTTGAGTTGCCAAAAAACTCTGCTTGACCTGGCCCTTAACTGGGTTTCAGTATTCAGGGTTTTTGAACCCAGCTAATCTGACGGGCTCCTTATCTCTGCTCTCTGACATTATAAACACTCATTATAGCTCAGTTCTTATCTTATTTAAAGGGAACCTGTCATCTCCGAAACACCCCCTGAACTAGAATAAGCGGTGTATAGTGTAAGTGATGCTGAATCCGAATATGTAAGTTTTATCTTCATACTCACTTCCATTCTGACGCTGTGCTCCCACAAACCTGCAGTAAAATGCATTGAGAGGACTCTTCTTTGAGTCCTCTCCATTATGTGAGTCAGCACTGGAGTCCAGTGAATGCATTTTACTGCTGGTTTGTGGGAGCACAGCGTCAGAATGGAAGTGAGTATGAAGATAAAACTTACATATTCTGATTCAGCATCACTTACACTATACATCTCTTACTGTAGTTCAGGGGATGTTTTGGAGATGACAGGTTCCCTTTAAGGCTGTATTACACTGGACAATATTTCGGCCGATAATCGCGAAGGAGTGTTCACATTAATGTTTGTTAGTGATCATCTTGCAGTATAATACTGCCGCCGATTGTCTGAGCCTGTGTAAAGGGCCCTTAATAAAAAGTGTTTATGACCTCTTAGTAATTTAGAGATAAGGGTTATTAGACGATCCGTATAAAGTGAAAGTATCAGTCACACAGCTGGATAAACAGTTACCCCTTTGTGACAGAATGGTTCAATATTTTTTTAAATTAAAGGCCAATTGAAAAAATGATTTTTTGCCCAAAATGAGTAAAATGCAATCATAGAAAAAATTACCTCTGAAAGTGTACATATTCTTTAAAAAGAGGAAAGGACACAGGGAAAAATTACCGAGAACAGCAATTCATATGCTGGTCTTAGTCCAAAGTGTGCTGGAGTAAGATGCAACAAATGTATTAAGAAGCATAGTTTAAAAGCCCAGAGAGTTTCTTTTAAAGTTAAAGGGGTTCTCCAGGAATTAAGAAAATAAAAATACTTTGTTACTAGGGTTGCAGCGGGTATCGAATTATTGATACCCAATCGATACTTTTGTCATACCGGGATTTGCCTGTTACCGATACTAGGCTGTGCTACTGTGCAGCCTAGTATCAGAGAACATGGAGCTCGCTGCTCTCAGCACATTCCATGTTCCCTCTGCAACACAGGTGAGAAGGAAGCTCTCCCTCCCCCCCTGTGCTGCTGCTGCCACCAATGAGAGTAGGGGGGGCGGAGAAGGGGAGGGGCTGTGGCCACTGCACCACCAATGAACATTACTATCATTTAATACAAGTACAGGAGCGGGTGCCGGCGGCAGAATCACATAGCTGGCATCTGACCTGTATGACAGGGAGCTGCGATCAGCGGTAGTTAATCCCTCAGGTACCGCTGAAAGCGACCCCCCCCCCCCCTTTCTCTCTTCATTGGTGGAGCAGTGGTAGATTCCGATCGGAGCCCCAGCAGTGTAATCGCGGGGCTCCGATCGGTTACCATGGCAACCAGGACGCTACTGAAGCCCTGGCTGCCATGGTAAGCTCCCTGCAGGGAGAGTGTAAGTCCTATGCATCCTAATAGAGCTCTATTCAGCTGAATCTCTGTAGGAATGGAGTTCATGAGGAGACATGAAGTACAGAGAGGAGCAGCAGCACTTGTATGCAGTCTCCATTACCACAGTCTGTCCTGTCCGTCCTCTCTGCACTTCATGTCTCCTCATGGACTCCATTGCCACAGAGATTCAGCTAAAGATCTTATCAGCTGTATTCAGGACCATAATCTCTGACAAGTAGAGCAGAGAGGAGGATGAGGCAGCTCATTCCCTCAGTGTTGTGAAGTAACTTATCCTCCTGTGTGATTAGGACAGGTTTTGTGTATAGTAATAGGACCGCGGCCATTTTATTTCTCTTAATGATTGCTCCCCAGACAAAACAAGACAATGAAAGGTAATTGGGAATATATTTATAATAGTCATATTTAAGTGTTTTAATTTTATTAATTCCCGGAGAACCTCTTTAAGTTGCAGGTTTTTGTGCAAAATGTTGTTTTCTTAAATATTTGAGACTTTTGCATACCAGAAAACTGGCATACTGGGTTTGAGAAGTCTTTCAGTTTTACGCAAACTCCACTTATGATCCATTCTTGGCTTTAGGTTCAAAAACTGCATCAAAAAATGAAAGTAGAAGACCAGCATTAGGCTAGGGTCACACAGCGAAACTTGCTCATAATTGTTGCAGCCATTGCACCTCACCTTGCAACTTTTTGCTTAATAGGGAAATACTTTAGATGATTTATCAAAACTGCTGTAAAGGAAAACTGGCTTAGTTGCCTATAGCAACCAATCAGATCCCACCTTTCATTTTCCAAAGAACCTCTGAAAAATGGAATCTGATTGGTTGTTATCGGCAACTAAGCCTGTTTTCCTTTACACCAGTATTGATAAATCTCTTCATTTGTCTATTGCCACTTGTGAGTCGTAGCCTTGCTGTTAAGCTTTTCTTTACATGTTTGATAACAGAGCAGATTAAACGGTAGTCTGTTTCAATTTACAACTAACAGAATTTTAAAAAATATATACTTTTTGCGCTCAACTAGAACTCCAGGTCAATGAAGAGACCTGAAGTATATGCCCCAGATGAGTGACTGATGGCCAAACTTGTCAGTGGATTTCAGACATGTTTATTTGAGGTTTCCATGTGTTTGAGTATGAATACACACATTTCAAGGGGTTGTCCACTCCTGACTCCATTGATTGGCCTCAGCGATCATGTGTTGTCGATGTGATGTCATTGCTACAGCTGCGAGAATCGGAGGTTGATCCCCTAAGTAGTTTTTATCTTGAAACTGGACAACCCATTTGAATAAATTTTCTGGTGGCCCTAAGATTTACTTTCATTATGACTCGTTATTTTCTATTGAACAGCGGAGGCAAGAACTGTGTTGACATCACTGAATGACTGACAATCCAGCTCTGCTATCTGTGAGACAAAGCGCCTAGCTTGCGTGAAATCCCATGCTGTGGACTGACCGCGTAGGTCTTTTCATTAATTCTGTACCTGGAGTACTGGTTGAGCGCCACAAGTATTAATATATTAGAACTGACTAAGAAAATTGGACACTTTCTCTGCTATTCCTGCACCTAGCCATCTTTTGATCTTTTGTGTGTGGATTCTTTGAAGCCTTTTTTACATCTAGAATTTTATAGAAAGCAGCTTTTCCGTGAATTGAGAAATTTGTGCAAAACAGTAAAGCAAAGTATTTTACAACTACTTTTTTTGTTGGATGTAGATGTTCACATGTTTTAGTATTTCCTTGCACTATAGTTGTCACCAGCCCCCTGTTTATATATTGCAATGTAATGCAGCAAATTAGAAATCCGTTACCTGTAAAGTGTCTTTATCAGTCTTTGAAGCATATTGTCTGTATTGCACTAATGAGGGTCTGTGTGGCTGGTCACTAGTCATGTCTTAGCAGCAGAAAATTGACATTTTGACATTTTCCTTGGACGGCTGTACATTATTATAAATGTGCTGCTCTTTATCTGGAGGAACAGGCATTGGTTGTTCTCTGCAATCAATCTGGCGTTATTTAAGAATGTGTTTCTTCTCCAGTGTCTGCAGTCAATGTGTCAATCATTTCAATGATGTTTAAAGGTTTAGTCATATTGAGCTGCAGTTACTGAAGTTCTTCTGAAATGTTCTCTTGTGTAGCGTTCCTCTGAGCCTCAGATGGACTACATTTTTTTTAGAGGTCCTGGCATATACATACTGTATGTGTCATATTAGCTTTTTAGCCAACTTTTTTTTTATATCAATAAAAAAATAAAGGATAAAAATAAATTTAGAATTTTTTTTTCCTTCAGCATTTAAACAGGAAACTCTGGTAAACCAGAGATAAAGGAGCCCATTTTACTAGTGTAAGGGGGTTCTAAACATGGTAGATACTACACAGATTAATGACCCATAATTGTAAAATTTTGACCCAAAGCTTATTGTAAAGGGGTATTCGCATCTGGACATACATACCTATCTCAAAAACATAGTCTTGCTAGGCTATTTCCACATGTCCTCTCCATTCACTGCTATGGAACTTCCAAGGATAGTCAAACTTAGCAGTAAATGGATAGGACACGGCAATATGCCATAAATGTCCAGATGGTAATGCCCATTTAAGTATTTCTTATCCATTTGGTTTTACTGTTTTTTGGAATTTATTCAGGCTACTTTCCCACCTATCTATGCAAGCAGTTGGATAGGGAGGTCACTGGTGACTGATTCCCTTTAAATGCCTCTGTCACTGCAAATAAAATAGTAATTAATACCAAATAATAAAGGTCATTAGAATGTTATACAATGCGTTAAATCTAATACAAGTGGACTGGCATGCATGAACAGCGCTGTATTGAATGGATTATTAGTGTCACATTGATTATGTATGAGCGAGGGAGCTGCCATCGAACCCCGCTGTATTTTAATTCTGCATTACCTCCTGCAGCTTGTTCTTCACAATTACTTTTAATGAAATTGCACATATAATTAATAGGATCTTAAATGCCTGTTCTAGGAGCCCCTATAGATTGCTGCCATACTGATGATGATCATGTTGTATTAATAATGTATTTATCTTGCTGGTTAAATTCCTTTCCACAAAATCCATGAACTACCATTTCAACCACTTCTCCGCCTGCGACACCGTTTTCATTGATCTTCTTGGTTCATGAATAAAATGTCAGGACCACAGTGAAGACTGAAGTTTACACAGGCAGAGCAGTAGCAGGGAGGTTATAATTCTGATAGCAATGCAGATTAATATCATTGAAAGTCAGTGTGAAGGTCCCTGACGACCAGTATTAAGGGAGTTGTCTGGTTTTATGAGGAAACTGGACAACACTCAGGGAGTGCCTGAAATAAAGATTAGACCATTACGTATCTAGCAGATCCCATGCTGCCACAATTCTCCCGTCTGGTCTTTGCTAATCCGGCTGCAGCGCAAACAGCACATGACCGCTGCAGCCAGTCTCTGGCCTCAGCGGTGCACTGATTGAGGCCAGTGATTGGCCACAGCAGTCAAGTGTTGTCCACATGATGTCACCTCTGGTTCTAGGTGAGCACTGCCCAGCCGAGAGAACCAATGCGGCAAAGCAGGATCTATTCTTTATTTTAGGCACACCTAGGGCGGGGCAATTCTGACAAAAATGAAAATCGTGATTTATTGAACATGTATCCTCAATTTTGATTATAGAACAGTTATTTGGGGGTGTGGCTTGGGGTGTGACTTAACACAGGTTGTTATATAACACCAACGGTTTGAACATAGACAAGTAGATAAAGTAGACGAGATATAGTTGACCCCCCCCCCCCCCCCGTTTCTCAGTCTGCTTCATTGTCTGCATGATCCTGAAACAAGCAGTCTTGTAGAGTATTTTTATTTTATAGTGTTCTATCCATCTTTACAACCCCTTTAATTTGCTGATTTGTTCCATCTTTGGCTGATCGCAGACTGAGAGGTGGGGATGGAGGGGGAAGGCTGGGCTCCTGAGACACACAGAGATGATTTCCTTATATCTAATTGTAATATGACACAAAATATTAAAATGAGATTTTCAGACTTCACGTATTTATGATCAATCCTCGGGATAGGACATTAATATCAGATCGGTCGGGGTCCTACACTCAGCATTACCACTGATCAGCTGTTCGCTGCAGCCTCCAGTGCCTCCACTGTAGTGACCATGCCAGATCTCAGCAGCTCAGCTCCCATTCAAGGCAATGTAACCCAACACAACCACGACACCAGAGGCTGCAGGAAAGAGCTGATCGGTGGAGGTGTCTAATGTTAACCTGCGATGCTAGGGAGGTTGGTCAACGTCGTGGCCTGCTGGTGAATTTACACTAAAACTCCGGTGGCTGTCATAATGTGATCACTTGACAGCAAGAACGTAGAAGAACACAGACAAACCCCATTATGAGTCAGTTGTCCATCAGTTTGGATCTGTTGCACGACAGTTTTGTCCCAAGGCAATGAATTTTAAATTGCAACCAATTAGCAATTGTTCTCTGCCGTGCACTGTAACCTGAGCTTCCATCAATGGGCTGTACAAGCAATTTGACAATGACAAAAAAAAAACAGAAATCAATATTGCGTGTACTATATGACGTTCAGATGGGAGAGCCTGGGATTTATGTCATCCTAGTGCACATGACAGGGAGCTGTCAGATGATAAAGGATCGCATGGACTCCTCGACGGAGACGCCGTGCGGCCACCACCATGGCTTGCCTGTTACCCACTTTGGTCCTAAATAATATAGCATTTGAAAAAAGAGAATGAAAAGTTAAATGCAGACATATGGTCACATAGCACCTGAGCAGTTTCCACTTTAATCATGTTGTGACTTCAGAGGTCTCAGCAGCGGTTTTATATTTTAAGTACTAAGCACATCTACGTAGGGATTTTACAGGGCATGTCATGAAGTTCTTTCAGCAGACATCTTTAATTGGCTTTCTGACATTGATGTTGCTTTTCACCACATCAGGACGTATAAAATGTATTTTAATTATCGAGCCCTAATTTGTTCATGTGACAGAAAATAAATTGCATTGTCCCTGATTCACTGTCTAATCATAGGCCATGGCTGTAGTGTAGCTGTAAAGTATCACACCGGCCCCATTCCTTGTGATTCATTTTCCATTGTGATGCCGGCCAAAGGGACTTGCAAAAAGCTGCGAGAAGAAAGTACAACTCTCGAGCAAGTTCTTCTGTAAATCAGATGTGTCCCTGCTATTAATTCTCTGGGCAAGAGATGAATGGAGTGCCCTTCAGCAAAACCGCGCACTAGAATGTTGTACTGCTGTGCTGGGCAGACGCTTTCAGGATTTAAAGACCCTTAGACACCTAAACTGCTATTGATTTTACAATGACTTGTGCATTTCAGATCAGCGGAACTTGGGGATGTCCATGCGAGTAGAACGCTCCACGCTGGATCAAGTTAAAAAACGATTTGAAGTAAATAAGAAGAAAATGGAAGAAAAACAAAAGGATTACGACTTTGAGGAGAGAATGAAAGAACTGCGGGAAGAGGTGAGTGTCTATATAATATGTGTGTGTGTATATATAATATATAAAATATATACCGTTTTTTTTCGCTTTATAAGACGCACAAACCCCCCTCCCACCGCCACAAAAATAGGGGGAAAATTGCAGTGCGTCTTATAAAACGAATACTAGTGAACGCTTCCATTATGGAAGCGCTCACTAGTATGTAATAGGTGCCCGGGGCAGGGAAACATACTCGCCCTCCTGCGCTGCAGCTCCGCTCCGGGTCCGGCGCTCTTCTGTCTTCTCCTGCCGGCACTGCACTCCATACAGCGTCAGGACGTAGTGCTCGCACTCTGATGGGGGCACAGTGGGCTCATATGGGGGCACAGTGGGCTGATCTGAGGTCTGATGGGGGCACAGTGGGCTGATCTGAGGTCTGATGGGGGCACAGTGGGCTGATCTGAGGTCTGATGGGGGCACAGTGGGCTGATCTGAGGTCTGATGGGGGCACAGTGGGCTGATCTGAGGTCTCATGGGGGCACAGTGGGCTCATATGGGGGCTGATGGGCTGATCTGAGGTCTGATGGAGGCGAAGGGGCTGATATGGGGGCACAGTGGGCTGATATGGGGGCTGATGGGCTGATATTGGTGCTGATCTGAGGTCTGATGGGGGCACAGTGGGCTCATATGGGGGCTGATGGGCTGATCTGAGGTCTGATGGGGGCAGAGTGGGCTGATGGGCTGATCTGAGGTCTGATGGGGGCACAGTGGGCTGATCTGAGGTCTGATGGAGGCGAAGGGGCTGATATGGGGGCACAGTGGGCTGATCTGAGGTCTGATGGAGGCGAAGGGGCTGATATGGGGCACAGTGGGCTGATCTGAGGTCTGATGGGGGCACAGCGGGCTCATATGGGGGCTGATGGGCTGATCTGAGGTCTGATGGGGGCAGAGTGGGCTGATATGGGGGCACAGTTGGCTGATCTGAGGTCTGATGGAGGCGAAGGGGCTGATATGGGGGCACAGTGGGCTGATATGGGGGCTGATGGGCTGATATTGGTGCTGATCTGAGGTCTGATGGGGGCACAGTGGGCTGATCTGAGGTCTGATGGGGGCTGATGGGCTGATCTGAGGTCTGATGGGGCACAGTGGGCTGATATGGGGGCACAGTGGGCTGATCTGAGGTCTGATGGAGGCGAAGGGGCTGATATGGGGGCACAGTGGGCTGATATGGGGGCACAGTGGGCTGATCTGAGGTCTGATGGGGGCACAGTGGGCTGATTTGAGGTCTGATGGGGGTCTGACATGGAGGGCTGATATACGGTTCTGATGTGATGTCCTGAAATTTATGGGCGGTCTGATATTAGGATCTGATGTGAGGTCTAATGAAAAATATTTTTTTCTTATTTTCCTACTCTAAAATCTGGGGTGCGTCTTATGATCAGATGCGTCTTATAAAGCGGAAAATACGGTGTGTGTGTGTATATATATATATATATATATATATATATATATATATATATATATATATTATTTAATTAATTAATTTGACTGCCTTAAAGGGATCGTGCAGTGGCTTCCTTAAAGGAGTTGTACAATGGCATAATGTTGATGACCTATCCACGGGGAAGGTCATCAATGTCAGATTGGTGAGGGTCCAACCTCCAGAATCCCCGATGATCAGCTGTTTGAAGGGGGTTGCAGAGTAAGTGTGAGTGCCGCACCCTTTTCAGTGTTCAACTGCAATCCATGTCTCTTGTAGTGGCAGTGCAGTGTAATTACAACTACACGTCCCATGCACTCAAACTACAAGGGAGACAGCGGTTACATGCTGGATAGGATGCAGCTCTCATCCGAGCTCTGCAAGCCCTTCAAACAGCTGATTGGCAGGGATGCCATGAGTTGGACCCCCACCGATCTGATGTTGATGACCTAGGTCATCAGTTTGATGCCACTGCACAAACCCTTCAAAATGGTTCTGTCTGCTCTACTTTTTTTAAATTTTTTTATAAATACTTCCATTCCCCATGCATTAACTATAGCATCTCTTTCTGCACAGTATTCAGCTTCTCTGTTACTCCTGGAAATATGAGTACATTTGTTATTGTTCCTTTTGTCAATGAGGTGTGTTCCCACTCACTCTGATACTTGCAATGTGTACTGACACGTCCCATTGACAAGAGGAGTGGTAAGACCCAGTCATCAATTTTATACATTTCCAATAGAAAAAATAGTGGGACAGGCAGTTTACAAAAGGTGCCCTGGTTGCTGTTTCACTGAGAATATACAGTGCATTTGGAAAGTCTTCTGACCCTTTAACCTTTTTGTTATGCTGCAGCCTTGTGCTAAAAAAAGCTTCCCCATCAATCTGCACTCAATATCCCATAATGAGAAAGTGAAAACAGAATGTCAGAAATCTTAGCTAATTTATTAAAGAGGAAAAACTAGAATATTGCATTGACATAATTATTCATACCCTTTACTGAGTACTTAGTTGAAGCACCTTTGGCAGTGATTACGGTCTCCAGTCTTCTTGGGTATGATGCCACAAGGTTTGCACACATAGATTTGGGGAATTTCTGCTATTTTTCTCTGCAAATCTTATCAAGCCCTGTCAGGTTGGATAGGGGACTATCGGTAGACAGTCGTCTTCAGGTTTCTCCAGATATGTTCGATTGGGTGGAAGTCAGGGCTCTGGTTGGGCCACTCAAAGAGTTGACGATTCCTGTGTTGTCTTGGCGATGTGCTTACAGTCATTGTCTTGCTGGAAGGTGAACCTTCAGTCCAGAGCATTTTTCATTAAGAATATATGTGTTCTTTGCACTATTCATTTTTCACTCAACATTGACCAGTCTCCCTGTCTCAGCCACAGAAAAAACCCCAAGAACACGATGCTGCCACCACCATGCTTCACTGTTGGGATGGTTTTGTGCAGGTGACGAGCAGTGCCTGGTTTCCTTCTGACATAAGGCTTTGAATTGAGGCCTAAAAACTCTGGTTTTATGAGACCAGAGTATCTTATTTTTCACGGTCTGAGAGTCCTTTAGGTGCGTTATTGGAATCTCCAGGCAGGCATTCACGTGTCTTTTACTGAGGAGAGAATTCTTTCTGGCCAGTGAGTGCTGCAGTGATGGTTGACATTCTGGAAGTTCCTCCTATCTGCACACAGGATCTTTGGAGCTTGGCCAGACTGACCATTGAGTTTTCGGTCTCCTCTCTTACCAAGGTCCTTCTCCGCTATTTCTTAGTTTGGTGGGAAGGCCAGCTCTAGGAAGAGTTCTTGTTGTTCCAAACTTCTTCCATTTAAGAATTATGGAGACCACTGTGCTCTTGGGAACTTTTAGTGCAGCAGAAATTGTACCCTTCTCCAGGTCTCTGCCTCCACACAATCCTGTCTCTGAGCTCTACAGGCAGTTCTTTCCTCCTCATGGCCTGGTTTTTGATTTGATATCCATTGGCAGCTGTCACACGTTCTATAGACAGGGGTGTGTCCTTCCAAATCATGCCCAATCAACTGAATTCAATCCAATCAAGGTCTGAATACTTATGTCAATGTGGAATTTTAGTTTTTCCGTTTTAATAAATTTGCAAAAATTTCATCATTTTTGTTTTCATATGAGGTTTTGAGTGCAGAATGATGGGGAAACTTTTTTTTAAATTTCAGTGCAAGGTGGCAACATAACGAAATGTGAAAAAGAGAAGGGGTCTGAAGACTTTGAATGCATTGCAGGGCCTGTAACTGTGTTTGTCACATGCTTTCAAGTTTCACAGTGCATTTAACCCGAGGAAACGCTTTAATTTTAGTTAAACTTCTATTTCATAGTAGCCCAATGATGCTGCCAAAATAACCCGTGTTTAGTCATCTATATTTGGAACTTCACCACTTTAACCCATTCCTGACTGCCCACTGGATATATACATCCTGTCTGCACATACCCTGTGCAGATAGCACGTATATAAACGTTCAGGCAGCGCTTTAATCCCAGTGCTGATCAGCGCTGGGATTAAAGCTCCTGCTCCTGCAATCTAGCATAATATATATGTTTTTGTATGTTTTTATTTTTTATTTTTTTCATTTTGGGGATTTTTATATTTTTGCATTTTTTAAAATTTATTAAAACATTTTTATAGCTCCTGTAGGGAGCTATAACAAGCAATCGTTCGATTGCTATTCTAGTAGACTCTAATGCATTAGCATTGGAGTCTGAGAAATGTACTGTTTCTATGGAGCCCTGCAACAGGCAGGGACTCCATAGAAATTACTATGCAGCAGACTCCTGTCTTATCCTTAGGATAGCTCATCAATATCAGATCTGCGGGGGGTCTGACACCTGGCACTCCTGGAGATCAGCTGGTTGAAGAGAAGGCTTGTTTGTTTACCTACTCACTGTCGACAATGTAGCCATGAGCAGGTGTAATTACAAGCCGCCTCATTCACTTCTATGGGACGGCTCTGTAGTACACACTAGAATAAGAAGGAGCCGTCCCGTTGAAGTGAAAACACTTTTATTGCTAAAGCAGTCCTTTAGGGGTTAATGTTATGCCTTATCCACAGGATAAAGCCTCATTCACACGTCAGTGATTTCCATCAGTTATTGTGAGCTAAAACCAGGAGTGGCTCTAAACACAGAACAGGAGCAGATCTTTCCCTTTACCTTATGTCTGTGGAGGCTCCATCAGTGATTGTGAGCCCAAACCAGGATTGGAGCCTCCACAGACATACGGGAAAGATCTGCAAAGATCTGCACCTGTTCTGTGGTTAGTCACACCTGGTTTTGGCTCAAAATCACTGACCAAAACACTGATGTGTGAATGAAGAATAAGGGATAACTAACTGATCCATGGCGGTCTGACCACTGGATCTAATCCTTCCTCTCAATGGATCAGTAGGTCCAAGATTTGCCCTGTTGCTCCGATCATTCTCGGTGGGACTGCTGCAGAGCAGAAAAAAAAACAATTTTCTCATGAATGGCTTGAATGTTTTTTTTTTTTTTTTTTTTTGGGAAACCCAATTTTGTTTGTGACCATCCCGCTGTATCCTGGTAAGTTCACCCACATTTGATACTAGATTGACTAAAATCAATGCAGACAGAAACCACTTATATTGCTGTTGCTGCACTGGCTGTCTGATTGCTTATAATGCTGTCTGAACTGTGTCATGTTCTTTCAAATCCAGGAGGAAAAAGCACGGGCCTATAAAAAAGAAAAGCAGAGGGAGAAAAAGAGGAAGGCAGAGGAAGATTTGGGTTTTGAAGAAGATGATGAAATGGCAGCTGTCATGGGTTTCTCAGGGTTTGGTTCCTCAAAAAAGGGTCACTGATTGAACTTGAAAGCAGCAGTCTAACCACCGAGCAGATATTTTCTCTCCCCCACCTACCCCCGTCTTCTTATTTAACCAGAGCTTTTTGTGAATAACCATAATCTTTTATGCCTCGAGTAGTTTTTGTGCTTGACGCAGAGGATTATGGGAGAACCCAGAGATATAGCAAACAGTTGAGCAGACCAAAACTGTGAATCAGTAATGCGCTAACCCTTATTTACTTACAAGCCACGTAATCACTTCTTAGTCCTATGAGCTGATAATCCCACATCTAAACAGCTATTTATATCTGACTGCCTCTGTGTGGTGCCAGGGTTTAAGAGATAAAAGCCTTAACTGTGTATTTTAAATAAGTCCAATTTTGGATAGGTGCTGTCATTCTTACCTCACCTCTGTGTGGAGTCAATAAGCTGTTTCATAGTGAATCCCAGAGCCATGTATATCCACTGCCAATGCATTGTAGCGGTTGTACTGAGATAGTCAGACATGATCCTAGACCCCTAGATAGTTGATACTAGGCCCTACACCCAATCCCAAGAATGAAGGAGTTCCAAGTTGACTGGTGGCCCGCATGTATGGTCATTGTCCAATGCAGTGAATGGATGGTACAAAATACTTGAGTTTTCTCAGAGGTCACTCATTTTCCTATTGATTTAAATCAAATGTTGCAGTCTGTGACTGGCTTATTCTTTACTTGGTGATTTTCCTAAATGCTGGACTCTTCTTCTAAGGACCTCTGTGACAGCCCTTTTTAATGCTCTTCCTGCCGAACTAACATGCTCAAATGAACAGAAGTCAAGGACCTTTACAGCTGAAATAAAGTGTCAGACTTGCTACCAGTCAGATATAAAGTTGTATGGCTGTTTTTTGACAACTTGCATGGATTAAAGACAGGCAAATACCTGTCAGAGAGGATTTTGATTATTGTGGTTTACTGAAAGCCTTCTATAGTTTACATTTTAGCATTGTTTCACAAATGTTGAGTTTTTATGATTATGAAAAATTAGTGGTATGAGATTACAAAATGACTTCTTTCTTCCAGAAACAGTGTCACCCTTATCCATGAGTTTTGTATGGTATTGCAGTTTAGCCCCTTTCACATGACCAGAACCAACCCGTGGAAAAGAGTGGCGCTATTAATGGAAAAAATCAGTTTTTATTTTTCTAATCTCAGACAACGTCTTTACCCAATCATAAAAATCAAAATGAATGCTAAATCGTAAACTTGTATAGAAGGCCCTTACAACTCCCAGTAGATTGACTTCAGGTATTACAAGAATCAAAAGCTCTGATTAATATAAAAAGACTCTTGTGTCATTGGTTACAACAGAATACGCTGCCTAGACCCCCCTGTCTTTGGGGTAACTGGACAATGTTGGTGATATGGGCTGCTGTTCTTCAAGGCGGCACATTTTTCAGATACCAGCTGGTTTATGGTTTTGCAGGCATTAAGAGGTGGGGTAACGTCAAAATCATTGAAGGGCTTATTAAGTGTATTTAAACTTTTTTTTTTTTTTAAATAAAACTTTATCATAAACCTGTTTTTGTTCTGAGTACCTCAGCAGTGTTTTAAGCAAGTAGCTACTTTTATTCTTTTTGTTTTGCAGCCTTTTTATATGTATAAATATGTTTTCTACTCTTGTATTCTGGTGATTTTAAAATGAAAAGAAAGGCAAAAACAACCTTAAATTAGTTGGAAATGACCCGTATCTTCAGCATCCATGCCCCCACAAACACTTTAAAATAAATTCATTGCCACTGTCACGCCTGCTGAATTTCATTATTGCCATGTATTGTGAGGAGTCCAGAGCTGAGCTTTTTTTTTTTTTTTATGGGAAACAATTTTACCTTCCCCCTGCCATGTAAATCTCCACAGCGGTCCATAATATTTGTCAGTGTTTGCTTCAATGGCCTTGCTCCGGGTACATTCTCTCTTGATAAACACTAATAAAATTGAGTCCCGACTATTTTGCTAATGAGCTATGATAGCAATTCGCCTATAACATAAGACAATAATTCTTTCCCTTCTGTAGAGTATGTCAGCATGAAGCACCTAGGCGGAAAATTAATTTTTTTCCCTCCATTCTTTCTTTGCTAGCGTTTCTGTGGTTTGAAACATTGTTAGGCATGTAAATTGACCATGTTGTTCAGTAGTGAGATAGATATAGCTAGGCTTTAGAGGAGGAAAATAAGTAAAAAAAATATATTTTTCATCAGAACCATAATCCAGATAAGACCCCCAAATGTTTCAGACCTCATAATGGACCACCAATCATCATCAGAACCTTAAGCCAGATCAGACCCCAATCTCCATCAGACTCCGTAACCAGACCCCCAATCTTTGAGACCTCAGATCAGACATAAATAAAAGAGCTTGCCTCTCTGCATGGCATCACCACTCCAGAGATCCAGTGTGCTCTTCCTGTAGCACTGCACTGTGACCCAACGTTGCACAGCATCAGGCCATAGTGAAGACTTGCGTGCTCAATGTCCTAGCACTGTATACAGTCAGGACATGGTGTTGGCAGAAGACCAGGCACTAGGAAGTAAAGCCAGCACCAGAAGCGCTATATTCATAGCTCCCTGGTCCATAAGCACTTCCATAATGGAAGCTGTCACTAGTATTCACTTCATAAAACAAACTGCCATTTCCCCACACTTTGGGGGGAAAGGGTATGTCTTATGGTGTAAAAATACATCCGTTTTTAATGTACTTTTTGCAAATAAAATTGCATTTAAAAAAATCTAATTCAGTTGTAGTCATAATAATAACAATGTGCCACTGTATTTAACCAACTGCTCTTCACTATGATGCCACGTTCATTGGCCTAGGCACAGCTCAGCCCATTGAAGTGAATGGGGCTGAGCTGTGATACCAAGCACAGCCACTATACAATGTTCAGTGCTGTGCTTGGTAAGCAAGGAGAAGGCCATGGCATGCACAGGAGAGCCAGTGCCTTATCAAACAGCTGATCTGCAGGGGTCCTGGGTGTTGGACCCCCATGATCAGATACTGATGATCTATCCTTAGGATAAGTCATCAGTAATAAAGCCTCAGAAAACTCTTTTAAAGTTGAGCATTTGACATCCTCTGCATTTTTGTGAACAAGGCACCATTCCAAATACCTGTCCCAGCCGGAGAGCAGGATGTCTTCATTTTTGCGGTGCAAACAGGATGAAAATTCCTCATGAAACCAAACCAAACAAGCAACCTACACATGCTCAACATCTCCTCATAACCCGCCATATGGATAAAGAGATTGGTCTTTTTCATAAATAGAAAATAATTCAGCAGTAACTTCCAGCTCAGTCCATCAAGACAAAATTGTATCAAATTTAAATCGACATTTCTGGTTATGAACAAGACTTTTTACAGGGCAATATATTTATAGTATGCTAAGCAAAGGGAGGGGCAGTAGATTTCCAACACATAATTATTAATTTCCAGCATTGAAGAGTAGAAGGTGCAAGAAAATGTTATCATAAAAGCACTGAACAGCTTTATCATTGATACCCGTAAGCATCCCTGGAGAAGTTGAGAAATGGTGTTAAGAAATTGAAGGCCATCAGACCAGAAAAGCAGTATTTTCCCTTCACCCATGACAGCACCGTAGAGAGATGGTTCCTCCCCCACAGTTGGACAGGAAGCATCGGAGCAATTAAAAAGGGAACACCTACTTCCTCCTTCATTGTTGTTTCCTGTCCCCCGGACAGAGGAGCCAGGCGTGTACAGCCTTTGGGCTGTAAAACAAGAAACGCCTTAAAGAGGTTGTCCTCAGGATAGGTTATCAATATCAGATTGGCGGTGTGGGTGACTGACTTCATGCCTGCTTGACTGAATGTCATTGAGTCTATGGCTGTTTGGTCCATGCCTGTCTGGCCGAATGCCTTTGCGTCTGGGATGGCCTATGAGGGGCTATGCTGGGGTTACTAATTGCATGTGTTTCTATTCCTATGTAGCTGATTGCTTCTGTGTTTGTGCCTGCTTAAGCGACTGATGACGTGACCTGAGGTGCCGGCATGTCTAGAGGCAGTTAGTTGTAGGAGGGTGTAAACTCTTGTTAGAGGTTTGAAGAAATGTTGGGTACCAAGGATATCAAGTTTAGAGGTATAAAGGGAGACTGCAGCATGTGGACTCTATTCTTCTCATAAGGTATTTGAAGGAGGGAATACTATAAGCATCAAGAAATACATGGATTAAATACTTTACCCGGCCTATGTTTTTAAGCCAGGGAGATTCTGCAAGTAATGTAGATGAGAATTGGACCCTGAGGGGTGGACCCTGTACTGTTCCATGTGCCACCAGTCACACCTGGCCTTGAGTTTTGAGTGGAAGCTATATCATTTTTTTTATTCCAATTTCAGCCCAAAAAGCTTATTTTTTGTACAATAAAAATATATGCTGTTATTTTAGAATATTTTTTGTATTCTACACACTTTTGAAAATCTGTGCTTGTAGTCCATGAGTGGAACTTGTATTATGTCCAACTAGAGAATAAAAATCTGTCCGGTTTATCTGATGATAATGTACGTACATGGCTATAATACAAGAGAGATTTGATAACTGTTTTGAGCTTCAGCACTGGTGATCATTACATGGTCTTGACAGATTTTCATGCAAAGAATAAAGGTTTCAATTCATTGACCATAGGCAGAGCTGTGAAACCAATGACGATTTCATACAGACAGCATTTTAGAAAACTGCATAACTTTTTACAAAACAATGAATAACATTTGTTTGCTGAAGCAGGAATAACTCTATTAATTTATAGCACTAACAGATCCAAGCTAAAATATAGCTGCCTACAGATGCTTGGCTATTTTCCCTTTGTCATGTTCCAAGGTTTGCTAATAAGTTGAACATTGACACATACAGTATGGCGCTCCTTCCAGTAGAAGGCAATAGCTAAATGGTTCTCTCTTTGCGTAAGCTGAAACATAAAACTAGGTGATGATCAGGTACTATGTAAAGTATTCACTGCTTTCTTGCTTATGTCTAAACCACGATAAAGTTCTAACCATTATGTAAGGCATAGCCACACCATTCACCTGTGGGATGATAGCTGTGACTGAAAGCCATGCTCTACGGCAGATATTGCCTACCTTGAAGAAACCTTAAAGGGATTTTCCATTATTAATATGTGTGCTCATCTTGTTGCTTACTTCATGTACAGTACATCTGCACCATGTGTTTTAATTTACAATTTAGACTCTTCCGATCCATTTTCACCTTGTAACCCATTCACTCTAGTTTGCTACATCCTGTATGTAGCATTTCCTGTTGCTGTATCCAGCCAAACCCAAGATGCAAGTCTCCTTTCTCCACCACTGCTCCAGTACCACCCCTAATCATGCCCAGTTAGTTTATAGCTCCTCCTACCCAGTTACATAGACACTCCACTATCACTGTCCTTGTTGCTGCTTTTACATACCCATGAACATAACATCACATAAAGTAATAAAGAGCTGTATGGACATGGTCATGTGACCAAAGCCCAGAAAAGAACATAGGAGCAATAAAAGTAAAAGAAAAGCACTGTAAATGGGGTGTTCTATGATTGCTACTGTAATGATTGCCAGTTAGAGGTTGACTTTAAACAAAAAACTATATACAGTGGGGAAAAAAAGTATTTAGTCAGCCACCAATTGTGCAAGTTCTCCCACTTACAAAGATGAGCGTGGGCTGTAATTGACATCATAGGTAGACCTCAACTATGAGAGACAAAATGAGAAAACAAATCCAAAAATCACATTGTCTGATTTTTAAAGAATTTATTTGCAAATTATGGCGGAAAATAAGTATTTGGTCAATAACAAAAGTTCATCTCAATACTTTGTCATATATCCTTTGTTGGCAATGACAGAGGTCAAACATTTTCTGTAAGTCTTCACAAGGTTGGCACACACTGTTGCTGGTATGTTGGCCCATTCCTCCATGCAGATCTCCTCTAGAGTAGTGATGTTTTGGAGCTGTCGCTGGCCAACACGGACTTTCAACTCCCTCCAAAGGTTTTCTATGAGGTTGAGATCTGGAGACTAGCTAGGCCACTCCAGGACCTTGAAATGCTCCTTACAAAGCCACTCCTTCGTTGCCATGGCGGTGTGCTTGGGATCATTGTCATGCTAAAAGACCCAGCCACGTTTCATCTTCAATGCCCTTGCTGATGGAAGGAGGTTTGCACTCAAAATCTCACGATACATGGCCCCATTCATTCTTTCATGTACACGGATCAGTCGTCCTGGTCCCTTTGCAGAGAAACAGCCCCAAAGCATGATGTTGCCACCCCCATGCTTCACAGTAGGTATTGTGTTCTTTAGATGCAACTCAGCATTCACTCTCCTCCAAACACGACGAGTTGTGTTTCTACCAAACAGTTCTACTTTGGTTTCATCTTACCATATGACATTCTCCCAATACTCTTCTGGGACATCCAAATGCTCTCTAGCAAACTTCAGACGGGCCCGGATATATACTGGCTTAAGCAGGGGGACACGTCTGGCATGGCAGGATTTGAGTCCCTGGCGGCATAGTGTGTTACTGACGGTAGCATTTGTTACATTGGTCCCAGCTTTCTGCAGGTCATTCACTAGGCCCCGTGTGGTTCTGGGATTTTTGCTCACAGTTCTTGTGATCATTTTGACCCCACGGGGTGAGATCTTGCGTGGAGCCCCTGATCGAGGGAGATTATCATTGGTCTTGCATGTCTTCCATTTTCTAATTATTGCTCCCACAGTTGATTTCTTCACACCAAGCTGCTTGCCTATTGCAGATTCAGTCTTCCCAGCCTGGTGCAGGTCTACAATTGTGTTTCTGGTGTCCTTCAACAGCTCTTTGGTCTTCATTATAGTGGAGTTTGGAGTGTGACTGTTTGAGGTTGTGGACAGGTGTCTTTTATACTGATAAGTTCAAACAGGTGCCATTACTACAGGTAATGAGTGAAGGACACAGGAGCCTCTTAAAGAAGAAGTTACAGGTCTGTGAGAGCCAGAAATCTTGCTTGTTTGTAGGTGACCAAATACTTATTTTCCACCATAATTTGCAAATAAATTCTTTAAAAAATTTTGTCTCTCACAGTTGAGGTCTACCTATGATGTCAATTACAGGACTGTCTCATCTTTTTAAGTGGAAGAACTTGCACAATTGGTGGCTGACTAAATACTTTTTTCCCCACTGTATATATACCACATCAGACTGCTAAAATATACAATATCGGTAGACATGCAGGATGCAAGCACATAGCCATTTTAATAGTAGTAGTAGTTGCTGATGTGTTAGGTAGAGTCATTGGGAACAAGAAAGTCACATTTGTGCAGCACCCAATTAATAGGATGACACCAGCTGGGTATTGGGTGGTTGCCTTGGTAACTGTCTCACCTGGCATGCAGCAAAGTACCTCCATCACCAATGTTAGATCAGGAAGATGTTATTGGCACTACAAACCCCTTTAAAATTCTTCCTCATTCATGGTGGACCAAAACATTTTGTTAACCATCAAGTGCCACATTTTCAGATATGCCTCACAGGATGTGAGTGGATTTCACCATTCCTTTTGTATTTTTTCAATCTCTTTCTCCTCCAGCTGTTATATTTAATATTTTGTGGATAGCTTTTTATTACAATTTGAGAGGCGCAAGAGAGGAATTATGATGATGCTATAGTTTCTCTTTGAAAATCAACTCAATTGCTGTAAGCTTGTATGGACAGCTCCCAGACAGACCTTCTTTTCCTGCTTGTACTGTCACACTGCTGGTGTTGGGAAGTTAGTGATGTGCGAATGTCACAGGTCACACTGTCTAAGCCTGTCTGGTTTGGAAATCATGGGTTGTCAGGAACATGCAAACCCCAATATCCTTCTCTAACTGTAATAGTGCAGGGGGCCACAGTGTCGGACTGGGGTAACTAAGGGCCACCAGTAAAATTCATTTTGGGGGCCCACTGTAAAGCTACATGCGAATACTAACCACCCATACAGTGGCAGCAGCATGATGCTACAATTTGATGATGGGGGCCCATGCAGTGACTTCAAGAGGGCAGGTCCCTGGGGAAAGAGGACATGGCTACCCTGACTCTATATCTAAAAGTAATCTCAGCTACCCAATGTGTCTCTATAATAAACTGGGTGCTTTGTTAAATAATGTGCCCAGGTTTTCATATCAGCCTAGGCTGATTCAGATGCTCTATGCTGCCTATCTATATCTAGTGCTGTCAGTCTACTATACTATGTGCCACTTGTAAAAGGGGTGAGGGACCAGGGGCTCACCGGGGGATTCACCTGTTCCCCTGTGGACTAGTTAAAGCCTAGCCACAGATAACATACCCCCATGACAGCCAACATGTCTCTCAAATTGATGAACAGTTTGGGCAGCCATGGGCTCCTAGGCACCTCTGTCCCCAGGCAGCTGCTCAAAACAGCCATATCAGCCACTGCCCTTGTCTGTGTTCACCTCATGGGAGGCCCTTTGGCAGAACCCCCAGAGCGGCTGAACCTGTGGAGAGAAGCAGATGTACCTGATCTCCGCCTCTGGGTTCTGGATACTTTGCTCACCCTGGGCTACTGTAGCTCTCAAGTCTCCCCACATCAGCATTTGATTTGACGCATGACCCAGTGACATGATGCAAGGGAGACGTGTCACCAGTGCAACTAACTATTGGTTGCAGCAGCCACATGACCCACATCAGACTGGATTGTTGCCGGAAGACTTGTGAGCTCCAGTAGACCAGAGGGAGCAAAGGAGCTGGAACCCAGCAGGGATCAGGTGTGTATGATTCCCTCCACATGTCCAGCCATGCCATATGGTCTGCTCAAAAGGTTCCCAGGAGTTTACAGCTCCTTTAAATTCTCTGATGACCATGTCCTTATCTTTACAGCAGCTAACAAGTGAGCTGGTTATTTTTTCTATATATGGACCCCAGAAGCTTAAACTATAATACAAACCTGAAGTTTATTTTGTGATTATATGTTCTATTTAAAGAAGCCATGATGTTACGTGAAAAGTATCAAACGTGGATGACTCAGAAGCCAGTCTTCCTTTTATGTATTGGAAATGGGAGAACAAATTTAGAAGTAGTATTCAATTTGGCAAAACAAAAAACGACAATAAAAGTAGAAAGGCTCAATTTCTATCACTACATATAGGTTCATCATTTGCACTGAAATACAGAAATTAACTTTTGACAATCTATTTTCAAACCACACAATAATAGCAAATGCCCCATTGTCACAGTGCTAGTTAATGATTCCTTCTATTACAAATTTCCATCTTTAATTCAAATTCGAAGACCCCCCCAGTTGGGTCTCTGCCAGTGTCATTCGTGGATATTTTTAGAAACTATTGTGAGCGAGTCTATTAGTGTGTTTGCACCATGACTGTGTTATATAAAGCTGCACCCTGGCTTATCATACAGGTTCATGCATCTATTTCTGTCTATATGTGCCTATACAAAAATCACAGAAAAAGATAAAAAAACATCCTGCATGATGTAATACCTGTGGATGGACATGGATACATTTATAAAAGAAAAATCATGGAAAATAATGCACCTACTCGTGCCAAGGTGGTCTCAGTCAGACAAGGCCTACTCTAAACCTATCTATGCTGAATATATATATATATATATATATATATATATATATAACAGACCAAAAGTTTGGACACCTTCTCATTCAAAGAGTTTTCTGTATTTTCATGACTATGAAAATTGTAGATTCACACTGAAGGCATCAAAACTATGAATTAACACATGTGGAATTATATACTTAAAGGGAACCTGTCATCTCCGAAACACCCCCTGAACTAGAGTAAGCGTTGTATAGTGTAAATGATGCTGAATCCGAATATGTAAGTTTTATTTTCATACTCGCTTCCATTCCCACCCTGTGCTCCCACAAACCAGCAGTAAAATGCATTGAGAGGACTCTTCTTTGAGTCCTCTCCATTATGTGAGTAAGTCCACTGAGTGCATTTTACTGCAAGTTTGTGGGAGCACAGCGTCGGAATGGAAGTGAGTATGAAGATAAAACTTACATATTCAGATTCAGCATCACTTACACTATACAACGCTTACTCTAGTTCAGGGGGTGTTTTGGAGATGACAGGTTCCCTTTAACAAAAAAGTGTGAAACAACTGAAAATATGTCTTATATTCTAGGTTCTTCAAAGTAGCCACCTTTTGCTTTGATTACTGCTTTGCACACTCTTGGCATTCTCTTGATGAGCTTCAAGAGGTAGTCACCTGAGATGCTTAGCACTTGTTGGCCCTTTTGCCTTCACTCTGCGGTCCAGCTCACCCCAAACCATCTCGATTGGGTTCAGGTCTGGTGACTGTGGAGGCCAGGTCATCTGGTGTAGCACCCCATCACTCTCTTTCTTGGTCAAATAGCCCTTACACAGCCTGGAGGTGTGTTTGGGGTCGTTGTCCTGTTGATAAATAAATGATGGTCCAACTAAACGAAAACCGGATGGAATAGCATGCCGCTGCAAGATGCTGTGGTAGCCATGCTGGTTCAGTATGCCTTCAATTTTGAATAAATCCCCAACAGTGTCACCAGCAAAGCACCCCCACACCATCACACCTCCTCCTCCATGCTTCACAGTGGGAACCAGGCATGTAGAGTCCATCCGTTCACCTTTTCTGCGTCACATAAAGACACGGTGGTTGGAACCAAAGATCTCAAATTTGGACTCATCAGACCGAAGCACAGATTTCCACTGGTCTAATGTCCATTCCTTGTGTTCTTTAGCCCAAACAAGTCTCTTCTGCTTGTTGCCTGTCCTTAGCAGTGGTTTCCTAGCAGCTATTTTACCATGAAGGCCTGCCGCACACAGTCTCCTCTTAACAGTTGTTGTAGAGATGTGTCTGCTGCTAGAACTCTGTGTGGCATTGACCTGGTCTCTAATCTGAGCTGCTGTTAACCTGCGATTTCTGAGGCTGGTGACTCGGATGAACTTATCCTCCGCAGCAGAGGTGACTCTTGGTCTTCCTTTCCTGGGGTGGTCCTCATGTGAGCCAGTTTCTTTGTAGCGCTTGATGGTTTTTGTGACTGCACTTGGGGACACTTTCAAAGTTTTCCCAATTTTTCGGACTGACTGACCTTCATTTCTTAAAGTAATGATGGCCACTCGTTTTTCTTTACTTAGCTGCTTTTTTCTTGCCATAATACAAATTCTAACAGTCTATTCAGTAGGACTATCAGCTGTGTATCCACCTGACTTCTGCCCAACACAACTCATGGTCCCAACCCCATTATAAGCCAAGAAATCCCACTTATTAAACCTGACAGAGCATACCTGTGAAGTGAAAACCATTTCAGGTGACTACCTCTTGAAGCTCATCAAGAGAATGCCAAGAGTGTGCAAAGCAGTAATCAAAGCAAAAGGTAGCTACTTTGAAGAACCTAGAATATAAGACATATTTACAGTTGTTTCACACTTTTTTGTTAAGTACATAATTCCACATGTGTTAATTCATAGTTTTGATGCCTTCAGTGTGAATCTACAATTTTCATAGTCATGAAAATACAGAAAACTCTTTGAATGAGAAGGTGTTCCCAAACATTTGGTCTGTACTGTATGTGTGTGTATATATATATATATATATATATATATATATATATATATATATATACACACCTATAGTCATATCACCGATTTTCAGTAAGAAAAAAGAGGGACAATTACTTGCAGTAAAGTTTTATGCCCTGCTTTTTTTGCCTGGGCATGGGGTTGCCTCACATCAGCAAGTGGCATTTATCATGTAGAGAAAGTTAATACTTACTAATGTATTGTTATTATCCATATTGTCTCCTTTGCTGGCTGGATTCATTTTCCATCACATTATACACTGCTTGTTTTCATGGTTACGACCACCCTGTATCCAGGGGTCCCCAACCACCGGTTCGTGGCCTTGGACCAGGCCCTGAATTGATGTCTGCCGGGCCGCGGTGGCAGTGGACAAGGAGATGAGCGCTTCCATTGTGGAAGCGCTCATCTCCATAGTCATCTGTATCGCCGTCCTCAGGACAGCGATACAGATGCCTGTGATGCGGGGCAGGGGAGGGAGAGGCATCTCCCCTGCCCGTTCCTCTGATAGGCTACAGGCACTAGGCCTACAGCCTATCAGAGGCCGACTCAGGAGGCGCGATCACGTCATCGCACTGACTGAGCCGTACAGCACAGGACACAGGCCGGAAGAGGCCTGCGTCGCAATACCAGAGGAGAGGAACACTGGGGGGGCACTTCTAACTGGCACATGATATGGGGGGCACCTATGGGGGCACTTATAGTATTGGGGAGCATTTATGGGGCCACTTCTCATTGGCATATTTTTGGAGGGCATCTATGGGGGCACTTCTTATTGGCATATTAGTGGGGGCATCTATGGGGCACTTCTTATTGGCATATTATTGGGGGCATCTATGGGGCATTTCCTATTGGCATATTATTGGGGGCACTATGGGGCACTTCTTATTGGTATATTATTGGGGGGCATCTATAGGGGCACTTACTGGCATAATAATTGGGGGCACTGTGGGGGCATTTACTGGTACATTATTCAGGGCTCTGTGGGGGCATCTATGGGGGCACTTACTGGTACATTATTGGGGGCACTGTGGGGGCATTTATGGGGCCACTTTTTACTGGCACATTATTGGAGGCATCTATGGGGCACTTTTTACTGGCACATTATTGGGGGCTGTGTGGGGGCATCTATGGGGGCACTTCTTACTGGTACATTATTGGGGGCATCTATGGGGGCACTTTTTACTGGCATATTTGTGGGGGCACTTATTGGTACATTATTGGGGCATCTATGGGGGCACTTCTTACTGGTACATTATTGGGGACACTGTGGGGGCATCTATGGGGGCACTTCTTACTGGCACATTATTGGGGGGCACTATGGGGGCACTTCTTACTGACACATTAGTGGGGGCATCTATCGAGGCCACAAAGAAGGGATACTTTGTATGGGGGCTCTGTATAGGGACATTTTATGTTACATTTATATATTTTAATATGCACCTTGCGTGAATTAGTCAGCGCCGACAGAACCTGTCCACCCCCCGGGCCCTGGGGAAATTGTCTAGCGAGAAACCGGGCCTTGGTGCAAAAAAGGTTGGGGACCACTGCTGTAATCGATCAGTGGTAGTCGTACACTGTAGGAAAAAATGTCAGCTTCTCTGGTGACTGGGACCATGGGAGCTCACATAAGCTGGTGTTTTTTTAAATAGTATGCAAGCACGGTCACTGCTGATGGATTGCAGGATTCTCATGACCATAGAAACAGTGTGTAATGTGATGGAAAAATGAATTACGCCAGCAAAGGAGGCAACATGGACAATCACAATACATTAGTAAGTGCCTTGTATTAACTTTCTCTACATGATAAATGTGATTTGCTGAAGTGACAAAACCCATTTAAGGCAAGAGTTCAGGATTTAGCAGAGTAATGTGCAAGAAATGTGGATCCTTTAGCGAACACAGCATTGATAAAACAAAGTGAACATAGACCATTAGTGAGGCAGTCCAGGGACACCCAGGGAAGGCTCACCAGAGCCAAGTAAGCACATTGAAGCAGCAGAGTCCAGGAGATACAGTACCAGTCACAGCAACCAGTTGCAGACCTTGGGTGGCAAGAATAGATACCAGGAGACACTGGCAACAGCGACCAAGAGCTGGCTGGGGTTGGAACCAGGAGATATCAGGAGTAGCGTCCAGAGCAGGCCAGGATCAGAACCAGAAAATACTTGGTGCAGCGCCCAGAGCATTCCATGTAACAATTCGGATGGACACAGCACCTGGAGCAAAGGCACAGAAGCTGGAGCAGAGACACAAGAGTTGGAATTTAAAGTAGGGTCATAACCAGGAGAGCAGTTCAAGAGTCAGACACACAGTAACCAAGGGTCATGGCAGAACACAGCAATACATAGTCATGAACGTAGCTAAGGATCATCAACAGAAATACAGATCAACAACCAAAAGTAGGTACCAGAGGACAAGGCAAGACAAGGTAAAGGATAACCAGTAGTACCAAAAATGCCAGTAAAAACATGGAAGTGGAAACACACTCAGAACAAAGCATCAAATGCCAGAGTCAAATAGCACCTAGCCAGCAGCAGCCCCAACAGTGCAGTTCAGTGCAGAGGTCCTTATAGCAAGAAGTACTATTAATCAGTCTCCTTCTATGCAGTTCTCAACAAGCAGAGACAAAATCTGTGTTGTTCCAGCTATGGCTTTCCAACTACTGTAGAACTAATTTAATTGTATTCAGTGTTATAGCTGTTAATCTCTATACTTGGTGTGGTTTACTGCCATCTTGTGGCCATTGTTAAATTTGTTTTTTGTAAGTTATCTATGCTGTAATTTCCATGTCACTCATCTTGTAACTCACGTGAGCTCACATCCTGTGTCCTTTTAGTCTTTTCCTGTTTGTCAGACATGCATCACTGAAATGGGGAGAGCATTTCCCTTTGACCTCTATCATCATTTCACAAGGAACAGTCTATAAACTATCTAAAGGTATATCCATTGCATCTCCTTTACTGGAATTCTGCATGCAACTAGTGTTGCTAGGTGCATGTGTATTGTGAGTTCACTATCTTCCTTTGCTTGTACAAAAGGTTGCCACTAAGACTTCAGACTAAGACTTCTCTCTCAGAATAACTTCTCTCTCAGAATCACATCAGTTTATTTTATTTACATAGCACAAACATATTCCGCAGCAATTTACAGACATTATCACCACTTGCTGCTCCAATCTAAATTCCCTATCAGTATGTCTTTGGATTGTGGGAGGACACTAGAGTAAGTAGAAGTAACCCATACAGATACGGGGAGAACATACAAACTCAATGCAGATGTTGTTTGTGGTTTTAAACCTAGTAAGCACTGACCACTGAGCCACCATGCTAAAGACAATTAATATGGAATACTGATGCTACCTAGGATTGCTAAGCCTAAGCCTCCCCCAATACAGACATTGGCCCTGATTTATCACACCTTCACTCCAGAATTCTGTCTTCAAAAAGTCGCACGATAGGGCTTTTGCGACTTTTTTGCGCATTTTTTTGCGACTTTTTGCATGTGTACACCACTCACTCCAGTTTGTAATATGGGTGGAAAAGTGGGTGTGGTTAGCCATGTTAATGAGTTTCACTCCAGATTTATCATTGCGACTTTTTAAAAAAAGTCGCAAAATAGTCGCAATCTCACTCCAGGAGGAGGGTGGAGTAGGAAAAGTGGAGTAGCTTCTCTAGACAGAAGTGTTAGGTTTAAGGACAAGCCACATTTATCAAACAACCTGTGATGTTTGATAAATGTGGCACAAAGTACTCCAACATAGATGCAAGCAAAACTGACTTCAAATATTCTCCTAATGATAAATTCCCCCCATTGCCTTAAACTAGTTCTTGTTGAAACTAGGGCACTTTGGGGATATGCTTTTACTAGCTTTAGTAAAGGTTTATTTACTTGGCTCTGTGGTCAGGTGAAGGTCCAGGCTGATCACCAACAGTAAAGATGTAATGTTTACATTTTGTAAAATTATTTATGTTAGTTTGTTAATGGGAAAACTAGACCCTTAAAAAGAATTTAGACACCAGACTAGACCCCTAAAGTCAATCAGTCTCTAGACCAAACCAGCCTCTAAAATTAATTCAGGCTCTATACCATACGCAAAAAGAATATATATACATACTTTCTGCACCTTGGCCTTATATACTTCCACACAAGCTCCTGATGGTGGCTAGCATCAAGATACTGCAGTCCTCCACTATATTTATGGTCTTTGATTCTGCAGTAACCTATGACTCTACATGATGACCCATATCTGTTACATGTCACCTCCTAATCCTCTCTTGGGGAGGGGCACCCCACTGCCACAGGCCCTCACTTCTATGCAGACTCACCAATAGGCTAGTATCTTGCATATGGTGCAGGTTCAGTCACTATAACTGGGGGAACATCTGATGCCAGGAGGGCTGCCTGGTGCAAAGCAATGAACTGAAAGTATCTCTGATCCTGCTGCTGTTGGAAGCAAGACTCAACAATGCTTTCTGTAAATGGATCGTTGAACATGAGGTAGTGGAAGCGCCTTATTGGAGGCGGGCGGCACACGGCTCCTCTATGTTAAAGCAACACTGTCTACACAACTGCCCAACATTCCTACACCAATTTGTTTGTACTCATAAATGTATAATACACATAAATTACATGCTGTACCTTATTGTCGCCAGGCTATGTATCTGGCTCATGCAGATATTTATGTGGAATCCAAATAAAAAAATAAATAAAAGCAACATGCTCCAAGAGATGAACTGAAACAGAACCCCACACATACAAACAGAACTAAAAGGAGCACAACATGGTTCTGTACTGCATGCTGAGCAGGGGCGTAGCTAAAGGCTCATGGGCCCTGGTGCAAGAGGTCAGCTTAAAAATGCCCCCAGTGCCCCCATGTGCCAGTAAAAATGCCCCCAGTGCCCCCATGTGCCAGTAAAAATGCCCCCAGTGCTCCCATGTGCCACTAAAAATGCCCCCATGTGCCACTAAAAATGCCCCCAGTGCCCCCATGTGCCAGTAAAAATCCCCCCAGTGCCCCCATGTGCCAGTAAAAATGCTCCCAGTGCCCCCATGTGCCAGTAAAAATCCCCCCAGTGCCCCCAATAGAGCTCCGGTTCGGGACTGCAACAATAAAAAAAAAGTAAACACTTATACTTACCTCCATGGAGCTGGCAGCGATGTAGGCCTCTTCCGGCCTGTGTCCCGCGCTGTATGGCCGGGCAGGAGAGGGAGAAGCGTCTCCCCTGCCCGTTCCTCTGATAGGCTGCAGGCCTAGTGCCTGCAGCCTATCAGAGACCGGCTCAGGCGGCGCGATGACGTCATAGCGCCGCCTGAGCCGGTCTCTGATAGGCTGCAGGCACTAGGCCTGCAGCCTATCAGAGGAACGGGCAGGGGAGACGCTTCTCCCTCTCCTGCCCGGCCATACAGGCATCTGTATCGCGGTCCTGAGGACAGCGATACAGATGACTATGGAGATGAGAGCTTCCACAATGGAAGCGCTCATCTCCTTATGCCCCGCCGCAGAGCAGGGCCGCGCCGCACCTGCCTAATTAGTGGTGCGGCCCTGCAAGTGGCAAGGGGGGGCCTCGGGCCCCCCCTGGCTTAGGGGCCCGGTTGCAACTGCGACCCCTATAGCTACGCCACTGATGCTGAGCTTGTACAGAGTTCACATACTGTAGCATATGTAGCAAGATCTCTGCTTGCTGCCCTTCAGCAGGAAACAGCTCTGACATAACTGTGCTATGCTGATACTGTGCCAGGGTGCCCCCCACAGTAATAGTGCCCCCCATAGTAATAGTGCTCCCCAAAGTCCCAACTAATAATTCTCTGCCAGAGTGCACTTGTTAGTAATAGTGCCCCCAACAGTACTAATGTCCCCACTGTGCCCCAGAAGTAATAATGCTTCCAATGTGCCCATAAGAAGTGCCCCCAAAATTTCACCCCAATAATGTGCCAGTAAGAAGTGCTCCCCACGCATAGATGCCCCCCAAATTATATGCCAGTAAGAAATGTCCCCCGTGCCCCCATGTGCCAGTAAAAATGCCCCCAGTGCTCCCGTGCCATTAAGAAATGCCCCCAAGTGCCAGAACAAATGCCCCAAGTGCCCCATGTGCCAGTAAAAATGCCCCCAGTGCCCCCTTTTGCTGCTAAAAATGCCCCCAGTGCCCCCATGTGCCAGTAAAAATGCCCCCATTGCCAGTAAAAATGCCCCCAGTGCCCCCATGTGCCAGTAAAAATGCCCCCAGTGCTCCCATGTGCCAGTAAAAATGCCCCCAGTGCCCCCATGTGCCAGTAAAAATCCCCCCAGTGCCCCCAATAGAGCTCCGGTTCGGGACTGCAACAATAAAAAAAAAAAAAGTAAACACTTATACTTACCTCCATGGAGCTGGCAGCGATGTAGGCCTCTTCCGGCCTGTGTCCCGCGCTGTACGGCTCAGGCGGCGCGATGACGTCATCGCTCCGCCTGAACCGGTCTCTGATAGGCTGCAGGCACTAGGCCTGCAGCCTATCAGAGGAACGGGCAGGGGAGACGTTTCTCCCTCCCCTGCCCGGCAGTACAGGCATCTGTATCGTGGTCCTGAGGACAGCGATACAGATGACTATGGAGATGAGAGCTTCCACAATGGAAGCGCTCATCTCCTTATGCCCCGCCGCAGAGCAGGGCCGCGCCGCACCTACATAATTAGTGGTGCGGCCCTGCAAGTGGCAAGGGGGGGCCTCGGGGCCCCCATGGCTTAGGGGCCCGGTCGTAACTGTGACCGCTGCGATCCCTATAGCTACGCCACTGATGCTGAGCTTGTACAGAGTTCACATACTGTAGCATATGTAGCAATCTCTGCTTGCTGCCCTTCAGCAGGAAACAACTCTGATAACTGTACTATAATGAGCTATACACCAGTGTGTCCATCATATGACCAGAAAAGGTTTTTATCTACTGGGAGGAAACAAGGTTCCTGTTGAATGGCAGCAAAATAGAAAAACTGTATTTTTCACCCTATAAGACGCATCGGCTCATAAACCGCACCTAGGTTTTAGAGGAGGACAACAAGAAAAACATATTTTTCATTAGACCTCAGGTCAGACCAGCAATCAGACCCCCAATGTTAATCAGACCTCAGCTCACAGCCCCAATCAGACCCCCAATGTTAATAACACAAACTATAGACTACAGACTATAAATATAAGTAAAAATAAATAATTCATGACGGTAAATAAGGGGGAAAAACAAGCAGAATCAAAGAGGTAAATATACCCTCCAAGTGCTGAATGGAGACATAGGTTATAGGGCTTCTCCCCCCCAGAACAAGATATTACACATGTCACACTTATGGGTAAGTATACGGTCATACATATGAGTACCGTTATGTAGATCATAAAATAAATACATAAATGGAGACTACTACTGGCCAGTCAGAAGTCAACAGATATAATAATCCTAATTAATATAAGTCAGAAATCCAATGTTCGCATAACTCACTGAGGGACATGATCAAGTGGGGCTAGACAAGACACCCAAATAACCACTGCAAATTCTCCCCAATGTTAATAAGACCTCAGATCAGACCCCCAATCAGACCCCATGCCTCTTATCAGCCCCCATATGCACCCCCCATGCCTCTCTTCATCCCCATATGAGCCCCCCATGCCTCTCATCAGCCCCCATATCAGCCCTCATGCTTTTAATTAGCCCCATATCAGCCGCCATTCCTTTCATCAGCTCCCATACATTATGAACTCAGCATGCCTCTCATCAGCCCCCATGCTTTTCACCAGCCCCAGGCACAGAGAAGTTAAAATAAAAAAAAAAACACTTACCTCTCCTGCTCCATACGCCACTGCTCCTCTCCTCCAGCTTGCTCTGCATGCAGCGGCTGTGCTTTGAAGTGGCATGCACAACGTGAGGTCACAAAGCGCCTTCATGCTGCCATACGCGGCCAATGCACAGCCAACAGCTGAGGACCAGGAAGCGGTGAGTACAGAGCCTTCACCGTTTCCCAGTCCTCCGGTAATAGTGAGCTTTTCCATAATGGAAGCGCTCATTAGTATTCTCCCCATAAGATGCTGGGGCATTCCCCCCCCCCCCCATTATTTGGGAGAAGAAATGCGTCTTATGGGATGAAAAATATGGTATATATTTTCATTACATAAAGAATAACCTTACTTTTTGGAAAGCCCTCACTGCTTTGAATGACAGGGTGAAGCAGTGACAAAACATCGAGGGAGGGACTGGCCACAGAAAGGTGTGGAGCTTGAGTGCAACAAGAGCAAAGATGACACCCCCATTGCACCAAAGGACTAATTTACATATTAAGAAAAAGTATCATAATTCAGGAAAGGAGCCACGGATCAAGTAAAGGAAAACAGCATTATAATCAGGTGAACCACATCTATGTGTCTATGCAAACAGTTTGATGGGGAGGTCGCTGGTGACAGATTCCCGTTAACAGGATTTTCCGGTAAAAATGATTTTTTAACAAATTCCTGCAGCATGGCTCCTGAAGATTCATACTTACCTGCTTCACGCTGCTCTGGTGTTTCGCTTTGCCTCTGCTGCCTCCATCTTCTGATCTCAGCACTGTTTGCATCCTGCTAGCTATGGACATGGTCACACACACCACTCCAGCCAACGACTGGCTTTAGCTGTGATGTCCTACTTGTGGCAGTCATTGGCTAAAGCCGTGCACGTGACCATGTCCATAGCCAACCAGATGTAAACTTCTGAGAGCAGAATCAAGGTGGAGGACCAGAGCAGCATGAAGCAGGTAAGTATGAATCTTATGTTTTAGGGGCCTTGCTGCGGGAACTTATTAAAAAATATTTTTGACTGAAAGACCCCTTTAAGGGCTTCTTTACCGTATTGTATACATGTCACACATGCTGTTGCTGTGCTTCTGTAAAATGCATCCACATTTTGGACTGAATAGCACAACAATGAATCAGTCCTTCTTTTGTGTTTTGCTTTATTTAAATTAAATAAAAGTCTTTTTTACTTGCTTCAATGGGTATTCATTATTGTGTCTAGGTCATCTTTTCAAGCACTGGTAAAGAACTTGTGCAGTTTTTAAGCAATACTGATGTTTACAGATATTCTCATCCTCCACGTATTGTTGCTATGTGCTTTGGGTGTCTCATCACCTACTGACTAGTAACACTTCCACACAAATTAAATGTTATTATCAAGGTTCCTGCAAGGCCAGTTGATGCCTACAGATTCTTCTAGAAGTGATGTTGCAATGAGAATTGAAGATAACATCTCTGGACCATGGTTTAGGAGTATGCCTATAAGCCACAGGTCACGCATATCGAGCTTTTTCTTTTACTGGTAGAGAAAATGAATCTAAGGAGGTAAGAAGGTAAAAAAATCAATTTCAGTTCATCTAGGAAGAAGCATTTGGAATAGTAAGACTAGAGGCTAGCAATAAAATCTACAGTGCAAAGAAAAAGTATTTGTCCCTTCCTAATGGCTTCTATTTTTGGATGTTTTTCACATTTGAATGTGTCAGAACATCAAACTACTTTTAATATTAGACAAAGATAACCCAAGTACCCACAAAATGTTATTTTTAAATGAAAATGTAACTTATTGAATGAAAAATACTGTACAGCCCTTAAAGGGGTTCTCCAAGTTAAATTTATTGATGACCTATCCTCAGGATAGGTCATCAATATCAGATCGGCGGGGGTCCAACACCCGGCACCCCCGCTGATCAGCTGTTAGAGGAGGAGGGGCGCGCCATACCAGCCCTGCCTCCTCTTCACTTTTTACCTGCTGGCTGTAACGGGGGTAGTGGTGCGTAGGTGCAATTACACCCAAGCCGTCCGATTCATTTCAATGGACTTGTATGGGAGCGATCCTTCCCATTGAAATGAATGGGGCGGTTAGGTGTAATTACACCTACTCACCACTACCCCTGTTACGGCTAGGATGTAAACAGTGAACAGGAGGCAGCACTGGTACTGCGCGCGCCTCCTCCTCAAACAGCTGATCGGCGGGGGTTCATCTAGGAAGAATCATTTGGAATAGTAAGATTAATAGAGGCTAGCAATAAAATCTACAGTGCAAAGCGCCGGGTGTCAGACCCCTGCCGATCTGATATTGATGACCTATCCTGAGGATATGTCATCAATAAATTTAACTTGAAGAACCCCTTTAACCCCTTCACGCCCAGCGCCGTAATAGTATGGCGCTGCATGAAGGGGCTTGACGCCCGGCGCCGTAGTACTACTGCATGGGGCCAGCTGTTCCCAGTAGCCGGACCCCTGCTGCGTACGCCCGCATCGGTGAATACACCGATGCGGACGTATTAACCCTCGATATGCCGCGGTCAGCACTGACCGTGGCACATGCGATGCGTGCATAGGTAAGTAGGGTCCATCGGGTCCCTGCGCTGCTGTGATGGGGACCCAATGGCTTGACATTCCTTAGGCATCGTGGCTGCTATCCCTGCATACCTGTGCGATCCAGCCCCCTGGATCGCACAGGAAGCAGGCTGTAAGTGTATTACATTGAGTAATACACTTACAGCCAATGCATTACAATACAACAGTATTGTAATGCATTGTAAAGGGGATCAGACCCCCAAAAGTTAAATAAAGTGAAAAAAAAGGAACAAAAATAAAGTTACAAAAAATAAAAGTTTCAAGTAAAAAAAAAAGCGCACTTTTCCAAAAATAAAGTTAAAAAAATTGTAAAAAAAAAAAGGAAAAAAAGAAAAGTATATATATTAGGTATCACAGCGTCCGTATCGACCGGCTCTATAAAAATATCACATCTTCCACCCCGCCAGGTGAACGCAGTAAAAAAAACAAAAAAAACCCAGTGCCAAAACAGCCATTTTTCCCTCACAAAAAGTGTAATAGTAGGTGATCAAAAAGACATATTTAACCCAAAATGGTACCAATCAAACCGTCATCTTGTCCTGCAAAAAATGATACCCTACCTGATACCCTACCCGAAAAATAAAATAATATGGCTCTCAGAAAATGGCAACACAAAAAAAAGATTTTATTCTGTTCAAAAATAAATCTAATGCGTAAAACTTTCCAAAAATAAAAATGTTAGACATATTGGGTATTGCCGAGGCCGTAACAACCTGCTCTATAAAAATATTACATGACATGGCCCTCCAGGTGAATGCTGTAAATTTTTTTTAAAAAACTATGCCAAAACAGCCATTTTTTTCCCTCTTGCCTCACAAAAAGTGTAATAGCAGGCAACCAAAAGGCGTATTTAACCCAAAATGCTACCAATAAAACCGTTATCTTGTCCCACAAAAAATGAGACCCTACCTGAGACAATCGCCCAAAAAAAAAAAAAAAATGACTCAGAAAATAGCAACACAAAAAAAAGATTTTATTCTGTTCAAATATAAATCTAATATGTAAAATTTAATAAAAATGGTAGACATATTTGGTATCGCCGCATCTGTAACAACCTGCTCTATAAAAATATCACATGATTTGCCCCCTCAGGTGATTGCTGTAAAAAATAAAAAAATAAAAACTATGCCAAAACAGATATTTTTTTCACCTTAACTCACAAAAAGTGTAATACCAAGCGATCAAAAAGTCTTATGTACCCCAAAATGGTACCAATGAAAACATCACCTCATCCCGCAAAAAATGAGCCCCCACATAAGACAAGAACTCAAAAAAATAAAAATCAATGGCTCCCGCAAACCAACCCATCAAAATCTGTGCTGCAAAATCCATATGGCACTCCTTCTGTTCTGAATCCTGCCATGCGCCCCCACAGCAGTTTACCACCACATATGGGGTGTTAACGTATTCAGGAGAAAATGGGGAACAAATTATGGGGTGCTTTTCTCTTGTTACCCCTTATGAAAATGAAAAATTGAAAACATTTTATTGGAAGAAATGAAACTTTTCATTTTCACAGCCAAGTGTTTCCAAATTCCGTAAAACGCTTAGGGGGTCAAAGTGGTCAGTACCCCCTTAATATATTCTTTGAAGAGTGTAGTTTCCAAAATGGGGTCACTTTTTGAGAGTTTCCACTGTAGGGGTCTGTCAGGGTCTCTAAATTACAAAATGGTGCCTAAAAACCATTCTAGCAAAATCTGCCTCCAAAATCCGTATGGCGCTCATTTCCTTCTGACCACTGCCACAAACCCATAGAGATGTTTACCACCACATATGGGGTATTTCTGTAAACTTCAGAATCAGAGTAATGTATATTGAGGTTTAGTTTGCTGTTAACCCTTGCTGTGTTGCAAGAAAAAAAATATTAACATGAATAATCTACCAAAAAAGTGAAATTTTGAAATTTCACCATTTTCCTTTAATTCTTGTGGAACACCTCAAGGGTTAACACCTCAAGTTTGTAACATCAGTTTTTTATAATGTGAGGGGTGTAGTTTCTAAAATGGGGTAATTTATGGGTGGTTCCCATTACGTAAGCCCCTCAAAATAACTTTATATCTGAATTGGTGCTTAAAAAAATGTTTTTGGAAATTTTGTTGAAAATTTGAAAAATTGCTTCTAAACTTCTATGCCTTCTAACGTCTGAAAAAAGTAAAATGACATTTATAAAATGATGCCAACATAAAGTAGACATATGGGGAATGTGAAATAATAACTATTTTTGGAGGTATTACTATGAATTTTGAAAGTAGAGAAATTGAAATTTGGAAATTTTTCCAAATTTTTGGTAAATTTGGTATTTTTTAATAAATAAAAATGAAATATTTTGCCACAAATTTACTACTGTCATGAAGCACAATATGTGACGAGAAAACAATCTCAGAATGGCTTGGATAAGTAAAAGCGTTCCAAAGTTATTACCACATAAAGTGACACATGTCAGATTTGCAACAAATGGCCTGGTCAGGAAGGTGAAAACAGGGGTTGAAGGGGTTAACTACTAAATCAACTAGTTAACTAAATTTATTTGACAACTAGGATGAATATAAACATAACTTGAATAGAATGTGTCTAGTAATGTGATGCGTGCTAGAAAGTCTCAAAAACCAGCACCTTATATCACGTTCTAAAGAGTTTCAAATACAGATGGGAAACAAAGTCATTGAAACTTACCAGTCTGGAAAGGGTTACGTAGTCATTGCTAAGGCTCTGGGACTTCAGAACAACAGTAAGAGCCAATATCTACAAATGGATAAACTTGAAACAGTGGTGAACCTTATTATTAATGGCTGGCTTACAAAATATCACAGCACATGGAGGTAACTAAAGAACTTCTAAAGAACTGCAGACCTCACATAGCTTAGTTAAGATCAATGTACATAATTCTACAGTAAGAACAACAGTAGAGAGAATTTGCATCTAGTGTTGGCCATTGCATCGACTGCTGACCAAATAGAACACAAAGGCTCATGTTGCATTTGCCAGAAGACATCTAGACGACCCCCAAGACTTTTGAGATAATATACTGTGGACTGATAAGTCAAAGGTGGAACTTTTTGGAAAACATGGTCCCATTACATTGTGGTCAAGCTAACACCATATCCCAAAGTAAGACTTAATATAGTAAATAACAATCTCTTTCTTAAATATGGAACCAGCCCTGTACCTCACATCCATAGATCTCTCCATTAATTGCTCCACTTGCTCTGATAGATCAGAGGGCATGTTCTTTTTGCTGTAGCTCATGTCCTGTAACTGGCACCGTTTGTAATAGAACATATGGCTGGTGGTAGTTGAAGAATTAAACTGCACGCATTCATCCACCTCAGTGAGGTGGACAAGAAATAAGGAAAAGAAAAAACAGCAGGTGGCGCTATACAGATAGATTTTATGGCTATACTAAATCTTTGCATGCAATTACAAATGTATTCAGTTCCAGGCACTGGTTTGAGAAATGTAGAATATGTTTTGTGGCACAACCCCTGTAAGATTTTGGAGTGTCCAAATCAAGGTCTTGACTTGAATCTCATTGAGATGCTGTGGCAAGATCCACCAATGTAGCTAAATTAAACCAATTCTGAAAAGGAGATTGGGTCAAAATTCCTCCACAGCAATGTAAAAGACTCATCACAAGTTATTGCAAATGGTTGCTTGCAGTTGTTACGGCCAAGGCTGGCACAACACAGTTATTAGGTGTAGGGAGGCAATTACAGGGTCATAACTATACTGAGTGCAGAAAAGGTGGCTGCATCTGGTCAAAGGGACCTAAGGGGGCCATAGGATCTCTCTTCCCCATATGTGGTGATCAGTACTGTAAATTGAGCATTATAGATGTGGGTCCTGTTAATGATTTTTCACTGGGGCCCAGGAGCTACAAGTTACACTTCTAGGCAATTACAGTACTTTTTTCACATAGGTGATATACGTTTTAAATAAGTCTTTATCTTCAAGATATGGAATGATCAATTTTTACAGTTGCCTTTTGTGTTTACTTCTGTTGTCTTTAGCATATATTGAAATTAATTGGATGATTGAACATTTAAATGTGACAAATTAGCAGTAGTTTTTCAGAGTACTGTATATATTGGTCAATAAATATAAAGAGATTAATAATAATTAGTTGGTACTCCACACTCGTATAGAGCCCAGTGCTCAGTGATGGGGTGATGACCCAATCAGATTCAAATTATTGGGACGTTTTATTCCATCAACTAAAGTTTTTTTTTTTTACAAAATGGCTGTGAACAAGGTTCAGGATCAACATCCCAATAGGTTTCATCTAATCCGAGTGTCATGATTCTTCATTACATTGACTAAAAATAAGGAGACAATTTCCCTATTTCCTTGAAAAGGGGCCAGTACTTATTGGAAAGTTCATTTGAAAGGGAAAGCGCCTAAGATGTGCTGTTGTGCTTCAAAATTACACCACAATTCTGGAGTAAAATTCTGTCTCAAAGTAAGCCAACAAGTAGTTGGTAAAGTCGGAGAAGTGTGTCTATCCCTGCCCCACATTTATCATCCAGCCTGAGCTCCTGTGATAAATCTGGTGTGGGTCCAGAAAGCCGGTCTAAGTTTACATCGTTTATAAGCTTAGTACATCTGGGTCAATATGTTTTGCAGAATGAATTTTAAAAATTGGGACAGAATATGTTAATGAAAAAAAAAATCAGCATTACTCACCGACACCGATCTTACCCCAATGTTTTGCTGCTACTCCATTCCCACTGCACTCCACCTCCTCTTCTGGCTCTACATGTTTGGATACCAGGAAGGCCCACTCAGCCAGTCATTGGCCTGGTGTCCTTTTATATGGCAGAGGGGCCTATGAGCCTCAACACACTTTTGGGCCCTGGTGCGACATGATAAAATATCCCCTTCTGAATTCTGTAGTTTCAGTGTTGTCATAGAGACCAAATACAGTATCTATATCCTATGTATAGTGGTAATTATATGTAGACATCTACTTAAGTGCTCTTTACAATGTCACCATGACAACACTTCAGGAATCAGAACAGGAAGGTTATCAGTCAGGGCCGGACTGGACGTCTGGCACTTCTGGCAAATGCCAGAAGGGCCGCTGCCCTCCGTGGGCCGGTCCAGTCCCCCTTTGCAGGGCCACACCTCCAATTAGGCAGGTGCGGCGCGGCCCTGCGCATAATTGCGGGCGGTGGCGGGGCAGAGGGAGATGAGCGCTTCCATTGTGGAAGCGCTCATCTCCATAGTCATCTGTATCGCCGTCCTCAGGCGACTGGTAGCATTTTTACTGGCACATGGGGCACTGGGGGCATTTTTACTGGCAATGGGGGCATTTGTACTGGCACATGGGGCACTGGGGGCATTTTTACTGGCACTGGGGGCATTTTTACTGGCACATTGGGCACTGGGGGCATTTTTACTGGCACAATGGGGCACTGGGGGCATTTTTACTGGCAATGGGGGCATTTGTACTGGCACATGGGGCACTGGGGGCATTTTTACTGGCACTGGGGGCATTTTTACTGGCACATTGGGCACTGGGGGCATTTTTACTGGCACAATGGGGCACTGGGGGCATTTTAACTGGCACTGGGGGCATTTTTACTGGCACAATGGGGCACTGGGGGCATTTTTACTGGCACTGGGGGCATTTTTACTGGCACATGGGGCACTGGGGGCATTTTTACTGGCACTGGGGCATTTTACTGGCACCAATGGGGCACTGGGGCATTTTTACGGGCCCTGGGGGCATTTTTACTGGCACAATGGGGCACTGGGGGCATTTTTACGGGCCCTGGGGGCATTTTTTACTGGCCCTGGGGGCATTTTTTACTGGCACATGGGGCACTGGGGGCATTTTTACTGGCACTGGGGCATTTTTACTGGCACATGGGACACTGGGGCATTTTTACTGGCACAATGGGGCACTCGGGGGCATTTTTACTGGCACTGGGGGCATTTTTACTGGCACAATGGGGCACTGGGGGCATTTTTACAGGCACTGGGGGCATTTTTACTGGCCCTGGGGGCATTTTTACTGGCACAATGGGGGCATTTTTACTGGCAATGGAGGCATATTTACTGACACTGGGGGCATTTTTACTGGCACATGGGGCACTGGGGGCATTTTTATTGGCACTGGGGGCATTTTTACTGGCACAATGGGGGCATACTGGCTGGGGCATTTTTACTGGCACATGGGGCGGGCATTTTTACTGGCACATGGGCACTGGGGCATTTTACTGGCACTGGGGGCATTATTACAGGCACTGGGGCCATTTTTACTGGCTCATGGGGCACTGGGGGCATTTTTACTGGCACATGGGGGCATTTTTACTGGCACATGGGGGCATTTTTACTGGCACTGGGGGCATTTTTACTGGCACATGGGGCACTGGGGGCATTTTTACTGGCACTGGGGGCATTTTTACTAGCAATGGGGGCATTTTTACTGGCACATGGGGCACTGGGGGCATTTTTACTGGCACTGGGGGCATTTTTACTGGCACATTGGGCACTGGGCGCATTTTTACTGGCACAATGGAGCACTGGGGGCATTTTAACTGGCACTGGGGGCATTTTTACTGGCACAATGGGGCACTGGGGGCATTTTTACTGGCACTGGGGGCATTTTTACTGGCACATGGGGCACTGGGGGCATTTTTACTGGCACTGGGGGCATTTTTACTGGCACATGGGGCACTGGGGGCATTTTTACTGGCACTGGGGCATTTTTACTGGCACAATGGGGCACTGGGGGCATTTTTACGGGCCCTGGGGGCATTTTTACTGGCACAATGGGGCCCTGGGGGCATTTTTACGGGCCCTGGGGGCATTTTTACTGGCACTGGGGGCATTTTACTGGCACATGGGGCACTGGGGGCATTTTTACTGGCACTGGGGGCATTTTTACTGGCACATGGGGCACTGGGGCATTTTTACTGGCACAATGGGGCACTGGGGGGCATTTTTACTGGCACTGGGGGCATTTTTACTGGCACAATGGGGGCATTTTTACTGGCAATGGGGGCATATTTACTGGCACTGGGGCATTTTTACTGGCACATGGGGCACTGGGGGCATTTTTATTGGCACTGGGGGCATTTTTACTGGCACAATGGGGTACTGGGGGCATTTTTACTGGCACTGGGGGCATTTTTACTGGCACATGGGGCACTGGGGGCATTTTTACTGGCACTGGGGCATTATTACAGGCACTGGGGCCATTTTTACTGGCTCATGGGGCACTGGGGGCATTTTTACTGGCACATGGGGCATTTTTACTGGCACTGGGGGCATTTTTACTGGCACAATGGGGCACTGGGGGCATTTTTACTGGCAATGGGGGCATTTTTACTGGCACATGGGGCACTGGGGGCATTTTTACTGGCACTGGGGGCATTTTTACTGGCACATTGGGGGCATTTTTACTGGCACTGGGGGCATTTTTACTGGCAAATGGGGCACTGGGGCATTTTTATTGGCACTGGGGGCATTTTTACTGGCACAATTGGGCACTGGGGGCATTTTTACTGGCACTGGGGGCATTTTTACTGGCACATGGGGCACTGGGGGGCATTTTTACTGGCACGGGGCATTATTACAGGCACTGGGGCCATCTTTACTGGCTCATGGGGCACTGGGGGCATTTCTTACTGGCACTGGGGGCATTTATTTATGGCATGGGGGCACTGGGGGCATTTTTCTGGCACATGGGGGCACTGGGGGCATTTCTTACTGGCACATGGGGGCACTGGGGGCATTTCTTACTGGCACATAATTTGGGGGGCATCTATGGGTGGGGAGCACTTCTTACTGGCACATTATTGGGGTGAAATTTTGGGGGCACTTCTTACTGGCACATTGGAAGCATTATTACTTCTGGGGCACAGTGGGGACATTAGTACTGTTGGGAGCACTATTACTAACAAGTGCACTCTGGCAGAGAATTATTAGTTGGGACTTTGGGAGCACTATTACTGTGGGGGGCACTATTACTGTGGGGGCACCTGGCACAGTATCAGCATAGCGCAGTTATTTCTGGGGGACGTTATGTTTACACTATTACTGTCAGGGACACTATTTGCTGGGCGCAGTTATTTTAGGACACTGTGTGCCAATAATTATTGAAGGGCACTATCTGTGTGGTACTAGTGGCACAGTACTGGGGGTGGTAGGATGACTTGTCCAGAAGATGGGAGGATGATGGAAAAGTAGTAAACTAAGATTTTTTTCTGTCAAACTGCAGAGATGAGAAATGGCTGAAAAATGGCGTCTGGTCTGAAAGGAGAAGATGAGGAAAGAAAAGATCTACATCAGAGGAGACGTCACTGGATGTACGAGGTATGGGGCACTGTATTATACTGGATGTACGAGGTATGGGGCGCTGTATTATACTGGATGTATGAGGTATGGGGCGCTGTATTAGGCTACATTCACACGAACATTGTGTTTTGCAGTCTGCAAATTGCGGATCCGCAAAAAAAGGATGATGTTCCGTATGGCATCCGTTTTTTTTGCAGATCCACTGTAACAATGCCTATCCTTGTCCGCAAAACGGACAAAAATAGGAATGGACATACAGATGTGGACAGCACACAGTGTTCATTTAAGTGAATGGGTCGTGTGAATGTAGCCTTACCCTGTATGTTCTGTAGTGATACACGTAATGTTAGGAGGGAAAAGGTTAGTTTACACAGGGTGATGTGCGCCTTTACAGATTGGATCTTTTGTACAAACCAAAAGATCCAATCAGCCGATGAACGAGCGTTTTACTCGTTCGTCGGCTGATTAGGGCCACTTTTACACGGGTCGATTATCGGCACTACCGTTCCTAGGAACGCTTTTTCGGCCGATAATCGGCCCGTGTAAAAGGACCTTTACACATCAATCTGTGTAATAGGGCCACTGATGAACTGAAAGACTTTTGACATGTCACAGAGACATATCAAAAGTTTTGATCAGTCCGGGTCTGAGTTCTAGACCCGTACCCTATCAGGAGATATAGCTTTTCCATCTCTCTCTGCAGGGGGCGATTTATTTACCTTGTTTGGTGTGGTTTACGTTTATTAAATTATTATATTTTAATAATTTTTAGGGCCTCTAAAATGGTTGGCTGTGACTTTAAAAAGTCGAGGCATGTGGGCCTCTTTGATTTCAAAATGCCAGGGCTGAATTTCAGTCCCAGTCCGGCCCTGTTATCAGTTCTACTATACAGACTTTGGGCTTGGAACATCAAAAAATCATATCTCAGCAAAGCAAGATGTAAGACATTTCAAAACATTCAGAACATTTTAATATACATTAAAGGACTTATCCAATATCTAAAATATTCCGCCCAAAGCCCAGGCCCCTTGTATGGATTTATACTTACCTGCTTCCCGGCACCTGCGTCACTCCGGATCCCTACACGGCTGCCACTGCATCTCCCTGTCGCTCGGATCAAAACATCCAGCGACGGGGGGGAGCAGCCATTAGCAGGCCACGATGGTGACCAGCCTCAAGGGGGCTCATCCCTATCACGGCCTGCTATTGGCTGCTACCGTCCATCACTGGATGTTTTGATGCACAGTAAAATATCAATTTTTGCAGATGACACTAAACTGTGTAAAGTAATTAACACTAATGTATAATGTAAAGTAATGTACACTGCTACAGATGGATCTGGATAGACTGGAGGCTTGGGCAGAGAAGTGGCAGATGAGTTTTAACACTGACAAATGTAAGGTTATGCATATGGGAAGGAATAATGCAAGTCACCAGTACATAATAAATGGTAAAACACTGGGTAACTCTGACATGGAAAAGGACCTAGGAATTTTAGTGAACAGCAAACTAAGCTGCAGAAACCAGTGTCAGACAGCTGCTGCCAAGGCCAATAAGATAATGGGTTGCATCAAAAGGGGCATAGATGCCCGTGATGAGAACATAGTCCTGCCACTTTACAAATCACTAGTCAGACCACACAGAGTACTGTGTACAGTTCTGGGCTCCTGTGAACAAGGCAGACATAGCAGCGCTGGAGAGGGTTCAGAGGAGGGCAACTAAAGTAATAACTGGAATGGGTGGACTACAGTACCCAGAAAGATTATCAAAATTAGGGTTATTCACTTTAGAAAAAAGACGACTGAGGGGAGATCTAATAACTATGTATAAATATATCAGAGGTCAGTGCAGAGATCTCTCCCATGATCTATTTATCCCCAGGACTGTGACGAGAGGACATCCTCTGCACCTGGAGGAAAGAGTCTGTACACAAACATTTACGGTAAGAGCAGTGAGACTATGGAACTCTCTGCCTGAGGAGGTGGTGATGGTAAGTTCACTAAAAGAGTTCAAGAGGGGCCTGGATGTATTTCTGGAGGGTAATAATATTCTAGGTTATAGTTACTAGAGAGGGGTCATTGATCCAGGGAGTTATTCTGATTGCCTGATTGGAGTCGGGAAGGAATTTTTTCCCCTAAAGTGGGGAAAATTGGCTTCAACCTCACAGGGTTTTTTTGCCTTCCTCTGGATCAACTTGTAGGATAACAGGCCGAACTGACAGATGTCTTTTTTTGGCCTTATAAACTATGTTACTATGATGGGGAGATGCAGCGGCGGCCATGCAGGGGTCCAGAGGGATAATCCATACAAGGGGCTTGGGCATTGGTGGGATATTGTAGATATCGGATAACCCCTTTAAATTTGTAGTCAAAGGCAGGGATAAAAAAAAAATACTAAAATAAAATGACATAAATAAAGCACCCAGTATTATTGAAAACAATGGCACTAAAATGATTTACTTAATTGAATAGGAAAAAAGTTTCAAAAACACACACCAAAAAAATGTATCTGGTCAGGAAGTGAGGTAAATGGTCCGGTCTTGAACTAATTAAAGGACCTTTCTTCTTATATATTACATCTTAAAGAAAAACTACAAGTAAATTATATTTTTATTACTTTTAATGTTTTTGTTATTAGTGGACATTGATATTTAGGAAAACAGTCCAGCTCATTGGGAGCAATGGCAGATGTGTAGATAAGCCAAATTAATGCACATTGAATGTACTCACTAGAATCCAGCATCCATAATAAGTTAAAAAGCTCAGGCTTTACTTATAATCAGTTATGCTGGTTATGAGTAAGGACCTCAAATGCTTAGGTGCGTTTTTTTTACCTGAACATAGATTTTAACTAATTATGAATAAAGCCTGAAGTTTTTAACTTATTCTGGATACTGAACTTTAAGCCCCATGCACAAGACCGCATCAGTTTTGTGGTCCGCAAAATACGGATGGGGTACGTGTGCCATACGCAGCTTATTTGAGGACACATTGTTTTCAATGTATCTGTTGTCTGCATTTTGTGTAAAAAAAAAAAAACTGGCTTAGTTGCCCATAGCAACCAATCAGATTCCACCTTTCCTTTTTCAGGAAAGTGAAAGGAAAATCAGATTCCACCTTTCCCTTTTCCTTTGGAAAATGAAAGGTCGAATCTGATTGGCTGCTATGGGCAACCAAGCCAGTTTTCCTTTACACCAGTTTTGATAAATCTTCCCCATAGTCTTTTTGTGGAACGGACATGCAGATAGGACACGGAGACAAGTATAGGAGATAGAAAATCTCCTATACTTGTTGGCAAAATGTGGAATGCAGACCCAGTGAAGTCAATGAGTCCACAAAAATGCGGATGCCACAAGGACCACAAAACGGATACGGTTGTGTGCATGAGACCTTAGTCACTAGTGGTCATTAATGCAAATCTTTTTTCTAATTTCATAGATATTTTCGTTCTGTAGATAAATTTTATTTCCTGAATATGAAACCCCTGAGTAAGTGTATTCTATCAAATATTTGAAGTAACCATTACAGCTCGCTAAGGTCCCTATTACGGTTTTAATGCCTTGCTCACACAGCATACATGTCGCATCTGTATGTGTAAAAAACATAGGAATTATTTGTTGCAAATATGCAGATCTTACATGTTCCATGATATGAACATTGTATAAGCATGTGGCATTGTGTACAATAGAAGAGGATAAATGGGTTTCTTCTTTATTTTAGGGGGATATGTTCTTTTACACATGCCACGGGTTTCTCTTCTACCACTCTGTACCCCTCTTCCACCATCTTTCATTGGTGCTACGTGACAACTTGTTTGCTTTTAGCACTGTTGTTCTGCATTAGACACAATTCCCTGATCTGTTCTTGTCATGCAGATGTTGATGCAGCATTAGCCTATGACATTCTTCTTCATAAGCCGTCATACCTCTCCAACCTCTCTCTTCTGTTGTAATCCTTTATTTACTGACCTCGTTTGACAGCTGTCTTGCCGGAGACATCACTTTCTTCAAGTCGGATCTTAATCCCTGCAAGGGAAGGCATTGAATTTATTCAGCCATTGGCAGTGCCATCTGATACAATGTGTCCTTTACTGTATGACCTCTGCCTAGCTTCTGAACACCACTCTCTCTTCAGCCCCAGACATCTGTCATTCCTCTCCTGCCTCATCTTAACTAGAAGTGTGCACATAATACATGGTAGGAATCCTATGTGTGTTGCTAATCGCTTTTTAATGCATTTTCTGTAACATCTCCAGCCGAGCCCCATTATCTCTTATAATGAGGTACAACTCATTAATAAAACAAGGGGTTGTGGGAGCTGTCATTTTATTAAACATTATCCCTCAGCTGTTAGAATGATTTCCCTCTACCACCGCCTTGAAGAAAGCCTGGAATAGTCACATTTCCAGCCTTATTTAAAGTGCTCATTAATCCCGGTATTCAACACGGGTCTGTGCCACAGGCATAGAATGGTAGACATCCTTAAGTGAATGAGGTCCCATGTGATTAGTTACAGGCTGTACTAATTAAGATGAATTAGGCCTGCCTCTGCTTCTGATGTCACCACGTTCTTACTATTAATCTTGTGCTCAGCTTCATCCTACAGCAAAACATTTTACAACTTTAAACTCATGTAATTAACTCTTTCGCTTCTGTGACTAAACCTCCTTGAGTGTAATGGGTGGGATACAGATCGTATTTTGTCTTTACCTAGGCTTATAGAGGTTTTTCAGCACAAAATAATTGTGGTCTAAGAGTTAAAGGGGTTTTCTGAGTTTTTAATTTTAATGACCTATGACCTGATATACAATGTACAGCGATGTGCGTGATGAGCTTTGGAGTGCCAGTGCCATCTCAAAAAAGCTGATCAGTGGGGGTCCCAGATGGCAGACCCCCACTGATCAGATACTGATGACCTGAGGATACTGAGATACTGAGGATAAGTAGCCACTATTAAAATCCTGGAAAACTCTTTTAACTGAGTATGGCACTGTGCAAGCATAACAATAGCAGTACCTAGCGTAACTGAAGGTTGACCCACCACTTCTGCCCCACTGTCTGCTTACTGGTCCAGCAACGACATTCCGACAGAAGGGTATGTAAATGTTGCACGGGGAGGCCTGTGCAGCACTTAGACTGGGCCACAGTAAAGATAGATAGATACATAGATACTTTATTAATCCCATAGGGAAATTTAAGCACCCAGTAGCAACACAGAAAAAACACAAAAACAAAACTGAAATATTATTAAAAAAACCATACAAATTTAAAAATATTTTTTTTTACATACATCAAGAATAAAATCCATAAATAAATAAAATACATAATTGCATACATCAGCTTCTCCTCCACCCTCTAGCGACCTAAAAGGGAAGAGTTATAAATAGAGATGAGCGAACGTGCTCGAAACGAGCACTGTACCGCTCGGCTCCCCTGCGCTCGCATGGGCTCAGGCAGCCGCTTCCGTCCTCCTCAGGTTTCGAGCACGTTCGCTCATCTCTAGTTATAAAGCCTAATGGCTCTCGGAACAAAAGATCTCCTAAATCTATCAGTAGAGCAGTTCTGTGACAACAACCTACCGCTAAACTTGCTCCTGTTGTCCATAATAATGTTATATAATGGATGCCCATCATTCTTCATAATGGACAGCACTTTCTGTAAAGTCCTCCTCTCCACCACCTTTACCACAGATTCTAGTATGATGCCAATGACTGACCCTGCACGCCTAACCATCTTCTCCAATCTTATCTCATCTCATCTCTCTTTTTAATGCTACCTCCCAAACACACCACAGCATAAAAGAGACAGCTTGACACGACCATCTGATAGAACATCGGCAGAAGCTTCTTACATATATTAACGGAACCTATCCTCCTAAAAAAATAGAGCCTACTCTGCCGTTTTCCATAAAGGATATTGGTGTTAGCCGACCATTCCAATTTATCATCCAAGAGCAGACCCAGGTACTTATAGGTCTTAACCCTCTCAACCTCAACCCCATTAATCTGAACTGTCAATATAGGTGGCTGTACCTTACGGAAATCCAACACCATTTCCTTCATCTTAGAGATATTTAGGAGTAGGTTATTCTTCTGGCTCCATCCCACAAAATCCTCCACCAGGTTTCTGTTTCAACCTCCTCTCCTCCCCTTATACAAGCCACAATGGCGGTGTCATCAGAAAACCTCTGCATGTGGCATGAATTATACTGAAAATCTGAGGTATACAACGTGAAGAGGAAGGGAGAAAGCACAGTCCCCTGTGGTGCACCTGTACTACAGAGTACTGTCTCCGAAGTACAGTCCTTCAGCCTAACAAACTGTGGTCTGCCAGTGAGGTAATCAGTAATCCAGGTAACCAGATACGGGTTAACATGCATCCTTGCCAACTTATCTCTTAATTGGAGTGGCTGAATGGTATTAAAAGCACTGGAGACATAAAAAAACATGACTCTAACAGTGCTGCCCCCCCATATCCAAATATGAATGGGCCCGATGTAGAAGATACAACACAGCATCCTCAACACCCATTTTTTCTCTATAGGCAAACTGCAGAGGGTCCAAATGATGCTCAACATAAGGTCTAAGAATATGTAAAAGCAAACGTTCCAAAGTCTTCATAACCTGCGATGGTAAAGCAACTGGCCTGAAATCATTAGGTTCACAGGGTCGCTACTTCTTTGGTACCGGAACCAAACAGGATGTTTTCCACAAAGTGGGAACCTTACCCAAACGTAGACTCATATTGAAAATATACTGCAAGGGTACCCCGAACTCAGTGGCACAAGACTTCAAAAGTCTCGGACACACCCTGTCTGGTCCAGCTGACTTCTTTGCATGTATTCTCCTCAACTGACCTCTAACCTGATCCACAGTAAACATATGCAACGGGCGGGGGACAGAAAATGACATATCAGCATTAATATCTAAACAGCCAGCAATAGATGTCATGGGAGCCACAACAGAGGTAGGTGCGGAGGGCACAACCCCTGGCGATGGAGAGACCTGCACAGCGAACTGAACTGATTTGCCCTCCCTTCATCACTGTCGATAACACCGTTCTTCTTCTGCCCACAACCAGTAATAGTCTTCATACCACTCCACACCCCCCCTCATATCATTCTCTCTCAACTTCCCCTCCACCTTCTTCCTATAAGGCCCCATTCACACCACCGTATGTATTCCATGATCCGTATAAAAACGGAACGGAAGACATATGGAAAGTCTTCCGTAGTGTTCCGCATTTTTGCGGACCCATTGACTTTAATGGGGCTACGGACGTGATTTTGCGGCCAAGTATAGGACATGGTTCATTTTTTTTGTGGGAGAACTTCCGTAATATACGGATTTATTTTTCTCCTATGGAAAAATTAATGGGTCCGTATGGTTCCGCATCTTATCCGCAAAAATGCAGATAAGATGCGGAAATGTACATACGGTCGTGTGAATGGGGCCTAAGACTCCTTAGCCTCTCGCAAGCAGACTTTGAGGTCTTTCTGTATACTCCACAAAGCCTCCTGATTATTATCCTTAAAGGCCCGCTTCTTCTCATTAAGAAGACCCTTAACACCACTGGTTATCCAGGGCTTATTATTAGTTTTCACAGGAACAACAATATCCATGCAAAAGATCATGTAGTCCGTTATACAATGTGTAACCCCCTCAATATCATCACCAAACGATTCTTGCAGAACACTCCATTCAGTGGATTCAAAACAGTCCCTGAGAGCTGCTTCAGCCCCAGGAGACCACTTCCTAAAGGAACGTGTAGTCACACGTTGTCTCCGCACCCAGGGCTGATACTGAGGCTGCAAATAAACCAAATTATGGTCTGATTTTCCCAAAGGTGGCAGGGGTATAGCTGTGTATGCATCCTTCACATTAGAATAAAAAAGATCAATTGTCCTATTTTCCCTTGTGGGACAATCCACGTACTGATAAAAAGCCGTAAGTACTGAGTCCAGTGTAACATGATTAAAATCACCAGAAATAGCAATAAAAGCCTCAGGATGCTGCGTCTGAAGGCCCGCAGTAGTTGAATGTATCACCTCGCATGCAATTTCACATTGGCGCGAGGAAGAACTTAAACACAAACAGCAATAGCGTGGGACAACTCTCTAGGTAAGTAATACGGTCGAAGGCTCACCGCCAACAGTTCAGTATCCCCACAGCAGATCACCTTCTTCACAGTAACATGTACACCATCTGATGTTCACAAACAACACGAGTCCCCCGCCTTTGCTTTTGCCGCTCTGTTTGCAATCCCGGTCCGCTCTCACAATAGAAAAACCAGGGATGTCCACATTAGCATCCGGAACATTACTAGTTAGCCACGTTTCCGTAAAACAAAGCAGACTACATTCGCGGTATAACCGCTGATTACGAACCAGCTCCACCAGTTCATCCATCTTGTTAACCAGGGAGTTGACATTCTCCATTACCACCGAAAGAATAGATGGTTTATACCTCCAGCGTTTCTCCATGCGCCTTGCCTTTAGCTTAGCACCAGCTCTACGGCCCCTGGGCCTCCTCCTCCGCTGCACTGGAATGGAATGTCTCTTTCCAGCATTACCCTCTGACCGCAGCGATAGCAGCTCCTCTCTCGTAAAAACAAAATTAGTCCTGCACCCATACATGGGAACAAGTTCCAAGTCCATACAAAAGAAAAAAACAAACAAACGATCAAACAAATGATCAAACAAACAAAAAAGACAGAGCTACTGGTAAGGCTGCCACTGCTGCGGCGCCATAAAAAAGGCCCCTTAGTGACCACTGTTAAAAGGCATATGAGTGGTCACTAAGGGGTTAAGAAGTCAATAAAGAAAAAAATATGTTATGTAAGATCTTACATTTTGTGGCTCTTTTTAAAAGGGTTGTGGAAGAATATGTGGTAAGGGGAGCAGGGCATAAGGCGGTTGCACACCACCCAACTAGACTGGACCTGTAAAAGGGAGCTTACTTACCCGGTTTCCTACTCCTTCACGGCCTGTGATGCTTCACTGTTCTCCCTTGTTTGAAACAAGATTTTTCAGTGAGGGAGAACAGTGATTGGCTTAAGATGGCATCAAACTGTATATTTTCAGCGTAAGGGGCAAAACAGAGCATTGCCATCTGAGAGAAGAAGGAGCAAGGAGCCAGCACCAGGAAGCCAGTAGGTAAGCTTCACCTCACAGGTCACCCAGACACAGATACTCCTGCCCCTTACCCTTTCTCACACACACAAGAGGGAATCAGTCCATTTAGCTGTTCCCTATACCTTACCCTCAGACAGAAGCTGGAGTCCCGATCCACTCTGACCAGGTTTATTCAAACTTATGTTTATTTCTATTATTCATAAATAGGAAGTTATAGAGCCAGTTTAAGCCATTGGGCTAGGGAAAGAGTAGATGTAATTTCCATTACTTTATTGTTATTTTGAATGCACAGTACAGGAAACAAAATAACCCTTTTGTGCAAGGTTGGGACCAAGAAGTCTAAAGTGCCCAAGAGTCATACCTGTGATGCCAGTACTCTTTAAAAACCCTAAGAGAGTGTTCAAAAAGAGAACTGATGACTAAAAGCGTGACAGTTTGTCTCAGGACCACATCTCGTGGAGAAAGATCTAAAAATGCATGTTATATTTAACAATATATGATATTTTGAGCCTGGCATGGGTATAATAGACTTTCTTTAAACTGTATACTGGATCAACATATTCCTAGCACTAACTATAGAAGTCAGAAAGTAATCTACAACATCCTCCCAGTGATCCTCAGAAAGGCCTGGGATGTGAAAGAAGAAGGCCTCTACCAAGCTTTGAGCTAAACCCTGCAAGCTAGGTCCAAGAAAAGTATCAGATCTCACTAATGCACTCAGCTAAATAGAAGGAAAACCCTGCAGCCAACCCTGCCAAAATCTTGTAGAAAGACTCCCTCAAAGAAGGGGGAGTGAATTAATAGTAATCCTCATTGTTTAGAAATGCATTTATCAGTGGGAAGTTCAGATGCCCACTTACAATTACATATATTCATATACTGTTCATTTACACATGGTTCTCCAAGTTAAACTTATTAATAACACTCAACAAAAGGTACTAATACACAGACAAGTAGCATAGCAATATCATGACAAATTCCTGGTAGGCACAAACTGAGCCAGTGTTGCCAGAATCTCATTTTCTCAATGGATGTTTACTGTGATTGAGACATTTGTTCATCAGTCATTTCTTGTCTTCCATGCGATATAACCATAATGAAGCCAAGGATCTCTGTAGGTCTCCTGCCTCTGCTCTGTATCCTGAGTACATATTTGGACTTTGCAGTCCACCTGCACAATGACTTAGGGTGCCTTTTGGCACAATAAAAGCCACTATAATGAGAACATAGGGTGTTTTCCAGTACCTTTATCCTATTGTTTCAGGATAAAGTTGGAGCAAGGATTTTTAAAAACAATTTCTATGTCTCTGGTACCTTTTGACCTACCAAATATAAATCAGAAGTATTTAACCCCCATGCATCCCCTGTTGTAATACTATGTCAGTGGAGTACGAGAGGTGTATGTAGGAGCTGGATCATCAGCTGTGTAATACTGCCTTGACTGGCATCTGAGTAAACCCCGATACTGCTCATTTAACCCCTCAGATAACTCTGTTAGTAGTGACTGCTGCATCTGTGGGGTTAGACAAAGAGAGGGGGCTCCCTCTGCCCCCTGATCAGAGCCCCTGCTGCAAAATCATGGGGCACAAATCCATTGCTATGGCAGCTTTAGGCTTTGTGAAGGCTCCCAGTACTGTCATACTGAGCTGCCTGCAGAGCCATGCCCAGGCACAGCCTGACAAGCAGCCAGTGAAAATTCCAGACTGCAATATTATTCTATTGCGGCCTATTGTACAAATAATTCTAAGATAGCATGTACACGTACCCTAAAGGGAATAAAGAATTACAAAAAATAAAAAAAAAGTATATATATTGTAGGCAGAGAGCAGGAATTGTACTGGAGGGAGTGTATATCTCACCCAGAAAGCTAAGCTCAACAATTTGAAGAAAAATATTTCTGGACTCTAAAATGGCGCTGCCGAGGATCTGAGAAATTGCACATCCAGGGTGATGTGAAAAGGATATCCTTTATTTCTTGATAGTCTACGTGTTTCGAGGGTTGGATTACCCTCTTCCTCAGGACTATGTCTCATAAGGGGCAAACAAACACAATACATTTAAAACAAGTTTTTGGCACGCAGGTCACAGCGGAGGATCGTGGGCAGTGCTGGGAGCTGAGATTGACAGGTCCTGGCCAAGTGTTTAAACAGTGAGAATAGACTTCAGTTAGTCTAGTTGAATGTCTGTCAGTGAGTAAGTAATTAAAATAATAATAATACTATAGAATAAAAATTAAGATAAGCAAAAACACATTGTGCACAGTAATATATAGAGACACATCAGTACATCTCCGGCACTGTAGTTGATATGTGTGCGGAGTTTTCCTTCTGCGCAGTGCATTCAAAAAGTCTCCCCGATCGCCACTCCTCGGGAGGCAGAGGCTGCCGATGCCATACTACTGAGTCCATTCAGTCTAACCTGCGATAGACATACAGGATGGTCTCTGCTCTGGCTGCCATCCCTGTGCAGCTAGAACACACATAGGACCTGCACTCCCGGCTGGTAGTATTTCTTCAGCGCGGCTGCTCCCCGGGTGACGGGCAGCCTGTGATCAGTACAGTGGACCTATCCCTCACCATGGAATACTTTTCCAAAAGACTACAACAGAGACAACATCTGGTATCGCAATACACATCTGTGAACAGCACTAATCAGGAGGAGACATCTAGAGGGACTCACCCTGAGACTTTCTGTATTGAAGATACTAACAAAATGCTAGATCTATTTAAGACTTTTGAAAATAATCTTAAAAATGAACTTTTTCATCAACTAGACGTTCTTTTTCTAAGAATATATCTTCATGAGGACTAAGAATAGCAATACCACCCACATTCCCAACGGATTCTACCTTTAAATATGAATGGAATGATTATTTAGATCAGTGTGCAGCAGGCCTCATTAGAATTATCATCAACAAAAAAGAGACACTCACACTTTTCTAATCATCCCGATTTTACTTCCATAAATCACAGCTTGACAAACGGGATCTAGTGGAATCTGATATGATAGCCAATAAATCATGCAAACTGCAAAGGGACAGAAGGGATAAAAACCAGGACTCCTATAGATCCTGGAAAAAGCAAAGATTGCAATCCACAACAGAATATTCCCCCCCAAATGCCTTCTCTGGTCTCCTGAATAATCCCTTTACCACAGACCGGGCACAAGAATTAAGCAAAAACCACAAACAGCCGGTATGCCCCCACTCCAAACCCTTCCATAGAAGTCGTTCCTTCTCTAACCAGAAATATCAAAAATCCTCAAAGAAGGGTTACTCTAGACCAGCGGTCCCCAACCACCGGGCCGCGGCCCAGGACCGGGCCCTGAATCGATGTCTGCCGGGCCGCGGCGGTGGCAGGGGACAAGGAGATAAGCGCTTCCATTGTGGAAGCGCTCATCTCCATAGTCATCTGTATCGCCGTCCTCAGGACGGCGATACAGATGCCTGTGCTGTGGTGGGGCAGGGAGAGGCGTCTCCCCTGCCCGTTCCTCTGATAGGCTGCAGGCCTAGTGCCTGTAGCCTATCAGAGGCCAGCTCAGGCGGTGCGATGACGTCATCGCGCCACCTGAGCTGTGCAGAGCGGGACACAGGCCGGAGGAGGCCTGCATCGCAGCGCTGCCAGGCTGATGGAGGTAAGTATAAGCTACTCTAACTACTCTGTGGGGGCACTATGCTACTCTAACTACTGTGTGGGGGCACTATGCTACTCTAACTACTGTGTGGGGGCCACTATGCTACTATAACTACTGTGTGGGGGGCACTATGCTGGTATAACTACTGTGTGGGGGGCACTATGCTGGTATGACTACTTTGTGGGGGGCACTATGCTGGTATAACTACTGTGTGGGGGGCACTATACTGGTATACCTACTGTGTGGGGGAACAATATTGGTATACCTACTGTGTGGGGGCACTAATGGGGAATAACTACTGTGTGGGGGCACTAATGGGGAATAACTACTGTGTGGGGGCACTATGCTCCGCCCCCGAACAACCGCAGCGCCCCCCCATCCAAACACACCCGACCCCCCCCCCCCCGGGCCCTGGGGAAATTGTCTAGCGAGAAACCGGGCCTTGGTGCAAAAAAAGTTGGGGGTCCCTGCTCTAGACCAAATTCTATCCCCCTTGCGAAGGAGCCACCACCAATGAACAATAACGACAACAATAAAAACACGATTACAACCCCTTCTACACAACCCTTTGACTCCCTTCCAGCTCCGAGCCAAAGGTACATGCAACCCGAGCCTCCATCCAGCTCGGCTGCACCAACTTGTTCTGAGGACCTGGCCCTCCAAAAGGAGACATGCACACCCTTTCATCCTACAGATCCCCCAGCGTCTATCACCACAGACACCTCTGATACCGATCAATTTTTAGAACGCTTCAGAGCATTACGTAACAAATACCTACAGACCAAAAATCTAATCAGAGAGGACACACCCAAGGAGGTTCATAACTCTCCCAGTTCAGAAGAAACACCGCCGCTTATTGACTTTCCACCTACCACAAGTTCAGGCCCTTCCAATCCACTTAGTGGGTCCGACAGCATTGATCCCAATATTCAGAACTTGACGCTACACCTCACTCCATTACCAACAAGCCTGGGTCTTCCATGGATTAAGGAACAGACAGATTCTATAGCATCTTCATCTAATACCATTGCTGTTGACAACACCAGCTCAGCATCCTGCACATTGGTTCCTTTTTTATGTCCGGCCGTTGCAGACCAGTGCCAGACTCCAGCCACACAAAAAATTCCCCACCCCAAAATCACCCACTATTACGAACCCATGCCCAGAAAAAGAAAACTGGACCACGTGGAAAAAGGGGAGGCATACAGAAAACAAAAACTAGAAAAATACCAATAAATCCTGTTGATACAACCACACCAATAACCAACTCCACTATAAAAAATCTTTAATCTATCTACACACACACTCACAAACTCCGAGTTCAGTCTACTACAGAAAGGTCTCTCTTTTTGTCCCCAAAATAGGGTAAACCCTTTAGAACTGTATATAGATATACAAAAATTTAGGAGGAACTTAACCATTAAGCGTCATTTAGAAATTGAACATAATAAACCCCCCCAAAAAATCCTAATTAATGACCCTAACAATTGTCTATATAAACATATAGACGTTAAACCAAAATCGAATTTCTTCACCCTACAAAGTCAGGGTCACATCATTCCCACTTTTTTTGAACTAATATCACAGGAACTCAAGATAAAAACAAATGAAAATAATACCCTAAATTACAAAGGAAACCTAAATAAAACTGAAAAAATTGCTCTGAATAGTTTGAAATAAAATAGCAACATAATTATTCTCCCCCCGATAAAGGAAGGGGGCATCGTGGTACAGGACGTTGATGATTATGAACGAGAAGCACAGAACATCCTTGGAGACACCACCTACTACGAAAAGATCAGTGAAAACCCCTTCCCTGAGATTAAGAAAAAATGAAAAGGACTAATTAAAAGAGCATTTGAAAATCAGTATATAAACAAAAAAGAAAAAAACTTCCTAACCCCAAGAACACCATGTATACCTTATTTCTATCATTTGCCGAATAGATCCATAAAAGTACAACACACCCACCTGACTGACTGATTGTTTCAAATACAAAATGCGCCACTAGCAACCTGTCTCAATACCTCGACATCTACATCCACGATTCAAGCCAACTCATCCGTGAACTACAGACAATTGACTGGTTACCCGTCTACGACCTACTTACACTTGATGTTACAGCCCTTTACTCAAATATATGTCAAAATATACTAACCAAAGATCATTCACTCAAACCCCAGCAAATAGAATTCCTGATAGAGGGACTCCTGTTTATTTTAGAAAACAACTATTTCATATATAATAATACCACCTACCATCAATGTGTCGGGACCGCAATGGGGACAAGGGTGGCGCCATCTTTTGCTAATATTTTCATGGGCCAATTTGAAGACAACTACATCTGGGACCACCATAAAAAGAACATCGTCCACTTCAGAAAATATATAGACGATTTGTTTATCATCTGGAATGGCAATGAAAAATCTGCCCTCGACTTTTGTAATAGCCTCAACCACACAGATTGGGGCATTACCTTTACTCCAAAATATAGCAGAGAGACGATAGAGTTCTTAGATATAGTCATTTCCGTTTCTAATGACAAGCTTAACACAATAACATATTTCAAAACCATGGACACCAATAGCTATATTCACTATACAAGTTTCCATCACAAAAAATGGCTCAAAAACATTCCCTACAGTCAGTACAAACGCATTAGACACAACTGCACCAGCCAGACTGATTTCATGGTACAAGCAAAAATATTAGAAAAAAGATTCCAAGAAAAACAATACCCCAAAAATGTCATCAAAGATGCATACAAAAAATGCTTACAACTTATGCAAACAGATTGTCTGAAATCAAGCACAAAAGAACAAACCACTCCAAACAACATCCATTTTATCACACAATACAGCACGTCAAATACTATTGTACTCCAGTCTCTTGAAAAATACTGGCACATCCTTCTACAAGATCCATACTTGGCAAAATATATCCCCACTAAACCTAGGATCACTTATAGACGTGCGCCCACCATTCGAAATCTTCTAGCACCCAGAAAACCCAAACAGCACCAGAAAGGACACACCCAAACAGCCAAAGAAAAGGCTGGCAGCTATAGATGCAAAACTCCCCGCTGTCTCTGCTGCAACACCTCATTCAAGATCAAACACCGTCTCACCTGCCAATAATCATACATCATTTACGCTATCGAGTGCAGTTGCGGTCTGCAATATGTAGGACGCACAACTCAAGCATTACACTGTCGCCTAAACCAACACAGACATAACATACAGATACCGTAGAGAAAGAAAAACATCCCTTTAGTATCACGCCTATCGACTTCATACCACCTAATCCATATAACAGATTTGACCTCCTCCAGAAGCCCAAGTGTACTAGATCTATCAACTAAACACACTCGTCCCCTATGGTCTGAATAAACTCAATGAAATAATAATATAAATATTAATATAAATAAAACACAAATACGGAAAAACACACTTGTCAAGTAAAAATAAAAATATAAGTATAAAGTTAACCCCTTCAAATCTGACATGTGTCACTTTATGTGGTAATAACTTTGGAACGCTTTTACTTATCCAGGCCATTCTGAGATTGTTTTCTCGTCACATATTGTGCTTCACGACAGTAGTAAATTTGTGGCAAAATATTTCATTTTTATTTATAAAAAAATACCAAATTTACCCAAAATTTGGAAAAATTAGCAAATTTCCAAATTTTAATTTCTCTACTTTCAAAATACATAGTAATACCTCAAAAAATAGTTATTATTTTACATTCTCCATATGTCTACTTTATGTTGGCATCATTTTATAAATGTCATTTTACTTTTTTAGGACGTTAGAAGGCTTAGAAGTTTAGAAGCCATTTTTCAAATTTTCAACAAAATTTCCAAAACCATTTTTTTAAGCACCAATTCAGATATAAAGTGATTTTGAGGGGCTTACGTAATGGAAACCACCCATAAATGACCCCATTTTAGAAACTACACCCCTCAAATTATAAAAAACTGATGTTACAAACTTTGTTAACCCTTGAGGTGTTCCACAAGAGTTAAAGGAAAATGGAGGTAATATTTAAAAATTTCACTTTTTTGGTAGATTATTCATGTTAATAATTTTTTTCTTGCAACACAGCAAGGGTTAACAGCAAACTAAACCTTAATATACATTGCTCTGATTCTGCAGTTTACAGAAATACCCCATATATGGTGGTAAACGTCTCTATGGGTTTGTGGCAGTGGTCAGAAGGGAAGAAGCGCCATACGGATTTTGGAGGCAGATTTTGCTAGAATGGTTTTTAGGCACCATTTTGTAATTGAGAGACCCTGACGTACCCCTACAGTGGAAACCCTCAAAAAGTGACCCCATTTTGGAAACTACACCCTTCAAAGAATATATTAAGCGGGGTACTGGCCACTTTGACCCCCTAGGAGTTTTACGGAATTTGGAAACACTTGGCTGTAAAAATGAAAAGTTTCATTTCTTCCAATAAAATGTTGCTTTAGCCCCAAATTTTTTTTTTCACAAGGGGTAACAGGAGAAAAGTACCCCATAATTTGTTCCCCATTTTCTTCTGAATACTGCAACACCGCATATGTGGTGGTAAACTGCTGTGGGGGCACATGGCAGGACTCAGAACAGAACGAGCGCCATATGGATTTTGCAGCACAGATTTTGATGGATTGGATTGCGGGAGCCATTGATTTTTATTTTTTTGAGTTATTGTCTTATGTGGGGGCTCATTTTTCGCAGGATGAGGTGACATTTTCATTGGTACCATTTTGGGGTACATAAGACTTTTTGATCGCTTGGTATTACACTTTTTGTGAGTCAAGCTGAAAAAAAATAGCTGTTTTGGCATAGTTTTTTTTTTAATTTTTTTACAGCATTCACCTGAGGGGGCAAATCATGTGATATTTTTATAGAGCAAGTTGTTACGGACGCGGTGATACCCAATATAGCTAACATTTTTATTTTTGTTAAGTTTTACACATAAGATGCATTTTGAACAGAATAAAATCTTTTTTTGTATTGCTATTTTCTGAGAGCCATATTTTTTTTATTTTTTGGGCGATTGTCTTAAGTAGGGTCTAAATTTCTGCGGGACGAGATAACGGTTTTATTGGTACCATTTTGGGGTAAATACTCCTTTTTGATCGCCTGCTATTACACTTTTTGTGAGGGAAGGTGACCAAAAAATGGCTGTTTTGGCACATTTTTTTGTTATCTTTTACTGCGTTCACCTGGTGGGCTGGATGATGTGATATTTTTATAGAGCCGGTCGATACGGACGTGGCGATACCTAATATGTCAATTTTTTAAACTTTATTTTGGAAAAAATGTGCTTTAAACTTTTTTTCACTTTTTTCCCACTTTTTTTTTAACTTTTAGGGGTCTGATCCCCTTTACAATGCATTACAATACTGCATTGTAATGCATTGGCTGTAAGTGTATTGCCAGTGTAATACACTTACAGCCTGCTTCCTGTGAGATCCAGGGGGCTGGATCTCACAGGCTCGCAGGGATGGCACCCACGGTGCCTAAGGAAGGCATTGGGCTGCCATCCAAGCCATTGGGTCCCAGTCACAGCAGTACGGGGACCCGATGGACTCTCCTTGTGCACGCCCGCATCACATGTGTCGCGGTCAGTGCTGACCGCGGCACATCGAGGGTTAATACGCCCGCACCGATGTTTTCACCGATGCGGGCGTACGCAGCAGGGGTCCGGCTTCTGGGAACAGCCGCCCCCCTGCAGCTGATCGGGCGGGCGCAGCTCCTGCACCCACCCGATCAGCGCGCCGTAATCGTCAGCAAGTCCCTTCTTGCAGCGCCGTACTGGTCGGGAAGGGGTTAAAAGCCAAAATCAAAATTGAAATATAAAGAAACAGAAATATCCTCAATCTCCTAGATTATGAGGCATTACTTAGAGTATTGCACATTCCTGTATATACACGTACAGATTGATTCCTCTAGCGTTGCTTTGTTTTTAGATAATTCCCCTCTACCCCTATGTTTTTTTTCTTCTCCTTACTACCGCTATGTATTTTATCTAATTTTATTCTATTCTATAAAATACCATTGTATCACTTAGATAATATAGCAAGTATGTCCAAGACGATATATCCAGTTTGTCTAAGATAATATATCCAATATATTCAAGAAAATATATCTAATATATCCAATATATTCAAGATAATATATCCAGCCTTATACTGAAATATTTGGTATACTTTTTACATTTTTTTCCTACATTTTTCCCCCCATATTTTCCCTCGCAGCCATTGCTATTACCACCTTTATTAATGAATTAATTCTCTTCTCATACAGTGTAACATCCTGATCACTTAATTCTGTATAAAGAAAGCCTGATACAGTGTAACACAAATGTAACACAAAGGTTGATACCAGCGCTTCTGCCGTCACCCGGGGAGCAGCCCCGCTGAAGAAATACTACCAGCCGGGAGCGCAGGTCCTATGTGTGTTCCAGCTGCACAGGGATGGCAGCCAGGGCAGAGACCATCCTGTGTGTCTATCGCAGTTTAGACTAAATGGACTCAGTAGTATGGCATCGGCAGCCCCTGCCTCCCGAGGAGTGGCGATCGGGGAGACTTTTTGAATGCACTGCACAGAAGGGAAACTCCACACACATATCAACTACAGTGCAGGAGATGTACTGATGTGTCTCTATATATTACTATATTACTGTGCACAATGTGTTTTTTCTTATCTTCCTTTTTATTCTATAGTATTATTATTATTTTAATTATTTACTCACCGACAGACATTCAACTAGACTAACTGAAGTCTATTCTCACTGTTTAAACACTTGGCCAGGAACTGTCAATCTCGGCTTCCAGCACTGCCCACGATCCTCCCTGTGGCCTGTGTGCCAAAAACTTGTTTTAAATGTATTGTTTTTTGCCCCTTTGTGGCCTGCGTGCCAAAAACTTGTTTTAAATGTATTGTTTGTTTGACCCTTATGAGACATAGTACTGAGGAAGAACGTAATCCAACCCTCGAAACGCGTAGACTATCAAGCAATAAAGAATATCCTTTCCACATCACCCTGGATGTGCAATTTCTCAGATCCTCGGTAGCGCCTTTTTAGAGTCCAGAAATATTTTTCTTCAAATTGTTGATCCTATCTGGTGTCTAACTACAAGGACCTTAGAGGACTTCGGCTGCAGCCTGGGAGTATCTGGTATCGCATGCTGGTCGGTGTTCTAATAACCAGCTAGGCATTCTACAGCAGTTGTGGCTTGATCACAACCAAATCTGGCAAGCACATTTTATGCGTTTTAAAACCATCACTGAATCACTGATACTGCACATGTGGCGCTCCACTTTCTTTTTTATCTTTGCCAGAAAGCTAAGCTGGGCGAGATATTAAAAATTGGATAATGTTGTTTTGTTCAGCAGCCTAGTTGCTGGACCCTTGGTAAATGGTAAATTCTGGGCCGGCTTAGTTGGAGTGGCGAACAGATTGGTAGTGGGATTCACCACTCCCACTCTCGCTTCAGGATGGAGACTGTGGGAGACTCAGTCCGCTTAGCTGAGAAAGGTGGCTTGTTACAGACGCATAAAAGCCTGAAGGAACCAGCATTAACTCTTTATCTCTCTGAAAAGAACCTAGCTGAGGGACACAAGCAGTTTGCAGGCTGTTAAGAGAGCTGAGCATTACCAGCACCCATGGGAGCGTGAGGCAGGGGTGCTCAATCACTGTAAGAGCCAAACCAGGCGAACATTTTGGTGTTATTTCTGTTTTGTTGTTTAATCCATTTTGGAGCTGAAATAAATCCTTACTAGAGATGAGCGAACGTGCTCGAAACGAGCACTGTACCGCTCGGCTCCCCTGCGCTCGCATGGGCGCAGGCAGCCGCTTCCGTCCTCCTCAGGAGGACGGAAGCGGCTGCCTGCGCCCATGCGAGTGCAGGGGAGCCGAGCGGTACAGTGCTCGTTTCGAGTACGTTCGCTCATCTCTAATCCTTACGTTACTTTATCTGGACTGTTGCGTCTGTGTCACCACCACACTGCCCTACCATGCTCCAGAGCCTTACAATATATATATATATATTAAAAAGATCAAAGCCACCCACTTTCCAAATTTTACATTTAAAAATAAATACTGAAAAAATAAATATGTTTCATGGTGCCTCAAAATGTCAAACAATCACTAGTAAAGGTGCACTGCGGCAGTAATGCAATTGACAATATATGGCTAAACCCTCACACTGATGTTAAAATGAGACTTTTGCCAATATATTGTTATATCAAGAACATACCGGAGCCCGAGCACCGCGTGAAGGTATCTCAGAGTGGCACGGGACCTAGCACTAACCTACCTTGCCGAATGGGCAATTGCGGAAGGAGCATACAAGCTGACACACAGCCACCAACTGCTGCCTGAAAATGTCCAAAAAAATATTAAATTGTTTTTTTTCTGCTTGGTGAATGTTGTAACGGAGAAAAAAAGTGCGATTTTCCAATTTTAGATCACCTTGCGCCTCCCAAAAAATTGAACAAAAAGTGACTAGAACTAAAAAAACTAGAGCTTACTCCACAACAAAACAAGCCCTTATACAGCTCTTTAGATGGAAATATGACAATACAAGTAGTAAAACAAAATAAAAATGATATAAATGTTATATCGCTGTAATCGTATGACCTGCAGAATGAGCTGGTCATGTCATTTTTAGCATATAGTGAACACCATAAAACAAAACCTGAGAAACCATAGCAGAAATGCATTTTTTAAAATTTCACCTAATTAGTTATGGATTTTGGAAAGTGGAGAGGAAAAAATGAAAACGCTAAACCATAAATTGGCCTAGTCCTTAAGGGGTTAAAAGGATCACTTCAACCAATGAACTTAGTATAACTGAATTGACTGCTTTATATGAGGAGCTAATATTAGCCTATAGCTTTCAGCTCCAACACCCAGCATGCCTTGCTCACCAATAGAATAGATATACACTTTAAAAGTCACATGCCGAAATAGATTGAATGTAAATTAATAGAATGAAAAGGCCACAATACTGTGCACTGCTTGACTACAGCTGTCTCATACTGATCTCCCGCTACAGTTTTTTCCGTAGCAATTTAATTTTTGTAATTTATGTTTTTCAAGCAGGAGAACAGTAGACAAGCAGCTGGTATCCATTTAATGGTGCAAGTAGAGGCCTTACTGCATAAATGAAGGACACGGTGTTCATACAGGCATTCAGCAAATTGTTTTCCATTCTGCTACAAGACCCTGAGATAAATAAATCCATATCCTCATCCTCATATCTGCTCAAGGTCACAGGAGGACACTGGAAATTAAATTTCTTCTTTTATGACATCTTGGCTTAAGTTGCAATTGTTTTTATTTCTCCCTGCATGAAAAGATCTTTCCTAAAGGAAAAACTGTAATTGTGACATGTTTATAGGCACTGTATGCGGAATAAGCCACCAGGTTTACTGGTACAGCGCCACTGACACAAATACATTACATGCCCAGTCTGCTTAGAATAATGTTTCCTGGAAACGTGACAAAAATTGTTTTGTATTATCCGCAGCACACTCCAAACATCTGAATTGTCATCCGGGGATTTTTTTTTGTAATATTTATAATAATGTTTCCCCCTCTCTTCGCTCTAATTTTTCTCCAGAGATTCTCACTGTGACAGAGCTGATTTGCTGGCTTCTGTTCCATAGACATCGTCATTGCTGGGAGCAACTTTTAATGGCAGAGAAGGTAGCTAGAACAATCTCCGAATTCCCATCAGAGGGCAATATGGCTATTGGATATCTGAATATATGAGAAAAGAGGAAACTGTGCGCCTTGGGGTTTTAAATGAAACAGGAGAGGGACTTTCAAGTGATAGAGATACAGAATTGCATCGGAAAATTCTTCTCTATCATCTATCTCATCTATTTATCTGTCTGTCTATCTATTTAATATCTCTGTCTATCTGTATCTATCTCATATCTATTATCTATCTATCTATCTATCTATCTCATATCTATTATCTATCTATCTATCTATCTATCTATCTATCTATCTATCTATCTATCTATCTAAAATAAATAGCTGAAACAAACTTAAAGGGTTTCTGTCATCAGAATTTACCATAGTAAACCAAGTGTCATTTGCAATACGCAAATGACACCTGATGACAGATCTTTTTGTTTTATACTTTTCTGTAAAGTTGTTAGTGAGAAGTCCGTTTTTAAAATATGTAAATTAGGTCCCCTAGGTGCAGTAGGCGTGAACCCTGCACCTAGTAGCGGCCGTAATGCCTCCTCTTACCCCTCCTCCGTAGCGTTGATTGACAGGGCCAGGCAGCCAGCTCTTTCGGCTCCCGGCCCTGTTCGAGTCCGAAATCCCGCGCCTACGCATTGCGATCAGCAATGCGGGCGCATTGAGGAAGCCGGGAGCCGGGCGGCCGGCGGCTCAACGCGCATGCGCGGATTGCTGATCGCAATGCGCAGGTGCGGGATTTCGGACTCGAACAGGGCTGGGAGCTGAAAGAGCTGGCTGCCTGGCCCTGTCAATCAACGCTACGGAGGAGGGGTAAGAGGAGGCATTTCGGCCGCTTCTAGGTGCAGGGTTCACGCCTACTGCACCTAGGGGAGCTAATTTACATATTTTAAAAACGGACTTTTCTCACTAACAACTTTACAGAAAAGTATAAAACAAAAAGATCTGTCATCAGGTGTCATTTGCGTATTGCAAATGACACTTGGTTTACTATGGTAAATTCTGATGACAGAAACCCTTTAAAGGGAGTTTGTCACCAGAAAATTGACTGTTAAAGACATCTGTCAGTAGATTTGTACCTATGAAACTGGCTGACCTGTTACATGTGCACTTGGCAGCTGAAGACATGTGTGTTGGCTCCATGTTCATATGTGTCCACATTGCTGAGAAAAATAATGTTTTACTATATGAAAATAAGCCTCTAGGAGCAATGGGGGCATTGTCTTTACTTCTAGAGGCTCTGTTCTCTCTGCAACTGCTGCATCCTCTCCACCTTGACAGGACCAGACAGTGTAAACGTGATAATGCCTGTCTGGCCCTGTAAATCAAAGTGCAGAATGTTTGCCAGTTGCAGAGAGACCTGAGCCTCCAGGAGTAATGGCACCTTGTGGTGTTTTCGGGTAAAGAACTTAGAATCTCTTAGACTACGCTGGTTTTGCCCAATGTTTGCAACTCAGTGTCCACATCATCTCCAGTAGATTGCATGTCAGATATATTAGCAGTAATACTCTTACACCATATTATCTTTCTGTACCTCCACTGACCTTTACCTAGCTCACCATAACACACCAACACATTTTGGCATGACCCATGAGGGTGGCTGAAATTATCTCTAGTATGTTATGGAAGGTTATTGCCGAGCTAGGATGTCCAGGTGCCACATGTCTATGCTGAGCTCATCCTCGTAGCCCCCATATAAGCAGTATGTTTACTGTGTATTGAGCTATGAATACAGGCTATTATGTTTACATCATTTTTAGACCTGTATGTTCAGCCAGTAACATTGATTGTATACATACTTAAGACTAATTTTCCTTTCAAGCAATGGATTGCCTTAATTGCATTCTACTAAAACTAATATTTCTGCATCAAGCACTCATCTACCATCCAATTCTACTTTCTATTCTTCTGTAAGTACATGCCATTTCAGGAAAAATAAAAGATCATAGCATCCGGGAAAGACTAATTATGTGACATTAAAGCAAATTTTCTGGTAGGTCAATTGTTTGCCATCAAATACTCTGATTCCATTTCTTTAGTAAATTTAAATTACTGCTCCCATCCTCTTTTTGAAGTGTACATTTTCCAGCACACAAAACCTTTCCCGTACCACCGTGTTTTCACCCTTCAGAGTTCTAATTTAGAGTCATCATTTGGTTTATTATACTGGCATAATCTATAACTAGAAGACTGTTTGTTCAGTAGGTAAGGACAGGCACTCATTATTCTATGCACATTGTTCTACTGAATGTGTATATGGCTTATGCAGTGGTGTACACAGAGGATAGAGGGCTACATTAGGGTATGGGGAGTTTGCCCTCACCCCTCTTTCAATAAGTACATATTGTTATAGCAGTGGGGATGGAACCACTGTGTTAACCAAGAGAATTGACTTTCCGCTAAACCTAAGAGCATTAGGGAGTCACCCAGCATTCACTCTTTAACCCCTATACAGAAATCTAGACTTTTCTACAGGGGAGCCACCAAGCTGCTACCTCCTGAAGTAGGCTCTGTGTGGTTAACAGCTGACCCATGGAAGTACATGTAATACAGTAGCAGGTTGGAGATCAGTGCATGTAGCATGTGATTAATATGGGTAAGAGGCACAGGTCAGGCAGTGAAGAGTCAATATGGGTAAACAGGTAAAGGTTGGTACATGGGTAGACAGTAGAACAGAACAACTTTGCAGAGTGTTTACCACACTAAAGAACCTTAGATTGGCACTGAGGTTCTTAGTAGATGTTTCTGTAATTCCCAGGCTGAGGTCTACAGATTTAAAATACAATGGGCCAAACCATCTTAAAGTGTGGAAGACTATGTTAGCAATGTTCCTTCTCACAGCAGCAAAGTCTCTTCCTGCCGTAAACAAGCATAATGCCATGCTGAAGGACTCCAATGCATGACTTTGCAAATTCTTCCCTTTCTCTCTCTCTCTGGAGCACTTTAAGCAGTTGTTCTTTAGCTGTAGAAGTCTTAGAAGTGAAGATTCTCTGAGCTCAGGCCTAGCTATGAGAAGTAAACACATGTAGTTCATTTTTCTTTCTCAGCACTAGACTTCTCACTAACCAGGGACCCAGGTCCATCTCCTTGCAACCTAAAGGGTTTGAGTCAAGGTGTTAACCCTGACTTATCCATATAATGCTGTTAGGTATACAAATATAGTAAATCAGAAAATTGAACTTACTTTAATGTTACAACAAATAACCTTTTCCAGTGACCCTGTTCTGGGGTGCTGCACATGGCTGTAATAAATGCAAGATGAACATATAATTACTATATATTTCTGATCAGCTTTAGTATGTATTGTATGACTTAACTATAGTGCCTAAAACAAAGAACTTCCCTCTCTTAGCTTTAGTTGCAGCATCTAAGTATGGATGAAAATCATCCATGTAAACTTCTTTAACTGAAGACGCAAAAAAGATGGAGTCTGGTTAGAATATGCAAATGCTGGTGGCTGTTAGAAATAATTTATTTTGTGTGGTATGAACGCATTAATGATGTCTCTAGAAAATGTATTTGTGTCATGGAGGTGTGCTTATCCCCGATTAACTGTATATTCATAATAATATGTTTTACCTAAATTTAAGTTGTCTGCATTGGTCGCCACCTCATCGATGTAATTATCGTCACTAAGGCTAATAGCACTATTACAGCTGTAATGCAGATAACTCTAACATCCTGACCGAGTGATTTCAACCCTATGTTAATCGGCCCAGCATCAACAAAACTGTCACAGCCTTAATACGTTGTAAACGTGGCTGCCAAACTAATTCTCCTTATTGTATTATTAATGCTCCAACTGTCTGCCAACCATTGCATCCAACACTAATTACCCAATGCAGATAAAGACTTGCATCTGGAAAAACAGCATAGGGAGACTTGCTGGAGGACTGAGGAAAGTGGTTCTATTGTTATAAGCTTCATGTATATAAGAGTCACAAACTAACATATTTATATATTCTAACCAAGGTACCCGAGGTCCCCTGGTTGACTTACAGGGGTTGTATCAAGACTGACACTGATCACCTCTCCCCTCAAAACATTGTAAGTGTCTGAATGATATGGGTCTGTGCCAGTGGCGTAACTACAACTAACTGGGCCCCACAGCAAATTTTTTAATGGCCCCCCCCAGAAACTTCCTCGCAACCCCGAACTCACATGCAACCCTCACTCTTGTGGCTAGTCAAGATTGAGCTCTCCCAGACAAGGCCTGACAGCCGCTCCATCCGCTTTCTATAGTGTCACTGTATATAATGTCATTGTATAATACTGTTGAGGGGGGCCTGACAATAAAATCTTTTAGTCTCCCTCCTGAGGGGGCCCCTTGTGGGTCTGGGACCCAAAGCAGCTGCTTCCCCTGCTTCCCCTATTGCTACGCCCCTGGTCTGTGCTACATTCAGTGAGAAGAAGAGAGGACCATGTCCCCCATTTGAACTGACGTCATTACAAATATATGGAACTGTTTAAGGCTACTTTCACACTAGCGGCAGGCCTGATCCGGCAGGTGAAGGGTGCTGCTGGATCAGGACTGCCGCAGCGACATGTGTGGAGCCGGAACTGCGCTCCAGCCCCACACATGTCACACAGTACATACATACACACACACACACACATATACACAAACAAATACACATACATACTTACATGCTCCCGGCAGGTCTTCAGAGCGCCGGAGGAGCAGGACGGCTCGCACAGGTGACGATTCCCCACAGCGCCCTCTGCTGGGCGCCTGGTGGAATCGTCATCTGTGCGCGCCAACCTGTCCCTCCGGCGCTCAGAAGACCTGCCGGGGAGCACGTAAGTGTGTATGTGTATTTGTATGTATATATGTCTGTGTATGTTTATGTTTATGTGTATGTCTATGTGTGTATTGTGTGTATGTGGTGACGGATCCGTCATGAACTCCATTGAAAGTCAATGGAGGGCAGATCCGGTTACCATTGTGGTCACACCAGACGGATCCGCCCCCATTGACTTGCATTGGGGGTCATTCCGGATCCGTCTTGGTGCGGATGCCTGGACCGGAGAGCAAACCGCAGCATGCTGCGGTTTGTTCTCCGGTCTGAAGACGGAACGGAATGCTTTCTGGAGCATTCCGTTGTCTTCAGTTCAGTTTTGTCCCCATTGACAATGAATGGGGACAAAACTGAAGCGTTTTTTTCCGGTATTGAGCCCCTATGACGGAACTCAATACCGGAATTTTAAAACGCTAGTGTGAAAGTAGCCTAAGACAGACAAGTTCTGTAATTGGCAATCGTTGCTACACCCTTAGAGATTGAATGGATTTGCAGTAAACAGTCAACTACTGTTCCATTTAAGTAGGGGACATAGGATACCCATTCTCATCTATGTCTATGCAACGCCTTTTTCGCTCTGACACATTAATGGGCTTCAAAGGTCCAATAGAGGCCAATCCCACTTAGAGCTGACTTTGGAGGAAATCATTTGCCACTAGGGTCTATTTTTATTGCTTTATTCATGAATGATCTATTAGATCTACTAATAGTAGTCCAACATCATTAACCTGATAATTTAGAATATCCTACAGAATGAGTACCTGTGGTAAGTCCTGATGCATTGACACTAATTCTATCACCTGCTGAATACTAAGGAAATCCTGAAAACATGGCCTGCAGGTGGTCCCTGAGGACTGGAGTTGAGGAACACTGCTCTATGGGATTGGGGTCGGGGGATTGGGCTAGCCACTCCATTAACTCAATCTTGTTTGTCTGTAACCAAGTCTGTACCCAAGCTGTTGTTCGTGTACTGGTGTGTTTTGGGCCATTGTCGTATTAAAACACCCATTTTAAAGGGGTTGTCCCATGAAAAATATTCAGCAGTTTTCAAACCAGCACCTGGATCTGAATACTTTTTTAATTAGATGTAATTAAAAATTTAGCATAGCCACTGAGTTATTCAATAAAATGTATCTGTAGAGCGCCACCTGCTGTTTGTTTTTCTCTTATTTATTTGTCCTGCTCACTGAGATGGCCGCACATGCTCAGTTTCATCTTTTAACTGCCTCCTGAGCTGTGATAGCAAGAGCATGGACAAGTCCCCTTAGCTGCAGCAGAACAGACACTGCCCTTGAGCTGTCAGCTTGAAATAAATCTACCAGAGCAATGAATGGGGAAATCTGTGGATCCATGTGAGGTACAGGGCTGGTTCTAGCTTTGTTAGAAAGAGATTGTCATGTACTATATATTGTCTGGTTTTCATTTTTAAATTGGTCATAGGATAACCCCTTTAAGGGCATTTCTTATTTGGCATAGGACAACATGATCTCCTGAAGTATTTTGATTTATATAAACTGATCCATAATCCCTTGCAATAAACAGGCCCAACACCATGGTATGAGAAACATCCCTATATCATGACAGTGTACTGTGGGGGTCATCTGACGTACTGTCTGTGGCCACTAAACCAGAAAAAAACAATTTTGATTTGCTGTCCCATAGACATATAGCAGTGGACAGGAAGAGAGACGGCACGTGTGCGCCGTCTCCGTACAGCTGATCGGCGGCGGTGCTGGGTGTCAGATCCCACAGATCTAATATTAATGACCTGAGGATAAGTCATCAAATATTAAAAAGCCTGTGCAACCTTTTTAAGCATTACATAGTGCCCATTCAAATTGGTGAATGAGTGTTACTCTTGGTCACCACTATCCACTGTGACCAAAATATGAGGGTCCCAAAGACAGGACCACTTCTATATTACCTCACAATTCCCTAATAAGGTGTATAAAAACGGTTTTCTATGCTGGGTTGCCCAGTTTTCCAGTGGGGAAAAAATGCTCAGAGTATGTTAAAAAAAGAAAAAAAGAAACAATGCCTCACCGATCCCTCTGTTACACCTCTTTTATTGATGACCAGGTCCCTGCTAGTTTCTGCTTGGTCCTGTCTTGACACACAGGAAATGCCTGGTGAGGCCGGCTCATCATTGACTGGCTGAGTGGCCATTTCCTGTGTGTTGAGACGGGACCAGGAAGCAGAAATCAGTGGGGACCTGGTAAGTGTTGGAACAGAATTAATGGGTAAACGATGATGGGAGTATTGCTCCTTTTAATTTTTTTAACCAAGTCACTTGTTTTTATTCCTTACATGTGACAAAAAGTTGGATATGTGTCTGGGGGAGATTCATTGGCATGCTGTAGTTCAGCAGTAGACACTCATTAGGACAACGTCAGGGTAAGAACACTAACTACAAATCTTCAACAGCTATTTCCAAATATATGAGATAGGCTTTTTCATGTCCCAAATATTCTGTTTTCTGCTGAACATCTCGATTGTTGGGTGCCATGTCTTAAGTGTGGCTGTTGTAATGCAACACAAAAGTCAAAGCATCAAAGACACAATATTTATTGAGGATAAGAAGCATTCAAGAAGCCAGCCCAGATGTCTATAAAAGCTGTCATTGCCATTCATGTAAATGTCGAGCATTTCTGCATCTGTTAATGTAGGTTAGGTCTTTAGGGGCACGTACAGGTTTTGATAGAAAGAATTTCACTTTACCTTTTATTCATATTAAAAGCTTTGGAAAAGCCTAGATGTTACAGAGTCAATACCCTAACCAGCCTGTGCATGTTGTGGCAGAAATAGATCTCCATGTGTGCCAAGTTGTGAATAATCCTCATATGACCCACTAATCAAACAATAGTAGGATTCACTAGTCCTATGAGTAACCAGCTGATATTTCTATGGGTTAAAGTCTCATGTTCATGACAATATGCTGCATCTGGGTCTGATCTGCATTTATGTTGACAGCACACATAGATTCCATCTATGGGTCTGCAAAAAAACACACGAAAGTCATTGAAATGTCCATTCCACAAATTGTAGAACATGCCCTATTTCTATTGATGGCAGTGAGAAAAATGAGAAGGTATCCGTATTTTACATTTCCATGGTTTGTGGATCGCAATATGGACACGCTTGTGTGAATGAGGCCTTATGCTGTGCACGATTTTCAATTATATACAAGAGTGTTTGCAGGCAAGGGTGCTTAGTCGTCTGGAAATCTTAAGTAGCTCTGTGCTATAACAGTAGATAGAAGAATACTAATGCTAGTATTGACTGCGTATGTTGCTTGTGCTATAATATTTCAGGCTGTTATGTTTTTATATGTGGCCAATGGTGCAAATATAGGGACAAATAACTAAGGATGGTACCCTTGGGTGAGGGCTCAGATACCCCTCTGCCACATAAGAAGAATCCAGGAGTATAAATGGCATGTGGAAGGTTGGGATTTTGCATTTAGGTCTAGGAATTTTAGTTTATGGCTCTGGGAAGAAGATAAATATTCTGCTCAATACCATAGTCCACCTACAAGTTTTTCTACATGGGCCAGTTGTGTGGTGCATGGTCAAAATCAAGTGGCAAAACCACGTGTTAAACTACCAGCCTGTGTAAATACACCCTTAGGCTACATGTACACGACTATGCTGCTCCTATGCATTCAGCAATTTGCAGAACGGAACAGGCCACCCATAATAGAAATGCCTATTTTTGTCTGCAAAATTGTCTGAAAAAGTGCTGTCCACATCTTTTGTGGCCCCATTCAAGTAAACGGGTCCGCATCCGAGCAGCAAAAAAATGTGGCTCGGATCTGGACCCAAACAACTGTTGTGTGAATGAGGCCTTTAATGGATGTTCCAATCAGATAATTTTGTGAAAAAAACAGACCATAAAAATAACAAAGATGCTTTACTCACCTCCACCGATTTCCTGTTGCTCTCCACTTCCTGTCTGATTCAACATGCTGGAAATGGCAGAAAAAGCCTCTCAGCAAATCACTAGCTGAGGTGGGTTGACACAGATGACAGGACAACATGGACAGGTGGTGGAGGGTAGAGAGATCTGGAACAGTGTCGGAATTGCAGAGGTGGAGGATGGGTGGAAGGGAATAAAACAATGTTGTTATTTTTAAGCCTTTATTACACAATGTTTTTAATATACAAAATTATTCCCTGGAACATTCCCTTTAGTCCAGATATAAACATGTTACTTAGTATCCCTCATCATGCTATTTGATTGCATAGTCTATACCACTTCCATACAGTTACTCTAAAACCAGCAATGTAACTGTCCAATAATTCAACAACGCACCAGGACGTGGTGCAACAGAGACCCACGTAATCAAGAATAATATAAACTAGAGGGTAAACGATTAAAAGTATAACTTTTACTTCAAAAAAGTTAAAAGCGATAACCCACAAACAAAAATGAAAAAATATATAGTGTGCACAAATCAATAAACCAGTGCAATAATAATAAAAGAAGCGGTCTTACCACTCAGATGTCTAGAGTAGAATAGAAACAAGCCCTACACTAGGGGTACTGGGTCACCCTAGGTATAATTAGTCTACCTAAAAATGGTAATAAGGGTGACGGGGGGACACCCCATGAAGGAGGGCTCTAACTAGCTGGGACTGTCCCTAGCTTTCCCCTGGACAAAATTTGACTGCCCAGCAATTGGTCAAAAAAAGGGGGGAAACAAAATAGGGGTCCCTCATGCTAGAAAAACATAAAAGGTATGTCCCAATGCGTTTCCCTGGTTAACTTCAGCAGATCATCAGAGGACCTATAGTCAAGCAATAGAAAATGAAGATCCAGCACTGATATTCCATCTGGTCTCAGGTATAGGGCAAGAAAACTGCACTAGTATATGGCAGTATCTCAGCCCTCTCAAGTGAGGCATATGGTGTCCACATGGTAGTTACACCCCTATGGATCCACCTATGTGCGCATGCGTCCGTGCGCTCAGGAGCGGCGCGCACCCATTGCATCATGGGCTGCGCGCCTCACCCAGCACATTGTATTGCGCATGCGTCAATACAGTGCGCTGCACGTCTTAGAGGTGGGCGTGAACTGGGAAATCCCCACGCTGTGACGTATGGGTATGGCCACGCCCAGGGACTCCCAGAAAACAGCGCTGAAGATACAAACAGCGCTTAGTACCGTGATCGATCAAGGTATATCAATCAACCAGAGACACTAACTTAGGAGTATTTTGTGGCACGTACTTGACACTATAGATGCCCATGAAATAAGTATATAGATCACTCACTGCATACAATAGACAGCAGAAAACAAAGCACAAGACCTATGTTAAACTGGTCCTGGTATTTATAGATGTCAATTCAAAAATGTCAAATCCCTAGAAGTCAATAAACTGATACAAAAAAAGATAACCATGCACAATAATGGAGAACAGTTGCAGAACCAAGGAAACGATCTGATACAAAATAGTATACTAGATTAAAAAATAGTATACTGAATTAGGTGCCCCACAAGAAAAGTTAAATATTAGATAAAACAGCCAAATAAAAGGCCCAGAGGACGACTCGTTTTTAGTTCAAAGATCCACCAACTCTCCCGTTAAAGGACCTTCTTGTCCCAATCACCTCTCCAGAGGGTGAAGGGGATCATCTCAATGCCCATAAAGCAGACTGTTGAAGCATCTCCGCCATGATGTCTCACAATATGCAGGGCTAGTGGGGTATCCTTCCGGTGTTTTATATCGTTGAGATGTTCTCCCACCCGTCTCCTTAATTCCCTGGTGATTTTGCACACATATTCTAAACCACAGTAGCATGTAGCTTTGTAAATAACACCTTTAGTACGGCAATTAATAAAATCTCTAATAAGATAGGATTTGCCAGTGTTGCTGCCCACAAATGAGCGACCGCATTTAATCTGGGGGCACGCTACACAGCCACTACATCGGTAGCAGCCAACAACCTTTTGCGGCCACCAACCAGTTCTGGTTCTTCACTGTAGTGGCTGTGAACCAGAAGATCCCTTAGGCCAGTGATGGCTAACCTCGGCACTCCAGCTGTGGTGAAACTACGACTCCCAGCATGCTCCATTTATTTCTATTGAGTTCTGAGAGCAGTCAAGCAAGGGGGGCATCTTGGGATTTGTAGTTTTACCACAGCTGGAGTGCCAAGGTTAGCCATCACTGCCTTAGGCTCTGCCCTTTGCGGAAAGTGATCTTGGTAGTGCTTATATGTTCAGGCGGGGTATTTAAATCCATAGGGGTGTAACTACCATGTGGACGCCATATGCTTCACCTGAGAGGGCTGAGATACTGCCATATACTAGTGCAGTTTTCTTGCCCTATACCTGAGACCCAGATTGGAATATCAGTGCTGGATCTTCGTTTTCTATCGCTTGACTATATGTCCCCTGATGATCTGGTGAAGTTAACCAGGGAAACACGTTGGGACATACCTTTTATGTTTTTCTAGCTTGAGGGACCCCTATTTTGTTTCCCCCCTTCTTTTGACCAATTGCTGGGCAGTCAACTTCTGTCCAGGGGAAAGCTAGGGACAGTCCCAGCTAGTTAGAGCCCTCCTTCATGGGGTGTCCCCCCGTCACCCTTATTACCATTTTTAGGTAGACTAATTATACCTAGGGTGACTTAGGGGCAGAGACCCAGTACCCCTAGTGTAGGGCTTGTTTCTATTCTACTCTAGACATCTGAGTGGTAAGACCGCTTCTTTTATTATTATTGCACTGGTTTATTGATTTGTGCACACTATATATTTTTTCATTTTTGTTTGTGGGTTATCGCTTTTAACTTTTTTGAAGTAAAAGTTATACTTTTAATCGTTTACCCTCTAGTTTATATTATACTCTAAAACCAGGTTCACACATTCTGTTTGCAGAACATGTGCTACTTACATATTAGCTTTTAACCAAACTTCAGGTCGGGAGCTAAAGCCAGTTGTGATGTGTGATCCATTTGTGGCTCATTTCAAATATAGTCCTCTGGGAAAATCAGTGAAAATATTCATATTTCAAATGAAAAGAAAACGGTAAAACACAAGCCGCAATCTGCAATACATACCTTAATATGCACTACACTCCGGAGACATAATTGCACATCACAGTTCACTCCAATTAGGCACATATTTATTTAGATGGTCAGATAATTGCCGACACCTGTGGTAACAAATGGGTTAATGACGAGAATGCAAATCAAGTGATTACTTGTGCAGTGATTTGAACCCCCATGGGAAGTAGTAATACCGATTACAATGGTTTTAATTTATGTGCAGCAGTCAGCGGGTAATTACAATGGTTTGTTTCGCTAGGGCTCCAGATAATTCCATGCTAGGTGTAGGAGTGATTACTGAGAGGAGCCATGAATAAGGAGGTCTGCATGATAGAATTTGCCAGGCTTCTCCCTTGATATTATTTCTATTCTAGTTGTGTGTATTTTTAGCGGCAGATTATGGTAAGTATTCAATGATTTGATGTTGCTCTGTTAGACAGATCTATTTTCTACAGTCTTGCCTGCAGTGGTTTTAGAGGCTGTACAGTAACTCCGACAGTCTGAAGTTCAACAGCTCACCCCATGCCCGTCAGCGTGAAGGCGTGATGGATCTCATTGCCACTGGTCATCCTCGCCATCTCCTCCATAGCTTCTAATACTAAGCTTCATGTATTATTTTTGATGCTTTTTTTTCCTGGCACCAAAACTGATCTCATTACAGTTCTAGTGAATAAAAAATAAAATACAGAGATTTCATCCTTCTCTTTTGCCATCTAATTAGAGGTTTTCGCATCATGACCGGAAGGACACTTCAGCTTAAACTGCTTTCTGACTTAATTGTCATAATTTGCAAAACTGCATTATTTTGATGATATCAAGGTGACTGCCTGAATCAAGATTTCCTTTTTTGTTAATTTCGCATTATGCTAAATAAATGAATAGATGCCGCTTTTAATTTAATTTAGACCCGTTACTTGTCATTTGTTTTGAAGATTATGCAGTTTCTAATTTTAATTATAATGCAGATAATATTGCTCGACTGTGTCACTGGCGGAGCGTCCATAGCTGTACATTACTAATATGTGGGCTGTAATTATGCCTAATAATTGTCATTTTACAAGCACATTTGCTGAAGACCACTTTACATGTACATATAGTTATTTTAAAATATTCTTTGTAGACAATGTTGTCCATTAGCCCGTGATTCTTATACATCACTATTTCTGATGAAACATTTGTTTTATCTTTGGTCCTTAGTCCCAAATGTGTCATGTAGAGGTGTAGGTGCCGTACTGCCAAATATGAATATATCAGTGCATAACTGCATGTGAGAACCTGAAAGCCACCATATTACAAAAGTGTATTCATATACTGCAGTCAAAGAAACACATCTTCACCAGGCCCTCCGATTCCGCTCCTTCCTCTTCCCAAAGCTGCAACTAGTTCTGACTGCAGCAGTGACGTGCCATATACAGTTGCAGCCAATCACTAGCCTCAGCTGTTGAGGCCAACGATTGGTTGCAGTAGTTTATGGAATGTCCCCACTGTAGAAGGAACGTCACAAGCTGCAGACCAGGGAAGATGAAGGAGCAGGATCAGAGATGGTGATGAAAGTGAGGTAAGTTATTTTATTATTTTGCTGGCCCCGCAACAGATAAGTATAATAAAATTTTAGGTCGAACAACTCGGGCAATGGTTTATTCTAAAGGAAGTCATACAGTACATCACCCTAGTGGTTAGCTGACATCTCAATACTTAATTCCCTACAGATACAGGTTGAGTGTCTAAAAGGTTTTGGTCATCTAAGGTAGTTTGGACACGAAGCCGTAGTCACCACTCAAGTTGCCAGTATCAAGTCTATATTCTTCTCATACACTGAGCCTACTATGCGTTATGGTTTGGTACTAATAAGAACACTACGCTCCATATTGTTCAACTTTTATTAAGCATAATTTCGAAAGGAAAGAATACATCAGCTTGGCGTAAATGATAGATAATAGTGTTACCTACAAGTGTCAGAAGTTCAGTCATATTCTCTGGCTGTAGAAAACAAGATGCTGGGTAACAATAATATAATAATGCGAGTCTTCTGTTTTGTGTAGCATATACACATTTCTTTCTGCATAGGTCATGGTCCTACCTAAAGAGCAAATGTCAGCAAGATCAACCATATTAAACCAGGTAGGGTTGATCCTGTTGATTAAAATGATACATGTCTGTAAAAATCAAAAGACTGATTATTTATGCAAATGAGGGCTTCGGTGCACCAAAGGCCAGGGCCTAGTCCTCAATGCACCACAGCTCCTCAGCTTTCCAGTGCTGTCCATGAACGTCGGTGCACTGAAGACCTCATCTGCATAAAGAAAGGCCCCATTCATACGATCATATTTTTGGTCCTCATCCAATCTGCATTTTGGACAGCACACCATGTGAGTTTTGTGGACAAGGATAGGCATTGTTACAATTGGTCTGCAAAAAATGGAGACAACACGGACGTCATCTTTATTTTTTGTGGATCGCAAAATACATATGGTCATGTGAATATACTCTAGGCCCCATTCACACCACTGTATTTTTGCTCCGCATCCAATCTACATTTTTCGGGAGTGGATGCAGACCCTTTCTTTTCAATGTGTGCTGTTCGCATTCATAAGTCTGTTCTGCAGGCCCACAAAAAGATTCTTGTCCGTTTTGTAGACCAAAATGAGCATTGTTACAATCGGACCGCATAAAAAACAAAAACAAATGTAACATGGAAGTCACATGGACGTTTTTTGCGGATCCAAATTTTGCAGACTGCAAAATACATACGGTCATGTGAATGAGCCCTTATAGTCTTCTTTTCTCTGGGACAATGCAACTGATGTTCACAAGACAAGCGTTCTTTTAATAAGCAGGATTAACCCTACCTGGTTTAATAGGGTTAACCCTGCTGACAGGTGCTCTAAAAGAGCTGTCAGCTCTCCTGACTCCTCTCCTCTTTTAACTGTCTACTTTACAACAGTTACTATTCTCTTTGTACTGCAGTTTTGCAAGCACTTATTGGGCAGGTATCAGAATGAATGGGGTATACCCAACTGACAGGGGGAATGCTAACACCCAGTTGTCAGGGCACATTACAGTGGAACGGCACAAGGCAGAGCTCTAAGAAAAGGTGCTCCAGAATGTTTGTGTTATGGGGAAAATTTTAAAATGTACTAACCCTGACATGTCCGATCCTGCTTAGAGGGCTTGTGAATTACCTTCCTATGCACATATCTACCAACCTGTCAGCAGAACCATGGGTGAATAAGCTCAAATCACTAAATCACATCCTTTTGGAAGCGTGGGGGAGGTGAAGAAAAGTTTCTAAGGCAGTGATCACTATTACTGATATATCAGCCTGCTCAATGCACTGACAGACTCATGAAATTTCATTAGGATGGACTTTACCTCTACCTAGAAGACATGTATCGAATAAATAATACAAATGCAATAAAAAACACAAAAAGGCACGGCAGGGCTTGTGGGATTCACACCCAGAAGGAATTTTAGTAGACTGAAGTCGTGAAGTAACCGCTGTGCTATGTATCCAGCCTTCTGCTTCCTGCAAACATTTCAGTGGTAACTGAGCTCAGGCAAAAAACGAAATTCTATGGTCGCATAATGCAATCCACAGGAATCGCTACAGACTATAGACATCAGTTCACTGTAACCCTTTGTATGCTTCCTGAGATACCGGTTACACTACAGGGTTCTTATTAGGAAAGGATTTTGCTTGGAAGACACGATATGGAGAGCAATACTGTTTACCATAAAGCTGTCTGGATAACAATCTTGTGCATTAATAATTATAAAAGTTTAAAAAAAATATAGTACCAAATAACAATATCATACAGTATTTATATAAAATAGATGATAATAATAATAATAATAATAATAAATGCAACAAAAGCAAAATAACAGTGTTATGTAGTGCTCCGGTAATAATGCTATATAATTCCTAAGTAATACCACAGCAGATGCTGTAATTAGTGTTGAGAGAATCAAAGTCCACAAAGTTGACTTTGATCCGCAAAGTCAAATTTCCTTGTGGTTCGTGGTAGCAAATCGCTTTTCCCTGAGTGGCGGTAAAAAAACAAAACATACTTACCTCATCCATTTGATTGTGACAAGCTGCTGCCGCCATCTTGATTGATGATCTCGCATGAAATCCCGTGTGTGGTGACTTATGACATCACCACGCCGGCTGACGTGATGATGTCATCACAGGTTGTGCAAGACTTTGCGCTAGATCTTCAATAAAGATGGTGGCGGCTGACTCGTCACAATCAAATGAATGAGGTAAGTATGAATTAATGTTTCTATTTTATACTGTGTTATTACTGTCAGATGCCATGATCAGTGATGAACATGGCATTTGAGGGGTACAATGACAGGGAGCTGTGCAATCGCCGCTCCCTGTCATTTCAAACACTACTTACAAACAAATGCGCTTCCTGATGAAGAAATTAATCACAAAGCAAATTTTTTCGTAAAGTTTGTCAAAGCAGCTGAATCGAATTTTCCAATACTTTGCTCATCTCTAGATGTAATGTTCAAAGAGGGGCTGTCACCTCTCCTGACATGTCCCTTTTAGTAACTACTTGCATTCCATGGATAATAATAATTCTGGAGCATCTTTTCTTATGGCTACATGATGTGCTATTCCTTTATTATTCCTGCTACTAGTTATGAATGGATTACTAGCAGTTTGCAGTGAAGGTCCAGATGGCTGTTACCAGTTGAGGGGGTGTCTAACACCAACTGCACTGATTGGATAGTGTCAAACTGTGCAGGGACACACTCCAACTGATAACACCCATGTGGATCTTCATTACAAACTGCTAGCAATTAATTCATAACTTCTACCAGGAAAAATACAGGAATGATAAGAATAGATATTCCAGAATTATTACATGGAGGATGCAAGTAGTTACTAAAACAGACATGTCAGGAGAGGGTACAGGTCCCCTTTAAAATATAGTGGGGACAGTGCATTAAAAATTGATTATCAGCATTGTCCGTTTGGTCATTTATTGGAACCATTTGGTCATTTATTGGCACCATATTGTTTTGGGGGCATATAAGAGGGTATTGGGCACATAAGGAGGTATTATTCTGTGTTGGGGGCATATAACAGACATCACACTGTGTTAGAGTATCCCTTATAATGGTCACATAAAGGGACATTATACTGTGTGGGGGCACATAGTATTAGTGTGATCAGGCACCGCTTAGCAGTGCTACTGGGTGGAGCTTATCAGTGCTACAGGGTGCAGCTTAATGGTATGACAGCAGCCCACAGACAAAACTTTGCTTGGTGTCCCAGAAATGCCAAGTCCACTTCTACCCTTGGCAATATTGCAGGTTATACAAATTAACTAGTTCTAGATTGCCCCTAGAATTTAAAGGGAACCTGTCACCATGAAAATGCAAATTCATCTGCAGGCAGCATGTTATAGAGCAGAAGGAGCTAAGGAGATCGATATAAAAATTTGTGGGAAAAGATTCATTAAAACAAGTAATTTATACATTTAAATTCTTGCACATTCTGGGCTTTGAAGTCAAGGAGGTGATCCTATCAGTGATTGACAGCCTTCCCTCTAGTGCATACAGAGATAGCTGTCAATCACTGATATGTTTTCAAAGGTCAGAAACAGCAAGTTACACTGACTTTTTCCTATAAAACTATATATCAATCTTCTCCATCTCTTCCTGTTGTATAACATGATGTCTGATAACTTTAAACGTCTGCCTTCCTCATTGCTGTTTGTGCAGCGCTCCATGAGTGCCATGTATAAAGTTCAGGAACAGCAGTGCTGCTTCTTGCTTCAAGCCTGGTGATCGCCTGGTAACTGCAGGAGCTGCTGGATCTTAGCAGACCCAGATCAGCTCTATTATTTTTGCGGTGCATGTAAGGAAGCTGTATACCCATGTAACTGGAGCTAATATGTCAGCCCTAGTTGCAGGAGAAATCAGCAATAAAGCAAAATGTAATGCTAAAGGGTCTTGTATGATGTCATCGGGCACATGGTGTAAAATAAATAAAAAAAACCCTCAAAAAATTGGAACATAGCCCACAAAGCTTCTAAACCTGTCCCTTGCGACTGTAAACTATATGTCCTTTATATCAATATGACCATGTTGGAAGGGGACGGAATTTTAATATTTCCCTGGGTATAAAAAATTAAAATAAAAATGACATACAAATAAAACCTCATGTATCACTGAAAAATTCAGCAAAATGTATTTAAATAATGTATAGCATGTACTAAAAACAAGGAAAATGTATCTGGTCATGAAAGGGATTAAATGTTCAGGTCTTGAACTGGTTAAGCATGATTAATTCTGCACCCACTGCCAGATCTGGTGAAATGTCAAGTCGGAGAACCTCTACTGAGCCACGGTATCCTAACACTAGCATTGTGAATACATAATGATATGAGCAGAGGGCTGAAGTAATGGATTTAACAGAAGGGCATTTCAGTGCTCAGATGACTTTCGGTTATTGACTTGTACATACTGTTCTGCAGCTTTTCTAAGTACATTTTCATTTCTGGCTTCCTTCTGTGATGTTTAGCCATGGATTAATAGCGTAGACTGGCTTGTTTGTTTTCCTGGCTTATGACATAGGTCACTTTTACTTTCTGCATTGGATTGAATTGTATGTATCTCAAGAGATCACTGTGTTGTTACCCTGGGCAACATACATAAACTAGTCTGTCTGGTGTGAATTCAAGGCTAAAAATCTCACAGCAAAGCTAAAAAATGTATTTATAAAAAGAAGTTGCAAGATGCTGCATACAAACCAGTATTCCTTGTATGGTAAACCGTTTTAATGGTTATTCCGGCAAAGCAATCATATTAGGACTGTACAAGCAGAACATTTACACATCAGTAGAATAAGCTGCACACTGTCACTCACAGCGTCACTACTACAGCGTCATTGTTTTTCATTCTATGCACATCCTCAAAAAGGCTAAACATATGCAGCAACCAACCCAACCTTATGCATCTGACTTTGGGGAATGAAGGTTGTGTGGACAACGGTAAACTCCTATGTGGCAGATTAGTTGCAGACATTTCTACAACTGTCCCATTTATCTGGATGGAGTTTGCAGAAATACATGTGCCTGCTGCCGAAACTCTGCAGCTGTTTTCTAATTCAAAATCAATGGAGGAGATTTATCAAAACCGGTGCAGAGGAAAAGGAAGCAGGTACCCATAGCAACCGGTACAAATGACCGCAACGCCCAATCATTAGGTACTATTGACAACAGTTATGAGCCACTCAACCACCAAACCATTAAATACCATAGATAAGTGCTTTCAAATTTTAGTTAACGAGGACTGCACCACTGGATACCAGATACCGGAGTACCAAACCACTTAACACCAGGGAACAGAGATAACAACCTACTGAATATCAGAAAGTGGAGGACCAAGAGGCTAGATACTAGATTACCTAACCGCTTTATACCAGGAAACAACCACTCGATACCAGGGACTGTCATACCAAGTGACTAGATATTAGGGACTGGAGTAGTAAACCGCTTTATATCAGGGAACAGGGATAACAAACCACTGGAAACCAGGGATTGGTTTACCAAGTTACTAGACACCAGCTACTGGAGTATGAAACCGTTTTATACCAGGGAACATAGATCACAAAACACTGGATACCATAGAGTTGAGTATTAAAGGGGTATTCTGATCTTAGACAATGGGGGCATATCGCTAGGATATGCCCCCATTGTCTTATAGGTGCGGGTCCCACCGCTGGGACCCGCACCTATATCCAGAATGGAGCGGGGAGCGCTGCGCCTGGAGGACCGGGTCTCCGGGGGTCCGGCCACCACCAGGCGCAGCTCCCCGCTGAGCTCATAGAAATGAATGGGCGCACAGCGCGCAAGCGCGGCCACCGCTCCCATTCATTTCTATGGAGCTGACAGAAGTAGCCGAGCCAGTGCTTGGCTATTTTCGGCGGCCCCATAGAAATGAATGGAGGGTGGCTGCGCATGCGCAGTGCGCCCTCATTCAGTTCAGGGGCTCCGTTCTGGATATAGGTGCGGGTCCCAGCGGTGGGACCTGCACCTATAAGACAATGGGGGCATATCCTAGCGATATATCCCCATTGTCTAAAATGAGAATAACCCTTTAAGCAACTAGATAGCTGATATTAGAGAACTAAACCACTTAATATCAGGGGACAGGGATATCAAACCACTGGATACCAGGGACTGCAGTACCAAGTGAACAAACAACTGGATACAGGGACTGGAGTAACCAAGCAAACAAACCAGTGAATACTAGGGACTGGAGTACCGAGTGAACAAACCACTGGATACTTGGGACAGTAGTACCAAGCAAACAAACCACTGGATGCAGGGACTGGAGTACCAAGCGACTAGATACAAGGGACTGGAGTATTAATCCACCAGGGAACAGGGATAACAACTCACTATCTACCAGGGTGTGGAGTAGCAAGCGACTAGATACTGGATACTGGAGTACCAAATTGCTTTATACCAGGGAACAGGGATAGCAACCCACTGGATACCAGGGACTGGAGTAGCAAGCAACTAGATACCACATGCAGGAGTACCAAATTTCTTTATACCAGGGAACATACTGTAGATAACAAATTACTACTCTGGGAAAAGCAGGTTGACTGAGATCTTTTCTATACTGTAACAGTATCAACTTACAGTTAGTAAATGTCCATATTTGCTGGACTTTGTGCAGAACTGATGTATAACTATGTCCATTCTGCTGCTGATTGCATCCCCCATGGCAATGCCAACACCCTTATACCAATTTTACTCAGCCTCTGATACTAGTGACATCATCATGACCTAATTGATTCAGGTCCCAATCATGATCACTATGACAATCACTGCCCACCACAAAAATGTGGTATAGGCAACACATTTTCCAAGGTCTGTGCTGTGAAAAGTCTTCTCTTTCCTCATGTGTCCCATCAGTGTGAGACTGGATGGAGACAGAATTTAAAAAATATAGGGCATAAAAGTTTTACGCCTCGCTTTCTGTGGTGTGGTTGAAGTCATATGTTTTCATACATCTTATCCACATTCATTAAACTCAGCTGCTCACAATTCCTGACATTTAATCCTCGTACATATTCCCCTCTTAGGTCAGTTATTATACTACAGGGTGGGCCATTTATATGGATACACCTAAATAAAATGGGAATGGTTGGTGAGCACTTTTATAAGTGGTCAGAAACTTGTAAATAACTCATGAAAGAATAAACTTACGTTAAAACCAAGCACACTCTTGTTTTTTCTGGTGAAATTCTCAATAAGTTTGATGTGTCACATGACCCTCTTCCCATTGAAAAAAACAAAGTTGGATCCAAAATGGCCGACTTCAAAATGGCCGCCATGTTCACCACCCATCTTGAAAAGTTTCCCCCCTCCCATATACTAATGTGCCACAAACAGGAAGTTAATATCACCAACCATTCCCATTTTATTTAGGTGTATCCATATAAATGGCCCACCCTGTATATTGCCAGAATAACAATCCCAGTAGCTCAGAGGTTTACATACACGTGTTTAATAATTGGAAGCGTTGGCTTTAAATTGGCTAACTTGGATCAAATATTTTGGGTAGTCAGGTTTGTAGGCCGCCTTGCTTGCACATGCTTTTCAGTTCTGCCCATACATTTTCCGTGGAATTGGGGTCAGGTTTTTGTGATGTCCACTCTTTTTCCTTTGCTAAGCAGCCGTTCAGATATGTCGGTGTACTTGATACAGATACTTCTGTGCTTGCTTCCTCCAGCAAGGTTTGCTTGCTGTTGTTTTTGGATTCATTTATATTTTTCACACCAAAGTATGTTCATTCCTAAAAGACAGAATGCACCTCCTTCCTGAACGGTATGATGGCTGGGTAATTCCATGGTGTTGCATATAGTTCAGCAGATGATTGTGATTACAATACTGCAATAGGTACACCTCCAATCAACACAAATGGTGTCAAATAGCCTATCATAAACTCCTTGATCAATTAATTTTTTTCTAGAATTTTCCAAGCTATTTAAGAGCAAAGTCAGCTTGGTGTATGTAAACTTCTAAGCCACTGAGAATGTGATGAAATAAATAAAAGCTGAAATAAATTATTGTCTCTAGTATCATTCTGACATTTCACATTCTGGAAATATAGTAGTAGTCATAACTGACCTACGAGAGGGAGAGTGTACTAGGAATGTGAATATAGGCCAATGGCGCAGTCTTTGCTATTTTGCTTGCTCTGGTTGATGGCAATGTTTGCTCCTGTGCATAGTGTCGTCATCTAGTACAGGTTATCATGACAGTCGTGACAGACCAACCCCGTACTATGACTGAACTAAAATATAATTTACTTCAGGAGAGAATGTGAATATAAAACTAAAATGAAGGATTTGACAATGTACATGTTTGGAATGCACAGGAGAATTAAGGGGGTTAAATATTACAGACTGAAAGAACTACCTTAGAAAAGAATATGAAAGTAAAGAGAAAAGTATATCTTTTCCTGTTTCTCAATTTGCAGGTACATGAGAAGCCCTATATATCCTGCAAAAAAATGATTTGGATAGAAAGAAACAAAAGTAAAAATTCTCTTAAAAATGCAGCATTTCAATATGTGAGATATTGGTCATTAAGAGGCTATATACTATGAGAACAAGCCTTCATTCCGCTAATGATATATAATTACTGCATATCTGACAAAGACATTCTATCACCAGCCTACACTGACTGGGATTTACAGCTGAACTGTTGGCCAGATGCTAATAGCATTCACCTACATCTTATTACAAATGACTAAAAAAGTCTCAGCAATCCTGATGGTGCCCGACAATGAAGAGGCCACATGATCACTGACAAGTTTCTTTGTGAACGCAAACAAGACAAGATACACAGAACAATGCAGATTGTCACTTATTCTAAACCAGACAGACAAGGCAGATAAAGCTATAACCCTCTTTTGTTCTATTTCCACTCTCGTGTCCTCTATTTAATTAGAGAATTACTACTCCTGATTATTACGTCCTCGAGCATTTCTCCTTATCTTCAAGCTTCACTGGCTGTGGCTGCTATTCTAACTCCTCCACACATCATTCCTCATCATATCTATTCATAGCATGTGCTTCAGTTGACTATCCTCATATTGTGAAAGTCTGGAAGAGCACCAGTAATCTGTATTTATCTATACAATGTCATGACAACTATTTATGCAATTAGACCAAGTTCACACACTGCAGTTTTTGCATGAAGTTTATGGAAGGAGTTTTCCTAACAACAACATTTATCATCTGACCACAGGATAGGTGATAAATGTATGGTCACTGGGGAGAAAACCTCTGGGACCCCAAAAACAGTGGTCTCAGAGAGCTTTTTTGTGAAAGGAGAGGCGTGACCACCTATTCATTTGCTTATATGAATCCTCTAAGTAGAGACTTTGGCTGAATATTAAAGTGAATGTTCACATTACAGATCCAAAGATCTAGGTTGGTTAATTTCTTAACATATCTTTATAGTGGTACAAAATCACACCTCTGCCAAGATATACAATGAAATGATAAAATTCTGTCGATCTGGAGCCACCACTAGAGGGTGCCTTCTGCGCCCTGCTTATACATTGAACTCTATAATAAAACAGTTAGTGGTGTGCTTCTATGCTCCTACTAGTGGTGGCTGTTGGCAGTCAGATTTTTATTATTTCATCATATGGAGCACCGACCACTATAGATATATTAAAGGGGTTGGCCACCCTAAGTATCAAAAATCCAAAGTACCCCAGACAATAGCCAACACCATGAAGTATTTCTATCAGGTGACATGTACTGGCTGTATGTCATTTATCTAACCTGTTCACCATGACACACGTCGCTGGAGGAGCTCCCTCAGACAGGCTGTGTGGGAGGAGCAGCTGCAAAGTGAAAGTAACAATCCCAGCATGCACTGCAGCAAGCATGTCTAGAGGAGCAGTCACATGACCTCCCCGCCCTCCTGTGTTCCCATAGAGACAGGAGCCCCTTAGATAATATCAATAACTCAGTTATTAGTGAATAACTGCTGTAGAGACATAGCAATAGAAAGAACACCCCAGTCCCAACAGTAAAGGAGGGGGGGGGTGTTACCCTTTTCATAAATTTGCTGTGGGGCCCAGTCATTTCTAGTTGTGCCACTGGCTGTAAGCCATGAACAGAATGAGGGGGAGATTTATAATTTCCCTTGTTCCTAAAAAGTGGCATTAAAAAAGTTGCAAACTATGTGTTTGCAAATTTTTAACTGCTCTTTTTATTTTAAAGGGTATGACAATGGCAGAGAGAGGGCGTGACCAGTCATCCCAACAAATTTATGTTCATTTTCACCAGTTTTCTGACTCAAATGAAGCCAGAAATCTATGGCAGCTCTGAGCTGTCATAGATTTCTGTTTAGGTGCACGGACTGCCGAAGGAGGGGGGCTGTACAGCGGGGGGCAGACCTTTGTTACACAAGAACACTGATGAATAAATTTGTACAAATCGATCTGCTCACATATAGAGGGGCATCCTGTCTATTATCACATGACTTGCTCCCAGCTGACAGCCCATCAATCATCTTTGAATATATGACTACCCTTCATCTGGGGAAAAAGGGAAAATGAGTGTAGTCAAACATTTTAATGTACGGAGGGGAGGGGTGTCACACATCACTATATATAACGTACAGGGGGGTCACAAGTCACTATATATAAAGTACAGGGGGTCACACATCACTATATATAATGTACAGGGGGTCACACATCACTATATATAATGTACAGGGGGGTCACACATCACTATATATAACGTACAGGGGTTCACACATCACTATATATAACGTACAGGGGGGTCACAAGTCACTATATATAAAGTACAGGGGGTCACACATCACTATATATAATGTACAGGGGGTCACACATCACTATATATAATGTACAGGGGGTCACACATCACTATATATAATGTACAGGGGGGTCACACATCACTATATATAACGTATAGGGGGTCACACATCACTATATATAATGTACAGGTTGTCACACATCATTATATATAATGTACAGGGAGGTCACACATCACTATATATAACGTACAGGGGTTCACACATCACTATATATAACGTACAGGGGGTCACACATCACTATATATAATGTACAGAGGGTCACACATAATATATAATGTACAGGGTCGGTCACTGTTAATGTAATTTAGGATAAGTCCCAAATTAGACTTAATTCTCAGTTGTCTGTGGTGTTCAAATTATATTAAATTTCCCCCTTCATGATAAGAGGGTGCGGCCACAACACAAGAAATGCACGTCCAGTCTCATTGCTGATCATGCAGATCTCTCCTAGTTACACCCAGGGAGCTAATTTTATTAGAAATACATGATGGTGTAATCACACCCCCCTTTGTCATCAATTTTAATATGTCCAATCACAATCATACAAGTTTACATTGAACAACAAATCAAAAGTGTTATAATGGCAGCCAATGGGATACACATTACTTCATCTATCTGGGAAATTCCATATGCATATATTAACTTCTGCTAAGTTCCTGTTTTCCTACAGACATATCAAGTGATTATGAGTCATTTTTATTTTTAAGCATATGTGACATCTAATGGAGCTTAGAGATTATAAGATATAAGAGATATGGATATAAGGAGATGGAGACCACCTAATAATGAAATATACAACCCTAGCACAATTGTGTTCACCAACTAACTAAATTTCTTTAACAGTTTTCCTCCTCTTGAACATAATTTGCTAATAGTCTAAAGAGAGTTTCCCAATTGACTATATTCAGTTCAAACCAGGGCCTATGGGCCATCCATTAATCTGAGGTGTATCGATCAGGACAGACCCTATATCATCAATGCAGATCTTATATCTGTTCGTTCTCTGTTCATGGGATGGAGAAGGAGACACAAGTAAATAAGTGTCTTCCTCCTCTTGTACACAGCCTGCTTAGGTATCCAGAGGACTCCCCCAATGACTACTTCTGACTGGATTCCCCAGATCAGGGCTGATAAGCCATTCATCATCTATGGTAGACTCCACTGGACACTCAGCATTTTTACCTGCATTTTCCTTTAAGTTATTCCAAGTTATTCCCTGCACAGCACAGGGGCACAATCAGAAGCGAGGCAAAAATATCCAATAATCATCAGAGTTCAAAGTTGTCACGTCTAGGATGTCTTAGTTCTCATCTGAATCGTCAGGTTTAGCATTCGCAGGCTGGATTGATGTATATATGTATATTCCTCTCTTGTAGATTCTCCATGATTCACATTCAGTATACAGGTTATTATTAAAGTCAGGTGATGATGATAATATCTTCTTTCTGACCTTACTGCCAATTTAATCAGAAACAACAAATTTAGTATCCTTTTACAAAGAGAGCATCAACCATCAACCTATCATTTTACTTAACTAAATCAGTTAATTGGGTTCAGTCAACACAGCAAATCAGTCTAATCAATGGACAATTCTTTCTTAGAATTAGTGGCTCTATAAATCTCCCTTAACCTCTTAGTATACTCCACTTCAGCAGCCACCCAAACCATACCATCCTTATCATGACATGTGCATAGTATGATCTTTTTCTCTTTCTCAATAAAATCTGCTCCGGTACACGTTGTAATGGAACCTGTAAAGGACCTCTTTTCTTTTTCCTTCAAACTCAGGGATGATTAGCCAAGGCACAGACCACTGAGCGGTGAGGAGTCAGCCATCTCTATGCATCCGTTTCACATACCACATACCATCATCATTTTTCGATTGCTCGATACTTGCCAAGTGGGTTGCTATTCTTTCAGTATGTTATAGACCAGCCAGTTTTTTTTTTCCTTTTTTTTAAATCTGTTTAAACCTTTGTTAGTGAAGTTAGGGCACAAATTAGAATATAATGAACATAATGGGGCAAAGATGTAATACTCAGACTTTACTCAATAATCCAATCCTGATTAAACAATCCAAGTGAGTCCACACCACCTTTCCTCTCACTGTGTGGATTATTTGCTTATTCTATAATCTCTCATTATTTGGCAAACTTCATAAGCATTAAGTATATTATCAATGTAAATATGTTTGGCCAATGTTGGAATAGTGAACGCAGCACTCATTAGGGACCATCAAATCTGGGATCCAAACCTTTCCTTTATATGAACTAGGTACTAGTCTTTGAGTCCAGATCTGAAAAGGAATTACACACATGTTTATGTTCAACAGTCAGAGCTGACCTATAAGGGCTCCTACCACTTTAGGAAAGACAAAAAGTGTCAAAAGGCTTGTTCTACATCCAGTATTTCTCTACTTGCTACCTCAGCCAGTATCTTCTTTTACTCTTGCTTTTACTACAGACCAGGTGTTTCCTGAAAAATAGATCAACATAGACAAGGACATATTCATGCTGCCCCACCTTTGGAAACTTAATGCAGTCCATCTGCAATCTCTGAAATAGGCAAGATGGCCTAGGTATATGCCTTTCTGGAACTCTCAAAGTTCTTCCAACATTATTACAGGCCCACATGTAACCTTGGACAAACCTGGTGGCAGCGCTGCTGGACCCCTGGAATTCCCACCATCTCTCCTCCTGACACATACATCAACCCATGTGCTGAATTCATCATCAACGGGCAGAGTGCACTTGAGAAGGCACCATTTTACCTACCCTCCAGAGCTTGTTATCACTCCTTGCTCTTACTTTAGAGGTCTTCTGGGCCTGGGTTGGCCAAGTCACGTAAACCTTAGGTTGGCTTCAGGTATTGGCTGGAGGTCTGCAGTTATAGCAGTTTAATCTCCCAACTTGTTGTCTTTTTTTTTTTTCTTCTTCTGGACAGCATCAGGGCATAAAACAACTCTCACACACTCAGCACTCTTCATGGGTTTCCCATGGATCCAACAAAACCTCTGCTCCCCCAGATCAGACCATAATCATGGAAGATACCAAAGGCATATATGAAATCTATATGAATATTAGTTATCTGACCACAACCATCTTACCAGCCTCAGTGAGTGCCTTCAGCTCTACCTCCCGTACTCACATTACAGAAGGGAGTGGTATTTAGGTGACAACATCAGTTTAGGCACTGACAGCATATCCTGTCTTCTGTGTGATCCATCTATACCATCTATGAGAGAAAACTCAATATTTGACAAAGTTATGAATCAGATCTGAATGTACTTGCTCCGTAGTTCATATGACCTCTAAACCTTTATGTAGTCTGGTAACTCAACCTCTTATCAAAATGCTGAAAATCTTCTGTAGACTCAAGATGCTCAAAGTGCTGTATCTCCTCCAGAACTCCGTGTTCATAGCCCACATGACTGTTATAAAACAATTCTCTTAATACTTTTCAAATGCTGTTACTTTTTTTTTTTCAAACAAATCAAATGCTCCCATCATGTTCAGAAAATAAAACAAAATAATCAGAAAATAAAAACCGATCGGAAAACCTTATCTATCATCTAGTTTTCATTGACAGATGAAATACTTGGTGACACAGTTACTTCAGACATTTCATTTGATTTAACCACATATTATTATACTTATTTGATGATTTTGCTTACAGACCTCTTATAAACACACTTGTCTGAATACCACATATTAATAACGTTTTTAAAACAAACCAATCTTATTGTCTTATTTTTTTCCCACTTGCACGCTTATGCGACTTGTTAAAATTAAATGAACCAATTTCATTTTTTTTCTCTTTCTCCAACTCTAGTGACATATCACACTATCCGTGTTTAGGGAGGAACACAAGAGGCTGTCTCTGTATAATATAATTCTACGTCACTCACCACACCCTCTGTCGTCTGGCACAATGTAACTTCTCCTTTTTTGATCATTTCTAGCTAGATGTGTAACATGAAACATATAATGATTACGAACAAAGACAGACACGGGCCCATCACACACTTCACACACAAACAAATACAGTATGCATTGGAGCTCCAATAAAAACTCAAAAAAATATATGCATGACTCCATGAAAAGTTTTCAGCACAGAATCAATCAAAATGATATTTTACGCAGATCTGCCGAATATATTAGGATTTCTTGGTCTTTTTCTTCACTCCTAAAAAAAAACAGATTAGGCACAATCCCCACCAAATTAAACATTTGGGAAAAACAACAGGCTTCCTTGACGTCCATTAATTCGGGCTATAAAATAAAACTCACAAAATCTTTGGTTTGCAAACAAACAAAATGAAAAATAATGTGCACATAATATCAAATGTAAGAATGAGCTCATCTATTTACCATGTGGATTTTCTTTTTTGACTCAATTCTAATTTTTTTCCTGGATATTATTATCGATACCTTAACTTTAAATTCTAATAGAAAATCTACTTTCAAAAGAAACAGACATTATCCATACTTCCTCTTTTTCACAAACCGCAAAGTCTGGGAAAGAAGCCAAGCATACTCAAGCAAATCAAAAGTTTTGAAACTTTAAACTTAATAAACACTTAATAATTTTTTTCTTTTAAAGATAGGGTTTTTTTTCCTAATCACTAATAGTAGCAGTATATACTGACACATCATCTTTCAAATACTACCACATCTGCCAAAACAATATCTGAAATGGGAACTACTGCAATTCTATGTTATCAAATAATCAGATTCTGATAAGAATCTGATTCTTCTCGGTTCATCCTCCTCTTCTACAGAAATGATACATTTATGACTATCGGGGACCCCACAAAGACGGAAGACAAAGAAAATGCCGTTTAAGTCCCTCTCAAAGCAGCAGCCAGTACTTCCTCTTTTTTCACTCCACTCATGTTTAACTCTTTCCTTTGCTTTTTAAAAGTAAAAACATATATACATACATATATGTGTTCCCTTCCCAATTCTTTCTCCATCATTCTCTTTATGCCACCTTTGAACCACTGCATCTCTCACTGTGGAACTTTCCAGATTTCAACCATCTCTTCACATGCCTGCTCTATTGAATATTCTGCTTAAACCTCTCACTGCCCCTCCTCCTCTTCTGCCTCTCTATGATATCCACTGCAGTCACCTCCCTCCTTGAGGGGTGCCCCTCTTTCAGAGCCTTTGACTGCCTGATCCCCATTGGAGAAGAGTGGATCCGTCCCTTCTCCAATCGGACACACACACACCTTTTGTGTTGTCCCACTACACTACCCGTGAATCCAATGACTCACGTACCGCTGGTTGCTTAAACCACGCCAAGCGTAACTAACCAGCCCCAGTTGCTCAAACCACGCACAGCGTAACTAACTGGGCACCAACCTGCTCACACGATGCACAAAGCAAAGATACAGGTTGGCCTATAGGATCCCTGTGGACCTCATAGAGAGGTGGGCTCTTTAAATACTAACTAAATGTGCAAGCATTGAAATCTCTTTCTTGATATTCTAACTTCCTCTTTTTCCCAGTTCCTTAATTTCTATCACGGCATATTATAAAACACAGGCAATCTCCGTCACTCTCATCATACACCTAGGTTTCAGACACATTCCATTCACTCCTACCACAGACAAGGAGGTGTTCTTTTAAAATCTCAAAGATTCCGAAAAGGACAATACTCGAACAGTGGTCATGAAAAGTAGGAAGGCACAAAGTAAGAAAAATATCTTACCTGTGTATTTGAAGGTGCAGTTCCCAGTTGCCATAATGACCAAAGCTCTTCCACGATCGTCCCCTTGGATATCTGATGGATTTTTCCCGGGTTTCGGCACCACAATGTTAATGTAATTTAGGATAAGTCCCAAATTAGACTTAATACTCAGTTGTCTGTGGTGTTCAAATTATGTTAAATTTCCCCCTTCATGATAAGAGGGTGCGGCCTCAGCACAAGAAATGCACGTCCAGTCTCATTGCTGATCATGCAGATCTCTCCTGGTTACACCCAGGGAGCTAATTTTATTAGAAATACATGATGGTGTAATCACACCCCCCTTTGTCATCAATTTTAATATGTCCAATCACAATCATACAAGTTTACATTGAACAACAAATCAAAAGTGTTATAATGGCAGCCAATGGGATACACATTACTTCATCTATCTGGGAAATTCCATATGCATATATTAACTTCTGCTAAGTTCCTGTTTTCCTACAGACATATCAAGTGATTATGAGTCATTTTTATTTTTAAGCATATGTGACATCTATTGGAGCTTAGAGATTATAAGATATAAGAGATATGGATATAAGGAGATGGAGACCACCTAATAATGAAATATACAACCCTAGCACAATTGTGTTCACCAACTAACTAAATTTCTTTACCAGTCACACATCACTATATATAATGTACAAGGGGTCACACATCACTATATATAATGTACAGGGGGTCACACGTCACTATATATAATGTACAGGGGGTCACACATCACTATATATAATGTACAGGAGTTCACACATCACTATATATAATGTACAGGGGTCACACGTCACTATATATAATGTACAGGGGGTCACACATCTGTATATACAGTATAAAGAGGGTCACTGTACAGGGGTTCATGGATCTCTATATGCAGTGGTGGGCGTCACACATCACTGTATACAGTGTACAGGGGTTCACAGATCTCTATATGCAGTGTTGGAGGGGGGTCACATATCAGTATATACAGTGTATAGTGGTGGTGGGGGGTCAACTATTACTGTATACAGGGGGTCAGATATCACTATATACAGTATACAGTGGTGGGGGTCACATATCACTGTATATAACGTACAGGGATCACACATCACTATATAGAACATACAGGTTGTCACACATCATTATATATAATGTACAGGGAGGTCACACATCACTATATATAACGTACAGGGGGTGACACATCACTATATATAATGTACAGGGGGGTCACACATCACTATATATAATGTACAGGGATCACACATCACTATATATAATGTACAGGGGGTCACACATCAATATATATAACGTACGGGGGGGGGTCACACTTCACTATATAATGTACAGGTTGTCACACATCATTATATATAATGTACAGGGAGGTCACACATCACTATATATAACGTACAGGGGTTCACACATCACTATATATAACGTACAGGGGGTCACACATCACTATATACGATTTATAGAGGGTCACAGGGTCACACATAAACATGTCTATGATAAGATCACATTGCAGAGTGGCCATAGACAGGATAGACACTTAGATCCCTCACACTTTGTTGTTCACAGCACATTCCTGGCTCTACTACATCACTGCAGTCAGTGAGCTCCATCACAGCTTCACCTCAGTCTCTCTTCTTCCTGCAAAGTTTCTTTATTTCAGCTGTTGACAAGTGTCCCTGCTAAGCCCCTGCCAGCCCTGTATAACCAGGAGTGCAGTCACAGCAGAAGGAAAGCACCTCTGACACAAGCAGGGTGCCTTTAGGACCCAGAGAGCAGCACATTCCTTCAGCCATGGACTAGGGCACATGCAGGGATGGACAAGACAGGCAGCTGTGAGAGCAGGAGAGAGGGGGCGTGGCTTCCAATAGCAAGGAAACCAGGCATATCTGCTCAATGAAGATATTAGTAAGTGTAATGTCTCCCTACTTTCTTTACAGTTTTAATAAGTGCTAACAAAGTGGCCAACCCCTTTAATAATTATATTTTAATATAGTAACTCTATCCTATGATAAACCATACTCTCCAATAGACTTATGGCTTACAGAGAGCAATATATGGAATATCATATTCCATGCAGGTGTGCAAATTAAAGGGGATGTTTGATTTAGAAAACCCATTTAAAAAATACCCTATTAGAGTGATGCTGAGTTATTAGAGGAAGGTTCCCCAAAAATTAAGTACTGATTCTTTCTTTCCTCTTTAATTATTATATTACCTTTTATATTCCTTGCAATGTAGTGAGTTAGGGATAGTCAGTTAACATATACAAAGCCTTAAAATTGTTCTGTTTTAGATGGCCATCAGGCCATATTCCAGAGTGGTTAACTCATAGGACATGCCTACTACCCACTGGACATCCTTAGGAGGATGGGCTGAATGGTATAAACCTTTGTGCACAAAGACCAAGAACAGCTCCAATGAGAACATTATCCAGGTGGGATATTGTAGGTCATGATCTCTCTCTTGTATTACTATGGGGAGTCAGCTGTGTGCTACACTGGTAGTGTGGTGACAGGAGCTCCCCATTGTGTTGCAGGCCAGGTGTGTGTTATTTACCTTTACTACTCTACATGTGATTTGACAGTTTTTTTATAGCATTTAGTAAATATATTTATTCACTTAGCCTATGTAAGCTTATTCTAGTCTTGAATCTTTGAACTCACGTTAAAGCACATGAAAATGAGTCACTTCCTGTCAGGTGTCCCTATAGACTAAAACATATTGCTGGGGTCCCTGTGATTACTGTATTATCAGGGAATCCTTGTAGCAAAAAGAGACCTTTAATATCAGACTAGTGAATCCTTGTAGCAAAAAAACCCTTCAATATCAGATTAGTGAGTACTAACGGGAATGCTTACTAAGGATGAGTGAACCAGTTCCCCGCAGTTAAAATTTAATTTTTTGGGACTTGTTCAATTTAATTAAACCAGCATATAGGTGATCAGTACACTAGTACAAAGGCTAGGGTAACAATTTAACTGGGCGTGTTAATGTGATAGTAAGGATCAAGCCTCAATCGTCTGTTTCCATATATTCAGTTTCCACATAGGGAATCTGCCATGGAGGAGGAGGATGAGGAGCTGAAACTGCAAGAGGAGGAGTCGGAGGAGCAAGAGGATGATGATGAGGATGGCATTGGCATACACACCCAAATCGTCTCAGTGGTGGGCAGAGCCAGAAAGAACTGGCTCCTTGGGCACGCTGGCCAGAATGTCGACCTGTATCATCGCTTGCTTACACAGTGACAGCTGCATCGTTGAAAGCAGTCTGATGATTACTGGATAGCCATGCTTTTAGACCCTTGCTACCAGGGCAAAATGGCGGAATGTTTTCCTCTCACAGAAAGAAAGGAAAAAGTTATTGCCAGGAAACCTGTGTACACAGCTTGCCATAGCTCACAGCGAGCAGACGCCTGCCACCAGCATGTCTGAAAGGGAGGCCCTTCTCTGCTCCCCACAGAGTCGCACCCTCCCACTGAGACGAGCAGCAGAAGCTGTAGCAGCAGTAACAGCAGCAGCCATTTCAATCTACTCAACATGAGGGAGGAGTTTTTCCACATTCCAAGCCAGCCTAAGGCCAATCAGCAAGCTGAATGCTCCCACTTCAACACCCAGGCAGGGCCGGTTTTAGATAAAATGTGGCCCTTGGCAAAATAAAAAATGGGGCCCCAAATCTTGTAATAACGTGCTAACAACACAGATACATTCTGTCGATTCCGGCCCTCCCTCACACATTTACACCCCATAAAGCTCCTCACACAGTTATTCACCCTCATGGCCCCAGAATACGCCACATGCCCCCTCCCCAATGGGTTCCCCTCACTCACAGCATCTGACAGTGTTAAAAACCGGAAGCGTGGGATTCTTCTTAAGGCTCACTTTCCCCCAGCAGAGATTAGGGAAAGCACCCTGTTCTATAAATAAGCCACAGCCTGTTCTAGGCTTCCAGGCTCATTGTTAGTATATCCCAGTTCAGGCCATTAGATGGCAGCACTGAACTGTGATATAGTGATTTCTATACAGACTAAGGCCCCATTCACACGACCGTAAGTGTTTTGTGGTCCGCAAATTGCGGATCCGCAAAACACGGATACCGGCCATGTGCGTTCCGCAATTTGCGGACCGCACATGGCTAGCGCTATATAGAGAATGCCTATTCTTGTCCGTGCTTGCGGACAAGAATAGGACATGCTCTATATTTTTTGCGGCGCCGCGGAATGGAACAACGGATGCGGACAGGACACGGTGTGCTGTCCGCATCTTTTGTGGCCCCATTGAAATGTGGATCCATTTATACGGTCCTGTGAATGGGGCCTAATGGAGCAATTTACATCTGATGATTGTAAGTTGTGGTCCACTTGGGGGACTTAACAAAAAGTAAAAAAATTAAAGTTTTGAAAATATAAAAAAATCTTAAAAATTAAAATTATTCCCATTCCCCAAAATAAAATAAAAAATAGCATTATGGGCATCGCTGCAGGCAAAAACGCCAATACTATTAAAATATTGAAAAAAGTTAGCCCATTTTAAAAATGGCAGATTTGTGTTTTTTCATCACCCAAGAAAATGGAATAAAAAGTAATCAAGTCATACACACCCCACAGTTTTCCTCCTCCAGTGATTAAAACATCAATTTCATGAAATGGACCCAGCCTAGATTCAGGAGGATTTTCACACTCCTCCAGCAGTGCCCCATCTTGCCACTGATGCTGTTGGTCTGCCTACCATCACGTTCTGTATGGCTGCTGCCTGCATCGTGCCAATGCTGCGACCTGCCAACCGTCACGTTCTGTACAGCTGCTGCTGCCTCCATCATGCCAAAAATGCGACCTACCAACCATCACGTTCTGTATGGCTGCTGCTGCCGCCTCCATCATGCCACTGCGGTCCTTTCTGTTTACCATCACTTTTTGTATGGCTGCTGCTGCCTCCATAAAACTGCTTCCTTTCAGCCAACATGTACCATATGTAAGAAATATGATTATTGACAATATTAATATTAAAGCATAATAATACTGAACAATAATAATATCCTCATGTAAATTCTAGGGGACGGTTGGCAAAGAAAGCACACAACAACAGTGCATAGAAACAAAAGAAATTATATTATTTATAGACACAAATGAGCTGTGTGAAAATAGAAAAATATCAACCAACCATCAAACAATGGAAAATATAGAACCAACACATATTCAACACATAGTCCAGAGCACAAAAACAACAGTGAAGCAGCCCAAAACCAACAGTTCCTATACCGTCAATTAGAATGCCACCATACTGATACAAACAGACCTAGAATTAGCCAGAAAAACACAACAATACAGACGGTTCCTCCAAAAATAACCCTATAGCACAATAATCAAACAATAATTCAACAATAAAGAATCACCATATAGTTACCCAAGGCTGAACTAAGTTCCGTCTGGCCTGGTCTGATGTCCAGAATCCTCCTGGGACCCAACCTGTATGATTTACAGGCTCCTTCCCCCTTGGATCCTCCTAGCCCCCCCCAGTGACCATGGCCAAGATTTTTTATACTAAATTCTAGCATCCCCTCTGTGAGGTTCCCATGCCACTGGTGCCGACTAGTGATGAGTGAATCGAAGCGGCAATATTCGTGATTCGCACGAATATTGCCCGCTTCGGCTCGGCATCCCGAGGCAGCGCGGACTCGTGATTATTCGTGCGTCACTGCAAGTTTGAAATGCCGTTTTTTTTCAGCCAATCAGCATCAAAGGGAAGCCTGTGGGAACGCCTGCTGTGATGTAACAGCCCCTATACCTCCCCAGCAGTGATTGGCTGACAGTTTCATGTGACCTAAATTTACATAAGGTAGGGACCTGCACAGTGTTGGACTGGCCCACCAGAGGACCGGAGGATTCTCCGGTAGGCCCCAAGCCACCCAGCCACTTAAAAAAAAGCATACTTACCTGTCCTGCTGCGCTGCCGCTGTCCTCGGCTCCCACGCTCCACTGTCTTCCCTTCCAGCGCGCACTATGACCTGACGCAGCGTCAGGTCATAGTGTGCGCCGGCAGGGAAGACAGTGGAGCGTGGAACCTGATGGCAGCGGCAGCGCGGCAGGGCAGGTAAGTATGCTTTTTTTAAGTGGCTGGGTGGGCTGATCTGAGGTCTGAGGGGGGGAGAGACCCTGATCTGAGGTCTGATGGGGGCATGAGACGCCGACCTGAGGTCTGATGGGGGCACGAGACGCCGACCTGAGGTCTGATGGGGGCACGAGACGCCGATCCCTGTACTGTGACATCACTGTGTTTATTATCCCTGTACGGTGACATCACTGTGTTTATTATCTCTGTACTGTGACATCACTGTGTTTATTATCCCTGTACAGTGACATCACTGTGTTTATTATCTCTGTACTGTGACATCACTGTGTTTATTATCTCTGTACTGTGACATCACAGTGTTTATTATCCCTGTACAGTGACATCACTGTGTTTATTATCCCTGTACAGTGACATCGCAGTGTGTATTATCCCAGTGCAAGAGGTAAGTGGTCTGTGTTTGTGTGTTTGTTTTCTATTTTTCAGGGTCGTGAATGCAGAGGGCTACGTCGGATTCGGTGGACTATGTCGGACCAGCTTTTTTTTTTTTTTTTTTTTTTTTTTAAATAAAATGGTCAAACAGGGGTCTGGGGGAATGTTTATTTCAATAAAATGTTTTATACTTGTGTGTGTGTGTATTTTTTTTTTTTACAATACTACAGTTTTAGTAATTATGGCTATCTACAGACGGCCCTGATTACTAATACTGGGCTTAGTGCTTGCCAGGCTGCCGCTGCTGGTTGTATCTGGCTGGCGAAGGAAAAAAGGGGGGGACCCCCACGCCATTTTTTTTAAATTATTTAATTATTTTTGTAAAAAAATGGCGTGGGGTCCCCCCCTTTTTTCCTTCGCCAGCCAGATACAACCAGCAGCAGCAGCCTGGCACTACCAGGGTGGGAAGGGACACGGTTATTGGCCCTTCCCAGCCTAATGGTACCAGCCTGCAGCCGCCCCAGAGCCAGACCCTCAATTTAGAAGGTCCGGTCCTGCGGGTACCCGGCTCTTCCCGGCACCCCTGGTGGCGGTGGGTGCCGAGGTAATAGTTGTTGGGGTTAGTGCTGGCCTGCCATACCGGCAAGCACTAAGCCCAGTATTAGTAATCAGGGCCTCCTGTAGATAGCCCTAATTACTAAAATTGTAGTATTGTAAAAAAAAATACACACACACAAGTATAAAACATTTTATTGACCATTTTATTAAAAAAAAAAAAAAAAAGCTGGTCCGACGTAGTCCACCGAATCCGACGTAGTCCTCTGCATTCACGACCCTGAAAAATAGAAAACAAACACACAAACACAGACCACTTACCTCTTCCTGCACTGGGATAATACACACAGCGATGTCACTGTACAGGGATAACAAACACAGCGATGTCACTGTACAGGGATAATAAACACAGCGATGTCACTGTACAGACATAATAAACACAGTGATGTCACTGTACAGGGATAATAAACACAGTGATGTCACCGTACAGGGATAATAAACACAGTGATGTCACCGTACAGGGATAATAAACACAGTGATGTCACAGTACAGAGATAATAAACACAGTGATGTAACAGTACAGAGATAATAAACACAGTGATGTCACCGTACAGGGATAATAAACACAGTGATGTCAAAGTCCAGGGATAATACACACAGTGATGTCACTGTACAGGGATAATAAACCTCAGATCAACACATTGTGCCCCCATCAGACCTCAAATCAGCATCTTGTTCCCCCATCAGACCTCAGGTCAGCGTCTTGTGCCCCCATCAGACCTCAGATCAGCGTCTTGTGCCCCCATCAGACCTCAGATCAACACAATGTGCCCCCATCAGAGCTCAGGTCAGCGTCTTGCTTCAGGTCATAGTGCGCGTCGGCAGGGAACACAGTGGAGCGCGGAACCTGAGGACAGCGGCGGCCAGAACAGGTAAGTATGCTTTTTTTTAAAGTGGCTGGGTGGGCTGATCTGAGGTCTGAGGGGGGCGCGGGGCCCCCCATGAAATCATTGGAGTGGGGGCCTGGAGCAGTAGCTCCAGGTGCTCCAATTATAATCCGGCCCTGGCAGCGCGGCAGATATTAGAACGTGCCTCCATCAGACCTCAGGTCAGCGTCTTGTGCCCCCATCAGACCTCAGGTCAGCGTCTTGTGCCCCCATCAGACCTCAGGTCAGCGTCTTGTGCCCCCATCAGACCTCAGATCAACACAATGTGCCCCCATCAGACCTCAGGTCAGCGTCTTGTGCCCCATCAGACCTCAGGTCAACGTCTTGTGCCCTCATCAGACCTCAGGTCAGCGTCTTGTGCCCCCATCAGACCTCATATCAGCGTCTTGTGCCCCCATCAGACCTCAGATCAACACAATGTGCCCCCATCAGACCTCAGGTCAGCGACTTGTGCCCCATCAGACCTCAGGTCAACATCTTGTGCCCCCATCAGACCTCAGGTCAACGTCTTGTGCCCCCATCAGACCTCAGGTTAGCGTCTTGTGCCCCCATCAGACCTCATATCAGCGTCTTGTGCCCCCATCAGACCTCAGATCAACACAATGTGCCCCCATCAGACCTCAGGTCAGAGTCTTGTGGCCCCCCTCAGACCTCAGATCAACACAATGTGCCCCCATGTGCCCCCATCAGACCTCAGGTCAACGTTTTGTGCCCCCCTCAGACCAGCGTCTTGTGGCCCCCCTCAGACCTCAGATCAGCCCACCCCAGCCACTTTAAAAAAAGCATACTTACCTGTTCTGGCCGCCGCTGTCCTCAGGCTCCCCGCTCCACTGTGTTCCCTGCCGGCACGCACTATGACCTGACGCTGCGTCAGGTCATAGTGCGCGCCGGCAGGGAACACAGTGGAGCGTGGAACCTGAGGACAGCGGCGGCCAGAACAGGTAAGTATGCTTTTTTTTAAAGTGGCTGGGTGGGCTGATCTGAGGTCTGAGGGGGGTGCGGGGCCCCCCATGAAATCATTGGAGTGGGGGCCTGGAGCAGTAGCTCCAGGTGCTCCAATTATAATCCGGCCCTGGCAGCGCGGCAGATATTAGAACATGGCAACTGCATTAAAGTGATGCGCGCCATGTTCTATGTATCGGACGGCAAGAAAACTCGGTATCGAGCTTCGGTACCACACTAGGTACCGAAACCGTACCGAGTTTTCGATATATCGTGCAACACTACTTTCAACTACCTCACCCCCCGACACCTATGTCTCGCCATTGTCCACCACCTCCTCAGACAACACTGGTAAATCCCCACTGTCAGCACACTGAGACTGCAAAAGGTCTTGCGAATTGGGGCAGAGAATGTTCTGGGGTAGCACATCAGAGAAGGGGTGACTATGGGGTTCCAGGGAGTACGTGACCACATGCAATCTCCATCCAAAAAGTCATACTGAGGCTCACCACCATGCTTTACACTGCAATCTTATTGAAAGACAGACAATCAGGGGTTCACCGCCAGGTTGTCAGGCAGCATTTTTAAGTGGGTCACCATTACCATGTCCCTGAAAATTGCCTTGGGGTCATCACCAGACTATTGGCCAGATTTAGAAAAAATGGTGCAATTAGGGAGCCTCAGAGGCATCCCTACATGCTGCCCCTGGTGTTTCCTATCCATTTCCAAGGTGTTTCCATCTTTTTCTGAGGTTTTCACATGTTGGGGCAAACTTGACTGTGCAGAACCTTTGGCCCCTGCAAAAATATTCGGGTCTCCCATAGACTTTAATGGGATTCGTGATTCGGCTGGAACCCACGAATCCCGCGGAAAATCTGGGCCGAATACCGAATCCCCGAATCTTTTAGGATTCGATCAACTCTAGTGCCGACCAATCTCATTCAAAATCAAAATAATGTTTTGATCCTCCAGATTTCTCCACCCTCTATCTGCGCACAGGAATCAGGCCGATGTTCCCACATTAACATTTTACAATTACCTGTCTCTTCCTTGTTTTCACCCAAACGCAATCTACTCAAGTTGGCCACACAATAGTGGGTATTTGCAATGGAATGGGAAAAACACCCAGGAGCCTTTGAAATGTAATTCACCAAAACATTTCTTCTGGCACCTTGATTACCAATGCAAAGAGGCTTCCTGATATTTCAATTAACCCTGACAAACTGGTTTGAAACCATATTCAGACCTTTTCATCTATAGAGTGATTCTCTATTGTTTTACAATTCAGTCTACACCCAAGATTTTATACACTTATAATACATATAGATAAACACTTATATAATACATATGGATAGATGTACATTTTATTCTAACCCATATCTGTATATCTCTACACATATAGCTGCAGTAGCAGCAGCCACTGACATAGGAAAGTGGCAGTAGGGGATTAAAGTATCTGCCGCCACTGTCATTATGACTACTACCATTACTATTGCTACTACTACCTATAGACAGCCTTGTATGCTCCTGCTGCTGCTACTATTGTGGCCTTCATGCCACTATATCCATACCATGCCCTTTTTCCATCCACACTACACTGCTCCCAGTTAAAAGGGATACTTTATTTAGGCTTGTTCACAACGAGCCACTTTTTCCTCTGCCGCCAAGCTACTTTTTAAAAATTTTTTTATTTTTTTTATCTGGGTCCGAACCAAACATGTTAAAAAATTTGGTAAACCAGACCCGAAACAAATCTCAACTGGTTCACCCATCTGTATATAATAAACTATATTACGAACTTACTAGGTATATATTTCACTAATAATGCGCTGTTTTAAGGTGGAATTTTTATTTAATGGAAAAAGGTGAACGCCAGTACACAGTGTTTCTGTTAAATCATTACCATTTTATAAAGTCTGTTAAAAAAAAAAAATCATAAACCATGAGTACAATACTACAGGATCAATCCAGGGGCGGACATATCGCCTGTTTCAGCTGCACAGGGGCCCAGAGAGGAAGGGGGCCCTTCCCAGTGCCATCAGTGGTGTTTTTTTACATTTATTTTATTATTTTTTCCCCCCTCTGCCAGGATAACCTGTGCACCTTGGGGTGGGGTGGGGGGGCGTTTGGGGGACCTGATTAGAACTTACTGTCAATCTGCTGCCCGTTCTGCCTTTACTCCATACTGAAGGACCTGGGATGACATCATAGTCATGTGATCTTTTCAGCACTGGAAGTGGTGGTAGGATCTGTGATGAGGTCACCATCATGTGACCAGCGCAGAAAGAGGCAGCACTCAGCAGTGGAGACCTGTGATGCCCTGGAATGTGCGTGGCAGAGATATGCTGGGAGCAGGGGCGTAGCTATAGGGGAAGCAGGGGAAGCGACTGCTTTGGGGCCCAGACCCACAAGGGGCCCCCCTAATGAAAGACTAAAAGATTTTATTGTCAGGGGCCCCTCAACAGTATTATACAATGACATTATATACAGTGACACTGTAAGAGTTTGAGTTAAATCTTGATTAGCCACAGGAGTGGGGGTTGCACGTGAGTTGGGGGTTGCAAAGAAGTTGCTGGGGGCCCGTTCAAAAATTTGCTGTGGGGCTCAGTCAGTTGTAGTTATGCCACTGGCTGGGAGATGTGGTTCTCCTCATTATACTTCCTCCCTGCTTAGTGGGAGGGAAATATGTTATTTAACTAGGGCTGTATGTTAGAGGGGCTGAAGGGAGGGGGAGGGGTGTGAGTTACATGGGACTGTATGTTACAGAAGATTAAGGGGAGATGACTGGTGTTATTTACATGGAACTGTATATTATAGAGGACTGGAGCATAAGGAGTGATGTTATTTACATGGTGTTGAATATTATAGAAGATTGGAGGGTAAGGAGTGATGTTATCTACATGGGACTGTATATTATAGAGAACTGGAGGGTAGGGAGTAATGTTAATTACATGGGACTATGTGTTGGAGGGGCTGAAGGAGGGGATTTAAGTTATTTACCTGGGACTGTATGTTATAGAAGACTGTAAAGTAGAGAGGTTATTTACATGGTATTGGAGGGAGAGGACTGGTGTTATTTACACGGGACTGTATGTTATAGAAGACTTTAAAGAAGAGCGGTTATTTACATGGGACTGTATGTTATAGAAGACTTTAAAGAAGAGCTGTTATTTAAATGGGACTATATGTTATAGAAGAGAAGTGGGAGAGGACTGGTGTTATTTACATGGGACAGCATGCTATAGAAAACTGGAGGGAGAAGAGTGATGCTATTTACATGGGACTGCATGGTAGAGAAGACTGTAGGGAGAGGACAGGCATTAAAATGTATGGGGGCACTACAGAGAAAATTATAACTCCAGGGGGTATGGCAGGAGGCATTATAATTACAGGGGGCACTGCAGGAAACATTATAAATACTGTGGGCAGTGGTGGCGGGCATTATTACTGAGGGCTCCATAGGCGTGCCTTATAGATTGGCATTATTTCTATTAGGGGTGCCTTATTAGTACTGAGGGCACTGTGGGGGTACTATGGTGGTGGTGGGGGCCTAGCAGTGAGCCCGGTGACGTCACCGGCACTAATGGACGGGTGTTAGCGCTGCCCTAGCCTGTAAAGCCACCCATCAGTGCCAGTGATGTCACTGAGAACATTGCTAGGGCTGTAAACAAAACAGTCCGTGCCCTAGGCTTTACAGAGCAGGGCAAGGGAGAGCATCGGAGTATGAAATGTCAGAGGAGCTAAGTGGGGGGAGAAGGGGATATGTTCAGGTTCTGCTCTGAACCCTGACAAGCTTTAAAGGGCATCTGTCAGCAGTTTTGTACCGATGACACTGGCTGACCTGTTACATGTACACATTGCTGCTGATTTAATATAAGCAAATGAGCCTCTAGGAGCAACGGGGGTGTTACCATTACTCCTAGAGGCTCCGATTTCTTTGCAACTGCTGCGCCCTGTCTACATTGACTGGACCCCGCAGTGAAAATGTCATCACAACTGGCCATGGGGGTGGGGGCCCAGGTACATTCCTTGCACAGGGGCCCTCTGCAGTCTGTGTCCGCCAATGGATCAATCTACGTGTTTCACACTTGATAGTTATTAATCATGATTAAAAACTATCAAGTTCGAAACTCATAAACTGATCCTGTGGTACTATACTCATGGTATGTGATTTTTTTTTTAACAGACTTTAGGGGGAGTTTATCATGAAGAGAATATTTGAAGTCAGTTTTGCTTGAGTCTGTGTTGGAGTACTATATCAAATGTCACAGGATGTTTCATACATTTGTCATGTCCTTAAACCTAACACTTTTGTCTAGAAAAGCTACTCCAGTTTTTCTACTCCACCTTGCTCCTGGAATGAGATTGCGGCTTTTTTAAAAAGCCGCAATGATAAATGTGGAATGAAACTCATTAACATAGCTAACCACACCCACTTTCCCCCCAGTATTACAAAACTGGAAAAATTTTGCGCAAGTGAGTGTAAAAAGTCGCAACCTATTTTGCAACTTTTTGATGCCAGAATTCTAGAGTGAAGGTACTGTATGATAAATCAGGGCCTTTATGACCAGGTAAAAATCTGTAAATATACTGTTGTGTAGAATGGAGGCCCTGAAACAGAATCATACCTTACTTGCAAAATTCAGCTTGCTAATTCTGAGAAACGCTTCTTTTTATTTTTATGCAAATTTTTTGTTCATTGTGGGCAGGGTCACTCTTTTTGGTGTGCCATCACTCCACCATAACTCTGCCCAGTACCTTCCCCTCTTGTTTGATTGACAGACTCTGAGATTTCAGAACAGGCGGTGATGACACTAGCTAGGTGCACCAAACTTAGCAGCCCTGCCCACAGATGAATACCTTTTTTCAGGAATAGAGGACCAGATTGTACAAGAAAAGTATGGTTATGTTTGGGGGGGGATCTACCCTGCATGGTGGTATGCTTACTATGAAGCTGATTTTGGAGGTGACAGACTGTCTTTAAAGGCTATGCGACACAATGAATTGATAACTTTAGCACTGTGACCTTCCTGACGGCACTTTTGAGAGTTTTATCCATTTATGGGTATCTGACAGATGCACTCTTATAAAACAAAGGTATTTGTTCGTCGGACTTCCTTTTGCATATCAAGGTATTGTATATACAGTGATTTTCTTATATATGACTATTGCCCAAACTATTGCTTGCATTATTGTAGATGTTATTACATTAAAGACCCAGTTTGGACAATCCATTTCAGTCATTATAGGCAGGAGAAGTGTCCTCTTCCTACAGTAAAAGAAACATCAGATAGCCCCCATTAAACTCAATGCTATTTCTGTAGTCAATGAATGCACTGGGCAATAGCCAAATTGTAGAGACTGTACAAATTGTAGAGGTTGCAGTTATCCTTGTCATAGTAATAAAAAAAATTGCAGATGATACGGGGGGCCTGCTAGAGGTTTGCATTGGGGACCCCAGGAGTTCCAAGTTACGCCTCTTGGAATAAGGTACTTCAAGGCGTGAGCAGCTCTCTACTCCAGCTGTGAGGGGGGCTTCTCTGTTCGGGATCCCTTTATCAACCAGAAGGCTCTAAACGTGTTGTCTGACAGCTTTACAGGGTGTGTTTGCTGTAACTGTGTATAACAATTGATCTACACACTATAAATTGTAAATAATCTGCATATTTGCATGTTGGTGTATTCTGGGACACAATTACGGAATACATCTCCTCATGTGGCCGCCGTGTAGCTAAAACATTTATCTGGTGATTTGCACTCATTGCAGATGTACATTTGTGATTATCAGGCATTCCTATGGAGATGCAGGCAATAGTATCTACCACTGTACTTGTCAGCCGATAAAACACCTCCTGCTATGTGCTTTATGGAATCCATGTCTGCTGTATTACTAAGCAGGGAACCTTGAAGCGCTAATGAGAGTGAATTATTACCATGAGGGCTTTCCAACACAGTTTCTCATTTTTCTTGCAAGATCCCTGCCTGGCTCACCCATCTGATCTGTTCTGCACCATATGAGACAATGTATGGGACCAGAAAGACAATGCTTATAATACCGTACTATTTTTATATTGTAAAGCAGTGTGCGCTTGTGAAGAAAATGGCTTAGTTGAAAAGCTGCTCTTTATTAATATATGTTAGAACAGGTCCCATAATATTAGAGAACCTGTAAGAAGCCCTCATAAATCCATCTACCTGTATATCATTGCTAGATACATGTGCACAGACTAAACAGCTAAATGACGGAAGCTCAAATGACGCATAATTCCAGAGCAGTCCACCAATCAGTAGAGCAAACAGGACACATCTAGTCCTTTCAGGGATGGTTCCTGCTTCTAACCCATTTAAATGGCTTGGAAGCATGGAGTGACTTGCATAGAACATTTGACACTGAAAAGAGCAACTGATGTGAAGTTTATGCCCAACATAATTTTATCCTCAATTGTCACTAAAATATGTCACTAAGACATATATATTGGGAGATTTATCAAACTGGTGTAAGGTAGAACTGGCTTAGTTGCCCATAGCAACCAATCAGATTCCAGCTTTCATTTTTCACAGCTTCTTTGGAAAATGAAAGGTGGAATCTAATTGGTTGCTATGGGTAACAAAGCCAGTTCTACTTTACACCAGTTTGATAAATCTCCCCCATAGTGCCAAAGATACACTGAACAGTGTTTGGGGAGTTGCCTCAACTTACATCTTGCGCTGTGAGAATTGTGAATTGATTCCCTAAATTTTATTTTCATTTAAGCTACTGTATGATCACACAGCGGATTTCTACACTGGCAAAATCCGCCACGTATTCTGCGGCAGGTATTTCAATTTCACTGCCTCAGACCTGTTTGCAGATCATTGAATGGTAGTTTCTGTGGTAAGAATAAGCATGTCCATTCTTGGTGTGGTCTGAAAAACTACACATATATAATCTGAGGCCACATGAACAATGGAGTGGACTCCCTTTGAAAACAATGGCAGGTGGTGCATGGATGCTGCAGATTTTTGACACGGAATCTATGCTGAAGTGTGTGGCAAAAATCTGCTGTGTGAACATAGCCTTAAATGGTATCTGTCACCACACAGATTACTGCCATTTTAGCCATGATAACAAATGCAATTCCAACAATGGAGATGGTTGAAGCTCCAGTTTTTCTGATGCGGTCCTCCAAATTCATATATCATAGGGTTAAACGGGTTCTCCGGGAATTAAGAAAATGAAATTATGTAAATATTAGTTTATTATAAATATATTCCCAAATACCTTTCATTAGTTATAATGGCTCGTTTTGTCTAGGGAGTAATGATTAGGAGAAACAAAATGGCCGCCATCCTATTAGTACACACAAAACCTGTCCTAATCACACAGCAGAACAAGTTACTTCACAACACTGAGGTAAAGAGCTGCCTCATCCTCCTCTCTGCTTTGCTTGTCAGATATTATGATCCTAAATACAGCTGATAAGATTTTCAACTGAATCTCTGTATGAATGGAGACCATGAGAAGACATGTAGTACAGAGAGGACGGACAGGACAGACTGTGGTAATGGAGACTGCAGACTAGCGCTGCTGCTCATCAGCCACATCTCCTCATGAACTCCATTTCTACAGAGATTTAGCTAAAGATCTTATCTGTATTTAGGATCATAATCCCTAACAAGCAGAGAGGAGGATGAGGCAGCTCTTTACCTCAGTGTTGTGAAGTAACTTGTCTTGCTATGTGATTAGGACAGGTTTTGTGTGTACTAATAGGACGGCGGCCATTTTGTTTCTCCTAATGATTTCTCCACGGACAAAACGAGCCTTTATAACTAATGAAATGTATTTGGGAATATATTTATAATAAAGTGATATCTAAGTATTTTCATTTTCTTAATTCCCGGAGAACCCCTTTAAGTACAACTCTGGGTAAAAGGTGTAAATCCAGAGTGAGGGTAGCCACCCTAGCTACAGTTTCACTTACATATTGTAACCAGAGAGAGTTTACAGTATACTGCTAACAAAATGTGCATGCAACACACTCATGAGTTCCCCCTGGTGGTGGCTGAAGGCAGTCAGAAGTTTATTATGTAACCCAGACCATGTTTCAAGGGATTTGCAACTCAGAAACTAAGAAAACAAAACTCTGACCATAACAATATAATATCAATCAGCACAGAATGTTGGACCTAAATATGAAACTTTCATATATGTACTTTGGCTTTCAGACTCATTCATGGGTCACAGCAGATATGGCAAGAAGAGCGTATTCATATGCTATGAGATGTTTCAGGTGGGAACAAACAGGAAGAATATTTCCTCACCTGAGATACAGTGCCTTGCGAAAGTATTTGGCCCCCTGGAACTTTTCAACCTTTTGCCACATTTCAGGCTTCAAACAAAAAGATATAACATTTAAAATTTTTGGTGAAGAATCAACAACAAGTGGGTCACAATTGTGAAGTGGAAAGGAATTTATTGGATCATTTAAACTTTTTTGTAATAATCAGGGCTGTGGAGTCGGTAAGCCAAAGCCCTGACTCCGACTCCTCAATTTCCCCTGACTCCGACTCCCTACTCCGACTCCCTCATAAATGGAGCATGTTTAAGTGATAACTTTAAACAAATTTGCATAAAATCAATAGAACAGATAAGTCATGACAAAAACAGTTTGTAATCTATCAGGCTTCTCTGGGTACAGCTCACTAAGGGCCTGATCAGAGGCGTAGCTAGAGGTTCAGCACATGGGGGGGCCAAATATACTTGAGTGGGCCCCCCACTTATTGGCTTCCCAAACGCACGTTTCCAACTTCACAGGCACATACTACTAGTTGTGGTTATAATACTGTATTAGCAAGATGACTATATAAACTGCATCATCTATGCTGTTAAGTACAGTACAATAAACTTTCTACATACCCTACTCTAAATACTCTACCACATAATGCAGTAAAATATAGGATTAATAGGAGTAAAAAATGGGACTCCTATGTTAACCCCTTAGTGACCAGCCTGTTTTTGGCCTTAGTGACCAAGCGTTTTTTTTTCTTTTTTCATCGTCGTGTTCCAAGAGCTATAACTTTTTCATTTTTCCATCTATATAGATGTATGAGGGCTTATTTTTTACGGGACAAGTTGTAGTTTTTAATGGTGCCATTTTGGGGTACACATAACTTTCAGATTAACTTTTATTAACTCTTTCTGGGAGGGAAATGGGAAAAACTGCAATACCACCACTGCGTTTTTACGTTATAAATTTTACGGCGATCATTTTTCGGTATAAATTACAACATATATTTATTCTCTGGGTCAATACGATTACAATGATACCAAATACATATAGTTTTTTTTGCGTTTTACTACTTTTTTGCAATAAAATCCTTTTTTTTAAAGAAAAAAAAGTTTTTGCATTGCTGATTCCCAAGAACATTATTTTTTTTTATTTTTCTTTCTATGGAGTTGTGTGGGGGCTTAATTTTTGCGGGACAACTTGTATTTTTCATTGGTATCCTTTTTTAGTAAATGACGCTTTTTGATCGCTTGTTATTACGTTTTTTCGGTGGCAACTAAGAATAAATTAGCAATTCTGTCTTGTTTTTTTTAATTTTTTTTTTATTGTGTTTACCGTAGGGGCTCATTTTTGTGATATTTATGTAGTCCGGGTCGTTACGGACGTGGCAATACCAAACATATGGGGGAGATTTTTTTTTTGCAATTTTTTTCATTGAAAAGCGTATTTTCAATGGAAAAAAAATAATATTTTTATTTTTTATTGGATTTTTTTAATAGAATAAATGTGTTTTTTTTTTTACTTTTTTTTACCACTTATAGTCCCTTTGTGGGACTATTAACAATCAATATTCTGATTGCCTTTAAAATGCAATGCATTATCCCTATAGTGCATTGCATTTTAATGACAATGCTATTCAGAATTTGACCAGCAGGTGGCGCCAGAGAGGCGCAGCCTGCTGGTATCTACTCAAGGCTGGTCTGGGGCCTAGATCAGACCCCTGCCAGCCTTCCCACACATCGGCACCCTGCGATCGCTTTTGCAGGGTGCCGATGGGAGACAGAGGGAGACCGCTCCCTCTGTCAGCACATTACATGCGGCGGGCGCCATTGCCCACGGCATGTAAAGTGTTAAACAGCCCGGATCGGCACTCCTGCCGGTCCGGGCTGTTAGAGCAGGGCCGCGGCTATCATGTGAGAGCCGGGCCCGTGCTCCCCGCTGCACGGGAGACCCGTGCAGCGCTTAGACTGGGCCGCCGTGAAAAAGCGGCGGCCCAGCCTAAGGCTCCTTAGTGACCGCCGTAAAAAGGCGTATGGGTGGTCACTAAGGGGTTAAAGGAAATCTGTCCCCAGCTTTTACATCACTAAACTAACAGTCCCTTGCCCCCATCAGACCTCAGATTGGCTTAATGTGCCCCCATCAGACCTCAGATCAGCAGAATGTGCCCCCATCGGACCTCAGATCAGCAGAATGTGCCCCCATCAGACCTCAGATCATCAGAATGTGCCCCCATCAGACCTCAAATCGGCTTAATGTGCCCCCATCAGACTCCATAATGGAAGCGCTCACTTGTATTCACCTGATTGTACTAAGGCCATCCCTGCTGGGCCCCCCAGAGGTATTGGGCCCGGAGCATCGCCTCCCCTATAGCCTCCCCCCCCCCCCAGTAGCTACACCTCTGGGCCTGATGTATGAAAACTGTCTAGGTCTAAGACTTTTTTTGTTGCCCATAGCAACCAATCAGAGCTCCCCTTTCATTTCTCCAGAGCACTATATGAAATGAAAGGGGAGCTCTGATTGGTTGCTATGGGCTCTAGGTGTTTTACATCAGCAGCAGATAGAAGCCATGAGAGCAGCTAACCTCTCCAAACATGAGCTCAGAGGAAACATAAAGCATACAGAGAGAACATGCACTGGACATAAAGGGCAGTACACAGTCATCTCAACTAAAAGCCTAAATCCTTAGATCAGGAATAGAACAGACATTTATAGGACATTTCATCATTTTCACAAATTCTTATAAAAATATATTCAGCACTATATATTTTATACCGACTCCGACTCCACCAAAATGGTGACCAACTCCACGACTCCGACTCCACAGCCCTGGTAATAATAAAACTGAAAAGTGGGGCATGCAAGTTTATTCAGCCCCCTTGCATTAATACTTTGTTGCGCCACCTTTTGCTGCGATTACAGCTGCAAGTCTCTTGGGGTATGTCTATCAGTTTTGCACATCTAGAGACTGAAATTCTTTCACATTCTTCCTTGCAAAACAGCTCGAGCTCTTTGAGGTTGGATGGAGAACGTTTGTGAACAGCAGTTTTCAGCTCTTTCCACATATTCTGAATTGGATTCAGGTCTGGACTTTGACTTGGCCATTCTAAGACCTGGATACGTTTATTTTTGAACCATTCCATTGTAGATTTTGCTTTATGTTTGGGATCATTGTCTTGTTGGAAGATAAATCTCCGTCCTAGTCTCAGGTCTTTTGCAGACTCCAACAGGTTTTCATCCAGAACGGTCCTTTATTTGGCTCCATCCATCTTCCCATTAATTTTAACCATCTTCCCTGTCCCTGCTGATGAAAAGCAGGCCCAAACCATGATGCTGCCACCACCATGTTTGACAGTGGGGATGGTGTGTTCAGGGTGATGAGCTGTGTTGCTTTTACGCCAAACATATCGTTTTGCATTGTTTCCAAAAAGTTGGATTTTGATTTCATCTGACCAGAGCACCTTCTTCCACATGTTTGGAGTGTCTCCCAGGTGGCTTGTGGCAAACTGTAAACCAGACTTTTTATGGATATCTTTGAGAAATGGCTTTCTTCTTGCCACTCTTTCATAAAGGCCAGATTTGTGAAGTGTTCGACTGATTGTTGTCCTATGGACAGACTCTCCCACCTCAGCTGTAGATCTCTGCAGTTCATCCAGAGTGATCATGGGTCTCTTGGCTATATCTCTGATCAGTCTTCTCCTTATTTGAGATGAAAGTTTAGAGGGATGGCCGGGTCTTGGTAGATTTGCAGTGGTCTGATACTCCTTCCATTTCAATATGATCGCTTGCACAGTGCTCCTTGGGATATTTAAAGCTTGGGAAATCTTTTGGTATACAAATCCGGCTTTAAACTTCTCCACAACAGTATCATGGACCTGCCTGGTGTGTTCCTTGGTCTTCATGATGCAGAACCCTGAGACTATCACAGAGCAGGTGCATTTATACGGAGACTTGATTACACACAGGTGGATTCTATTTATCTTCATCAGTCATTTAGGACAACATTGGATCATTCAGAGATCCTCAATGAACTTCTGGATTGAGTTCTCTGAACTGAAAGTAAATGGGCTGAATAATTTTGCACGCCCCACTTTTCAGTTTTATTATTACAAAAAAGTTTAAACGATCCAATAAATTTCGTTCCACTTCACAATTGTGACCCACTTGTTTTTGATTCTTTACCAAAAATCTAATATATAAAGCTGAGTGTATGTATGTGTGTGTGTGTGTATGTCCGCTAAAGGAATCCGCACCGTCACAGCTACAATCACCAAATTTGGCACACAGGTACATCAGGTGTCCGGGAAGGTTTTAGAATGGGTCTCAGCTCTCCAGGACGTACCGTTCCTGAGATATTCCCAAAAAATGCATTAGCCAATAGAAGCCTGGTCACATGACCCTTATCAGCCAATAGAAGCTCACAGGCAGTCTCCACACACAACAGGCTTCCATGACAACACAGCCAGTTCACTGCTGTAGGTCTGCTTTAAAGAGGCAGAGCGCTTTGGATGAGACTGTTAAAGAGGTACTCTGGTTACCATAAATATAACTTATATTTTAGACTAATTTATCATCAATCATTACCTCATATAATGTAAATTTCACATATTTACTGTTCAGTAGTAATAAAAGATGTTTTCTTCTACTGCTATCCACTGTGTTTACTCCTAAATTACTATGGCATCAACCTGTGATTCAGGCCACCCTCAAAAGAAGGACTTAAAAGCCCCACCTCCAGGTCCAACTAAGTCACGCCCCCGACCTGGTCAGGCCACGCCCCCTCTCACTCTGCAACTGACAGGGATTGCAAAAATAAAGGTTAAAATCACCTTATGTCAGCTGCAGGGGAGGGAGGAGGGTGACTTTCTCCCTGCAGCTCATGCTTAGACTGCACAGTGCTGCTGTGTGAGAGTGAACTGTTCAAAAGGACATCCTTGTGTCCATCCAGGCTCTTTGCATGACAGAGGACAGGGAGTCTGAAAGCCAGACTGTCCAGCCTCCCCCCAACGTGAAGCCTTGCCACCGGTCCCCTTGAAGCCACACCCCTAAACACGAGGTCACACCCCCTGGTTCCATGAAGACATGGAGGAGAAGCTGTCTGAGCGTGAGCTACAGAAAGGGTGGACATCCCTGTGTCTGTCAAGGTCCTGCGCCGGACAGTGGACAGGGAGTCTGAAAGCCGAACTGTCCGGCCTAAAATCGGACCTCCTGCACAGAATACTGACACCAACAGTACCACATGCCACAATGGAGAACACATTGGATGACTACAGCCACATTACCTATAAACATCAAATAGATTATTACCATGCCACATTGCCTCTCTAAGTGCAAACCGTATTGAGAATAGTACAGTTTCCCCTACCAGATGTCTGGCTTTAGGCTGGACAGTCCATTTTTCTGGCTACCTGTCCTCCGTCAGGCGCAGTGCGTGAACGGATGCAGGGATGTCCACCCTTTCAGTAGCTCACGCTGAGACAGCTTCTCCTCCGTGTCTTCACAGAGCCAGGGGGCATGGCTTCATGTTTAGTGGTGTGGCTTCATGGGGACCGGGGCACTGCTTTATGTTTGGGGGAATGGCCGGTGAGGTCTGGGGTGAAGACAGTGGCCACCCTAGATGCTGTGGAGGTCACAGATTAGATTAAATCTTTGTTATAAAAGTTTGTTATAAAAATGTTATATCTTTTTGTTTGAAGCCTGAAATGTGGCAAAAGGTTGAAAAGTTCCAGGGGGCCAAGTACTTTCGCAAGGCACTGTATTTAAAAGGCGATAAGGCAGGGGGTGTTATAAACTCAAACATGATGGATCTTTTTATACATTGATGAAATATCAGTCTGGTAATCTGGAATAATTTGATTCTCTGTCAGTAACATAACTAGAGTTATTTTCTTGCATTTTAATCAAAATGATCTTTCTTAATTCTGCAGCTCATCTCATCTTGTCTTCACTAAACGAAAAAGAGCATGAGAAAGCGCCGTTGCCATGTTATTTTCATATATTTTATTGCTCATTTATCTGACAGCAAAGAGCCTTTCTTCGATATGTTCCTTTAATATTTAATAATATTATTATCATATGTTGTGGCTGAAATCTCATTTTCTGATGTCGACTCCTCTAAGGCAATCCATGAATTGGAATGCATCATAATTTGCTTCTAACTTCTCAGGCTAGAGGTATTTGAAAGTAGAGCACACAACAAGATCATCCACTATTAATATTCTGCTTCCAGACACAGAGGGGATTATGTTAAGTTTCTGTAATGAGACAGAGTAGGAAAAACAAAAATTCACTGATTCAGAAATGCTGTTCTCTAATTTCTTAATTACTGGTATTTATCATTGATGTCGTAAGAAGGGAATCAGTTTTTTATCATACACTCTGCGAGGTCACATATTTAAACATCACATTGTCTATATTAGATTGCTTGTCACTTATTGAAATTGGAGCACATTAAAAAGCGTCTAAAAAAAGAAGCAATTCAAGCGCAAATGGAAGGGGTGCATTGTGTGTTGGTACTCACAACAATGATGGCACATTTCTTTTCCCTCTCCCACCTTAGATTATTCACTTTGCTAACTTTTTTTACATATACTTTTTTTCAAGGTGTTATGTAAGGCTAGTTTCACACTAGTGTTAAAATCCGGCAGAGGGACAGCCTGCCAGAGTTTATTATATCCGATGTAGCCAGAAAGGACCGGAACACCTCCATGTCCCTTTGACTATAATCCCCGCCAGGTCTCATTATAGTCAATGGGCTCCAGTGAGCAAAGGCAATATCCAGCTGTGCCAAATATGATGAACTCCAGCTCGGACAGCCCGCCAGAATATTTTAACGCTTTAACGTTTATGTAGTGTCGTTAAAGGGGTTGTCTGAAATCATTTGAAATTGTATCCATGCCCCCAAAAGCTGTAAAAAATGTATTTGCAGCGCCGGTCTCTGGGCCAGCTGTATGTTCACAGACTGCAGCGGTGACGTACAGGCATATGACACATGCAACAGTATGCAGCGAAAGGAATCTGATGGGTTTATTGGGTTCTTTTCAAATAAATAAAGGATGCTTTTTTTTTACCCATTTGTATGGCATACCTGTATATCGAGTTAAAATATTTATGTTCCCATTTATTTACCTTGTGGTATATTTGTTGAATGCAAAAATATGTGTTGAAAGTTTTCTGGCGGCATATGGTCTATTCCCCTGCAGCACTATCATAAGGGAATGAAGCATTTTTCAAATTGTTTATTGTTATGCATTGTATTTCACTGTTTGCTTCCTGACCTATTACTACCAGCAAAGAAGGTATGGCAAAGGTTGACAGGACCAGGGTTAACTACCCCGTTCCTCCCATCTTGGGAAGATAGGGTTGGTCCTACTTCCTGCCAAGAGTTCCTTTTTAGAGACAGAGTGGAGAGGGCACAGACTAGTGTGCTCCTGCTCCTACAGAGGATTTTCTAGAGAGAACCACTGCTAATTTGCCCCCAAGTGAAGTCTTGAGAGGATAAAGACAGCTGAGTGACCTGCTATATCCAGCTTCTACAGACACTGCTGTCAGGTGAGGGAAATGGTCAAGCCACCCATCACTAAACAACTACTAGACAAGTATTACCATGTGCAGAATTACCACCAACAAATCTGCCTCCAGACTCCTTGCTGGTGCCAGAAAAGAATTGCACTAAAGCCTGCTGCTGCTGTGTGTATTTCAAATTCTATGCTGCACTTAGTAAAAAAGACTTTATTACATTTAACTCTGGCCTTATTCTTCAGTTATATAGCTTTCACTGCAACAGACCCCACGGATCAATGGCCTGAGGTAGGACACCGTGACACAACTACACTACATGAGGGCCACTACCACTCCCATCCTCTACACCGGCTCCCAAGGGGGCTTGCTGCATAAATTAGGCATCACAAACAGGATTGTGCCTCCATGCTTTGCTATCGTTGGTCTAATTGTGTGGACTCTAAAAGAGACTATTGTCCTGATGGAGGAAATTCAGTGGCAGGTACAGCTGCCTCATGTTAACATGTTAACAGTTAAGACTGCGTGTGGGTGTTTCATATTCACCATGACTTGCTGCAAAGGCCCAGAAATGCTGCATTCATTGGATCTGCGCCACATGCGCTGATGCATCAAAGCACCGCTCCTCTAGAGCGGGAAACCAGAGAGAATGCCCAGAAGAGGCTACAAAGCTACTGCAAGCTGCCTTCTCATACAGCTGATTGGCAAGGGTCCCAGATGTCAGACCTCCATCGATCAGCTATTGATGAATAGTCAGAAAGATACAGATCCGACCAAATTGTGGTAAATAGACAACTGTCTTGATATAGTCAATCACTGTTATGTCAAGTGTGGACTCCACAATGACTCTCGTCTGCACCTCCTATATTAGAAAGGACAGAATGGCTAAGAATAGTGAAGTACTGCTAGCACTTGATACCAAACCAGCATTTATTATACTTGCAAGATTCCATAAAACATGAGCATATAAAATTTAAAACCAGTCTCCCGTCACTAGCCCGACCTGGGTTTCACCTCTGCTTCTTCAGGGGCATATGCACCACCTTTCGGGGGTTTGTCTTCATACTTTGCCGGAATTAGACTATGTCGGAGACCAGCTGCGCTCTTAGTAGGAATAGCAATTGGGGACTAAAGTTTTTATTCCGATCAGCTACTGATAAGTTATCTAGAGGGTAGGTGATCAGTTAAAAAAATCTCAAAACCTCTTTAATAATTATTGTTATTTTTATGTTTTTTCAGGCAGCAAAATGCCAAGTAGATCCCCAAGATGGGCACACAAATTATCGGGTTCTCTACTCAGTAAATAGACTCATGATCATATAATTATATAAGAACAAAGAGTACTGAAAGTAAATGGTTTACAGGTTCAATATAGAAAGGAAGTAGAATGCTGATGTGGCATCTGTGAGCTGCTGAAAGTTTCATGAGCGGAGCATCGTTATGCCAGTATTAATCTGAAAGGTGAAATACCACAGGTTCAGCTGGTGCAACTGGCAGAAGGGGGATTCCTCTAAGACTATGTAGGACACATGCTGCCTGTCCTATAATGAATGCACACGCTCTTCTGCTTCATAAAAATGCTGAGATAAAAGACACATTGCTGGGTGAAAAAAACGCTGCATTATTTATTAGTTTTATATGTGTTTAGGTTTTTCTTTAAGTGGTATTTTAGCTGATAACATCCATCGACGATCTATGAGATAGTTAATAAATGTTAGATTGGGGATCCCAGTTCCCAGCCACCTCTACAAGCATGACCATGATGAGAAAAAAATTTGCATGGAGTAGTAGTCAATCAAGTATGCTGCATACAACTCTATGAGGTAAACAGCAAAGTGTGAGCTGTGGTAAATTGTGGTGTGGTGAGGGTGCCTCTTTTTCTACTTAACCATTAAAGAGGACCTTTCATGGGTCCACACACTGCTCCTCCCTGTTCCGATGCTATGCATTTGCATAGCGCGCGCCGGATCTTCACAGGGGCGCAGCGGTCCGACGGAGTGCCGCCCTGAAGAAATAGTAAGTACCCCCAACTCCCCGGCCCATGCCCTCCAAAACCTGCTACTTATTTAGCAGTGTGTGGACCCATGAAAGGTCCTCTTTAATGCTGTGTGTGCTTTGCTATGTATTTGCCTTACCAGTTCTTACCTATTTGCCATCAGTCTTCATAGTCTGGGCCATTTACAATCCATAATCTGAAATGTTATCCTTGAGGGCTGCAGCAACCAGTTGGATGATACACTGTGTCATCCTGACACTACAAATGATGCGTCATGATGCTGCATCTGTCTCAAATTAGACACTGTTGAATCTAGAAATACATTTACATGACACTGGCTTTAATAACAAAATTAGGCTTTTTATACATACAAACAGTGGAAAATTTATCAAAGCTTCAGAAGTCACACCTTTTTGTGCATGGGGCATTTTGTAGAAAATTAGTGATGTGGGATTTTTCCACTGAAAGCAGAGGTCTGTAACACCTAGAGAAAGTGCACTCACCCTATACACAGAGCCTGCTAGAGTGTCTAGGTGCTGTGAGTCAACAAGAGGGAGGTGGAACCAAAGTTCAGGAGACGTTTGGGGAGTTTTAGGAGTGTGCACAACAAGTTCTGGTCTGAAAAAGACTAGACTGACTGAGAAACAGCAGAAACAGAGGGATCTACAGACCTAGAAAGTGTAATCTGCCGAATTCACAGAAGATCTGCTGGGCAGCAAAGACACAGTACGGGGCAAAAAAAAGGGGAGGGAGTGAACAGCACTCCTTGGAAATTGGTTGTTGGGTGCACGCCTCACTTGGGGAATGGTAAGTTCCCCCAAAAGGTCAATGTAGATAGCAAACAATAAAAATAAAAAAATGGAGACAGCACGTCCAAACTTGATGGAATTTAATCCAGATGCAACGTTTCCGCTACACAAGCACATGCTTGACAAAGGCTAGTGTAGCCGAAACGTTGCATCTGGATTAAATTCCACCAAGTTTGGACGTGCACCATTCAAATGACTGTTTATTCGCCGCGTATCTGATCCACATTTTTCATTAAAAAATCATTAAAAAAAAATGTGGATAGCAAACCTTGTGCTGTCACCATCCTTTTGTCCATTCTGCAGCACTGCCAAAAAAATAAAACATGTCCTGTTCTGCAACACAGACGTCACCTGTATTTTTTGCAGATCCGTGTTTTGCAGACTGCAAAATACATACGGTCGTGTGCACTTTTAACGCCCTGTTTTGCAAGAGTGGAGCTCCAGCAGTGGGAAAAGTAGCTAACTGGAGTGGGGAGGGCTGCTTTAGATGCTGCTACCTCCTGAATGGTAGCAGCTAGAAACATGCAACTGATGCAACTGATCTTATTTAAAAGCTGACATTCCAAGCTTTCAGACAATACCAAAATAACAGCAATATGTTCATGACAGAGAAAGATATCACTGATAGAAATCGGGATGCTGTGAATGCAGCTGAAAATGCATTTTACTTGCGATTATTCCCGACTTGGTTTTTCTAACAGTGATTTCTCCTCTGTTGCTTGGACTTTAGCTGTCATCTTGTATGAAAGCCTGGACGTCAGCTTTCAGACAAGACCATTTGCATGTTTCTAGCTGCTACCATTGAGGAGATATCACCATCTAAAGCAGCCCTCCTCCCTCCAGTTAGCTACTTTTCCCACTGCCCGAGCTGGACTCGGGCAAAACAGTTAGGTGGTTAAAGTGGGTGCTAGTTGAATCTAAAATGTTATTTGAATCGCAGTTATCTTCAGTAAAGAACTGATAAATTGTATAAACCTGCCTCAGCGTTATTATCATCATTATCTGCAGCGTTATATGTCATTACTGTACAGCTTAGCATTAAAGTGGTGATGTACTTTGGGAAAACTTTTCATTTGTCATAATGACATATCAAAACTTTTTATCTGTGGGGGTCCGAGCGCTGAGACCCCCAACGATGGCTAGCTGGAGGAGAGAGAAGTGCTCACATAGCATGCTGTCTCTCCTTGTGGCAGGAGACGGAATTGAGATGGGTTCATATGCTTTAGTGTGTCTGTTACGCTTCCATCTCTGCAATAAGGAGGGAGAGCACGCTATGCGAGCGCTTCTCTTTACTTTATGTAGCCATCGATGAGGTTCTTTGCTCTCAAGCCCTCACTGGTCAAAACTTTTGATATGTCATTATGACATATCAAACGTTTTCTCAAAGTACAGTGCGACTTTAATTCTTTACTTCTAGCTGGATGAATAAAGAACAGTTAGATAATGGCCCTATTGGCGTGCTGGGTCGATTACTTTGGGCTAGCTAATGAGCATCTAAGGTGGTAGTACAGTTTAGGTTGAAATGCTCTTCAAGTGGATGATGTCTCTAGATGGGCCAAGAGATAGCAGAGGGGATCCAGGGACCAAATGGTGTCTATATGCATTTGTGGTTTGAGCTCCTCCTTATTTTTCTGCATGGGAGGAATGATTGGTCAGGAGGGAGTTTGTCCTCTTTTGTATTGTTTTGTGTATTGTAGAGTACAGTGATCCCTCAAGATACGATGGCCTCAGGATACAATATTATCAGCATACAGTGGTCGTTTCTGGGCCATTGGCAGTTGAATCTAGACTCAACATGCAATGCCTCAGACTCAGATCCAATTCGACATGACCATTTAACTGGTAAGACTTCTTTATTGGTTGTCTAGTAGCTCCTCTGTGGTACTACATGTTCTGTACTGCCCCCTGTCTGTGCCAGGATGAGCTGAGCCTTTGGAGACTAAGTGAACTGCGGCTTCATTTTACTTTTCTGGTACATGTATGTACTGTAGAAGACACTGAAGAGGCTCCTGTCCTCACCATAGAAGGTTCTTCAAGCATCCATTCTTGTTTTATGTAAGGACATCCGTCTTGGTATATCTACTCATTTTTCTTAAAACTTCACTTTTTTTTATCTTAGGATGACACTTTGGGGTTTTTAAACTAGTTCCTGGTTTTCCATACAGTTATGGACTCAGGTTACAATGGCTTCAACTTACAATGGTCGTCCCAGAACCAAATAATATTGTAACTTGAGAGACCCCAAAAATTCACCCTCTTTCCCTAGAATAAAAAATAAACAAAAAAAATATATACATCATGGGCATCAACGGCGATAACATCTATACTATTAAAATATAAAAATATTTATTTCAATACAGCAAATGATGTAATGGGAAAAAAAATCTAAATAGCCGATTGACCATTTTTTGTCAATTTACCTACCCAGAAAAATTGAATAACAATTTATCAAAAAGTAATACAGACTCCGAGAAGGTATAAATAAAAACTACAGATTGTTCCACAAAAATTAAGCTTGGTAGACATAACTATAAATAAGTTATAGAAGTTATAGAGGCCAGAATTTGGCGATGAAAACAAAAAATTTCCATATATTTTTTTTTCAGTATTAAAACACAAGAAATACTATATAAATGTGGTATTGCCGTATTTGTACTAACCCAGAGAATGAAGGAAACAGGTCATTTTTACTGCATAGGGAACAACATAAAAATAAAACTCATAAAACTGTGGTGGAATTGCATTTTTTCTCTAATTCCAACCCATTTGGAATTTGTTTCCAGCTTCCCATTACATTGTATGCAATAGTAAGTGGTGCTATTAAAAAGTACAACTTGTCCTGCAAAAAACAAGCACTTATACAGCTATGTGAACAAAAAATAAAGAAGTTATGGCTTCTGGAAAGCAGACAATGAAAATGCAAGAACGGAAAATCACAGGGTCCTGAATGGGTTATGTTGATTTGTGCTTATTCCCCACAGCTGGAAAATATAATCTGAACTATATCAAAGATGAGATCTTTAAATGTCAATATAATGATTTAGGTGGCTTTTGCGTTGAATTGATTTTCCACTGCTCACACTACTTTAAACCCTTCACGACCTCCACCGTATATGTATGGCGGGAGTTGCATCTTTAAAGCTGGCGCCCACTTCGTGTACAGTGGGCGCCATAGCGGCTGGGTTTCCCACAACAGATTTATGTAATCAGCCATAAGGCTGATCACATACATTTTACTCCTCAAATACTGTGGTCAAATGTGACCATGGCATCTGTGCAGTCCGGAAGCGGGAGCTGCGTGCTCCCACTCCCATAACAGCGTTTCCCGGCTGAGATTGGGGAACCTGTTATGCTGCTCTAATAGCCTGAAGCCTCAGGCGTCTTTCACACAAGCGTTACGGATTGTATCAGAATGCGTTCAGGATGTGTTCAGTGATAACTGCGCGATTTTGCTTGTGTGTGCTGTGAGTTTTGTATGCGATTTGCGTTCCATTGTTGCGTTGAGGTGAGGTGAGGATCTCATCCAGATGGCATATCTTTTTAACGCGTGTGAAAAAAAACTAATCCATCCTCTATAGTCATATGTTCACTTCAAACACATAAATACCCCCAGCATGCCCATTTTTTGGGGGAAAGCTCAATATTATGTGGCGATTATATGGGTTACCTTGTTTGTGGAGTGTTTTTTCCTGTATGCTGTCCTATGTGCACACCCTGCAAAGTTCTTTAATTATTGCCACATGTCAGTAGCTACCTTTAAATGACTGTTGGGGGAGTTGCGGCCTGCCCTGATTTTCTAGTTAGGACAGTGATGGTGAACTTGTTACAGACTGAGTGCCCAAAGTGTAACCCAAAACCCACATATTTATTGCAAAGTGCCAACACACATAGTATATCTTCCATGTACTTTATCATTTAGCTATAATACCCTGCCTACATTCAGTGCACTGCCTGTTCTGTTCATAGTGCGGCCTGTGCTGATCAGGGCTGTGGAGTCGGTAAGCCAAAGCCGCGACTCCGACTCCTCAATTTCCCCTAACTCTGACTCCCACTCCCGACTCCGACTCCCTCTCCCGAGTCCCTCATACATAACATATGTTTAAGCGATAACTTTAAACAAACAGATGTCATGACAAAAAAAAGTTTGTAATTAGAGATGAGCGAATTTTTCAAAATTCGATTCGGCTGGTTCGCCGAATTTTCCGAAAAAATTTGCTTCGATCCGAATAAATTTGTTGTGAATCGCGTTAAAAAACGGCTTCTTCCGGGCTGCAGAGAGCCTGGATAGTGGTGTAGAACACTGTGCCTTACAGTAAAACGCATAGGGAGTAGTGTTGAGCGAGCACTTCTGTGCTCTTATGCTCGGGTGCTCTGGCCGAGCAACCGAGCATAATGTTAGTCAATGGGACTAAACCAGGCACCACCCGCTCGGAAGAGGGGAGGGTGTCTGGTTAATAGAAAAAGGTCAGAATCGCGACTTCTCCTCTTTTACTCCTTTCGCTTGTAAAAGTATGCTAATTAACTGAATTTGTGCGCATTTGTGCACAATGCGTACGCATTAGCGTCCAAATGCGTACGCATTAGCATACAAATTCATACGCATTAGCATACAATGCGTAGCATTAGCGAACAAATCAACATTACAGTGAATGCCAGCATTGCGCTTGAGTACACTCGGTGTTCTACTGTGGTAGTGGAAGAATACTGTGAGCCAGTGTGACACGCACATAACAGGCTTCTTAGAATTGCTGCACACTTTTATGTATTTGGGTAGTTAATGGTCCAAAACTCAACAAACAACTCAAGTCCGAACCCAGCCTTACAGGTCAATGTTAGCGCCAGCTATAAAGAATCGTGCAGAGGCCCAAGATACTAGAGCGCCAAAAGCGCACACCTTTCACACCAATTCACTGATTCCAAATACATTTCGACAGAACCTGTTCTATTACACGCTTATACAAGCAGAGCCCCCCCAGACAGGTTGGAGATAGCAGTGGCAGCAGCATCAGCAGACTATAGAGTGGCACGACGACAGTGTGGCCAGGTGGCAGCAGCATGAGTAGGCCACAGAGTGGCAGAATGACAGACCCTGGAAGTGGCAGCAGCAGTGGAAGTAGTAGTACAATTTGGAGGCCACAGAGTGGCACAATTACCTAATTTTGACGTAACGGCAGCCAGGAGACGTCATGTGGAGTCGGTGGCGGCAACAGCAGCATCAGGCCGGAAAGTGGCATGATGACATACCCTGAAGAGCAGACCGTAATAAAAAATTCTTGACAGAACGTACCAAGAATTTACGACTGACATGCTGCTGCAGAGGAGAGTGGTACAGTAACAGCAGCTGCAAGAGGCAGCATTCAAAAAAATTTCAAGGCCACAGAGTGGCACCGTAACAGAAGCTGCAAGAGTCAGCAGTCAAACAAATTTCAAGGCCACAGAGTGGCACCGTAACAGCAGCTGCAAGAGTAAGCAGTGGAATACATTTCAAGGCCACAGAGTGGGATAGGCAGCAGGAGTCGTACTAATTTTAATGAGACAGAATGGCACAGTGACATACCCTGGGAGAGGAAAAAGCAGTCATAAAAATTTAAATGCAGCATACCGTAGAGTGGCACAATTACATAATTTGGACCTAGCGGCAGCTAGAAGACAGCATGTGGAGGCGGCAGCAGCATCAGGCGACAGAGTGGCACAATGACAAACCCTGAAGTGGCAGCAGATTGGTACAATCAAAGACCCTGGAAGTGGCAGCAGCAGTCGTTAAAATTGGAAGGCGACAGAGTGGCAGAATGACAGACCCTGGAAGTTGCAGCAGCATGAGTAGGCCAAAGAGGGTCACAATGACAGACCCTGGAAGTGGCAGCAGCATGAGTAGGCCAAAGAGTGGCACAAAGAGAGACCCTGGAAGTGGCAGCAGCATGAGTAGGCCACAGAGTGGCAGAATAACAGACCCTGGAAGTGGCAGCAGTAATGGAAGTAGTAGTGCAATTTGGAGGCTACAGAGTGGCACAATTACCTTATTTTTAGGTAGCGGCAGCTACGAGATGGCATGTGCAGTTGGCGGCGACAGCAGCATCAGGCCGGAGAGTGGCATGATGACATACCCTGAAGAGCAGACAGTACAAAAAAAATTCTCTTCCTTTTGGCTAAGATCAACTGTCTCATATGTTCTTATCAGTATCGGGGCTGGTTATGCCAGCGGAGGGGAACGTAAGACAGAGGAGGTGCAGTGAAGGCTCCAGCTTTGCCTCAACTGTGACAAAATGTCAGTATTGACCCAAGACGCCAAGAAAGTTCGGAGTTCCGTCTTGAAATCGAGCTGGCGGTCTGCAGGGAGCTGAGCTACTACCTGTGGGAGCCCCTGCCTCTCGCCTCCCCCATGCTCATCTCTGAGTGTCCCGGGGGCCGGAATCGTTTACTTTTAAAAATTCGAGTGTTCAAATACAAACAGGGTTTCCTGTGTACTTGAGCTTCGAATAATGGAATAGGACTACAGAACGTACAAAAAATGTACGACAAACATGATGCTGCAGAGGAGAGTGGTACAGTAACAGCAGCTGCAAGAGGCAGCAGTCAAACAAATTTCAAGGCCACAGAGTGGCACCGTAACAGAAGCTGCAAGAGTCAGCAGTCAAACAAATTTCAAGGCCACAGAGTGGCACCATAACAGCAGCTGCAAGAGGCAGCAGTCGAATATACTTCAAGGCAACAGAGTTGGAGAGGCAGCAGGAGTGGTACTAATTTTAAAAAGACAGAATGGCACAGTGACATACCCTGGGAGAGGCAGCAGCAGTCAAAAAAATTTAAATGCAACATGCCGTAGAGTGGCACAATTACATACTTTGGACCTAGCGGCAGCTGGGAGACAGCGTGAGTAGGCGGCAGCTGGAACGCAGCAGCATCAGGCCGCAGAGTGGCACAATTAAATAATTTGGACGTAGCGACAGCTGGGAGACAGCATGTGTAGTTGGCGGCGGCAGCAGCAGCAGCAGCATCAGGCCGGAGAGTGGCACGGTGACATACCCTGAAGAACAGTCCGTAAAAAAGAATTCTCGGCCTTTTGGTTAAGATCAATTGTTGTACATGTTCTCATCGGTATCGGGGCTGGTTATGCCAGGGAACGTAAGGCAGAGGAGGTGCAGTGCAGGCTACAGCTTTGCCTTGACGTTGGCAAAATTGCAGTGTTGACACAGTGCGCTGAGAAGTTCCATCTTGAGATCGAGCTGGCGGTCTGCAGGGAGCTGAGCTACCACCTGTGGGAGCCCCTGCCTCTCGCCTCCCCCATGCTCATCGCTGAGTGTCCCAGGGGCCGGAATCGTTTACTTTTAAAAATTCGAGTGTTCAAAACAAACAGGGTTTCCTGTATACTTGAGCTAGCAGCAGTCGAATCTTTGTCTGCAGATGACGATAATGACCATGAAGCCCTTGCTTCACCCGGCTCCCAAGTGTAAACGGCTACATCATCATCAACTACAGTTAGCTCTGTTTCCTGTATACTTGAACTATGAATAATGGAATGGGACTACAGAACGTACAAAAAATTTAAGACTGACATACTGCCAAGCAGAAGGTCCAAAATATTTGAATCAATTTTGAGGCCACAAAGTGGCACCGTAACAGCAGCTACAAGAGGCAGCAGTCGAATACATTTCAAGGCAACAGAGTTGGAGAGGCAGCAGGAGTGGTACTAATTTTAAAGAGACAGAATGGCACAGTGACATACCCTGGGAGAGGCAGCAGCAGTCAAAAAAATTTAAATGCAACATACCGTAGAGTGGCACAATTACACAGTTTGAACGTAGTGGCAGCTGGGAGACAGCGTGTGGAGGCGGTGGACACAGCATGAGTAGGCCACAGAGAGGCACAATTACATAGTTTGGACGTAGCGGCAGCTGGGAGACAGCGTGTGGTGGTAGCGGACGCAGCATGAGTAGGCCACAGAGTGGCACAATTACATAGTTTGGACGTAGCGGCAGCTGGGAGACAGCGTGTGTAGGCGTCGGACGCAGCATGAGTAGGCCACAGAGAGGCACAATTACATAGTTTGGATGTAGCGGCAGCTGGGAGACAGCGTGAGTAGGCGGCAACTGGGACGCAGCATGGGTAGGCCACAGAGTGGCACAATTACATAGTTTGGAGGTAGCGGCAGCTGGGAGACAGCGTGTGGAGGTGGCGGCAGCAGCAGCATCAGGGCACAGAGTGGCATGGTGACATAGCCTGGAGGTGACAGCACTAGCAGCATGAGGAGACCTGATTGTTAAGGTGGCGTGGCAGCATCATCAGAAGGCTACATATTGGGTCAGTGACAGAGTGGAGAGTTTGGTGGTAAAGTCACTGGTAAAGATCCTGGGTGGTAGAAGGAGCAGCTGGTAGATGTGTGGCATCAGGCGGGTGGCAGCATCATAAGAGTGGCTGAGGCAGGTAGCCTGACGAATACAGTCTCATTTGTCAAGGTTTGGGTGACGCATCATGGCTGATCTAATCTGATGCATCAGGCGTTGGTGGTTGGAAATCCTGGCTGATCCACGCCTGATTCATCTTGACAAAGGTGAGTCTTTCCACATTTTGGAAGAACAGGTGAGTTCTCCTTGGGGTAACTATGGCCGCCACCGCACTGAACACCCGCTCTGATGCCACACTACTAGCCGGGCAGGACAGCTTCTCCAGTGCAAACTCGGCCAGTTGCGGCCACAAATCCAGTTTGGCTGCCCAGTAGTCCAGCGGATCTTCAATGTGGGGTGGCAGGGTGCTGTCCAAGTAGGCCACCACCTGCTGGTTCATGGTCTGCTCCTGGTCTACCTGCTGCTGCCGCTGCTTGCGAGTACTTTCCGCACTTGGCGGATGAAGAAAGCTGCTCATCAGCGACTCCAGACTCAAGTTGCTGCTGATGGAGCTGGTACTGCTCCTAATCCCCGACCTCCCCACAGCAGCCGTGGCAGTGGTACGTGAGCGCTGTGGGACCCCCCGGTCAGACCTGCGAGAGGATGGACGACAACGTAGATAGGCAGCAGCCAACTGACTACATAGGATGTCTCTATAGTACTTCAGTTTGTCCTCCCTCTCAGCAGGTGAAAAAAAGGCCCCCATTTTAGACCGGTAGCGAGGGTCCAAGAGTGTGGAGAGCCAGAAGTCATCCCTCTGCCGGATGGTGACTATTCGGCTGTCACTACATAAGCAAGTGAGCATGCATCGGGCCATTTGCGAAAGTGACTCGGACTCTCTGCCTCCACCTCCACTGTATACTGCCATGGTGTCTCTGGGTCATCTGCCTCATCTTCCGCATCTCCCTCTACCTCCTCTGGCTGCTCCTCCTCTTCTGTCACCTGGGTAGAAAAACCACTAAATGCTTGTGCTCCAATGTCCTCCTCCTCCAGATCAGCCCCCACCAGACTCATGTGGCCATGAGATGCAGTCTCCACGTCTCCAGTCCCCTGACCAGAAAGATTTTGCAGCATCTGTTCCAGTACATGAAGCAGTGAAGCACTGAAAACCCCACAAACTCAGATTCACATTTTTTTTAAATGATATTCACTGACTACCTTACAGCAATATCACGCTTTTCTGCTTGAATGGCGAATGAGGCCTAATATACTTATTTCAAAGTAACACTGACAACCCCACAAACTCAGATTCACAATTTTTTTTAATGATATTCACTGACTACCTTACAGCAATATCACGCTTTTCTGCTTGGATGGCGAATGAGGCCTAAAATACTTATTTGAAACTAACCACCCCACAAACTGAGATATATATATATTTTTAATGATATTCACTGACTACCTTACAACAATGTCACACTTTTCTGCTTGGATGGCGAATGAGACTACAAATACTTATTTAAAACTAAAACTTATAACCCCACAAACTGAGAATCACTATTTTGTTTTATATTTATTTTTTTTTTATTTATTTTTATTTTTTTAATGTACCCCTAAACAGGGCTCTTACCCTCTTTCACTGCACTGCACTGCAAAAAAGTGACACTAGTGGTGCTTCTTTGCATGAAGCACCCCGAAACAGCCTTCAGAAGACAGTGCAGTGCTGTACAAGAAGCACTGCTGCTGCAGTGTATATGGATAGCGATTCACTGCCTGATTTTCTGTCCACAAATCGTCCCTCTCCTATCCCTGCAATTCAGGTTATCTATCCCTGATCTCTTTTCTTGTATTTTGAAACATTTTCCTATCGCTTGCCCTATCTCTTTGCCCTAGCAAATGGCACTTTCCAGCGCTGCAGAGTTATTTATAGGGCTGTGACATCACAGGACCTGGCCGGCTGCTGATTGGCTACATGTCTGCATGTGATCGCATTGTGGGTGTTTACTTCTTTGTCCCAGAGATCCTTCCCCCATGTCATGCCATGTGCTTGCGGCCATTTTAGGAAAAAAAAAAAGATTCGTTATTACGAATCGCCAGGAAATTCGCATTCGTTGCGAATCGAATTTTCCATGAAATTCGTAACGAATTCCACTTTGTGAGCTTCGATTCGCTCATCTCTATTTGTAATATATGCTTTACTAGATATCTTTACTCTGAACTTTCAGTATCAGGCTTTTCTGTGGTACAGCTCACTAAGGGCCTGATTTATGAAAACTGTCTAAGTCTAAGACTTTTTTGTTGCCCATAGCAACCAATCAGAGCTCCCCTTTCATTTCTCCAGAGCACTATATGAAATGAAAGGGGAGCTCTGATTGGTTTCTATGGGCAACAAAGAAACCTCTACACCTAGACAATTTTCATACATAAGGCCCTAGGTGTTTTACATCATACTGCTTCACAGTCTAGAAAGTGAACCTTCTAGCGGTGCTAAATAAAAAAGGATAGCGTATCACTGGCCTGGGCGGGGCTAAGCTCTGTTCACATGAATGGAGCTTAGCCGCGCCCAGGCCAGTAATAGTAGTCGTGACGTCACTGGGCCTGGGGTAAACACAGAGAAGGCTGCGGCGGTCCTGCAGCGCCGCTGCCTTCTCAAACAGCTGATCGGCGGGGGCCCCGGGTGTCGGACCCCCGCCGATCAGATGCTGATGATCTATCCAGAGGATAGATCATCAGTTTTTAAAAACTGTAGAAACCCTTTAAAATAGCATTGAAGGTAAAAATATACAATAATATTCTTTTTATGTTACTACGATATATTACCTTGCTATGACATAATGAACACGTTATGAACATATTACTTACGTTGCAAATCCATAATGTCATGTAAGAACATGGTGGATCGTTAAACATATCATTACTGTTTTCCATGTGCTATGCGACATATTACAGCATTTGACATCTGCTATGTTACACATATGTTTTGACCTCCACTATGCTTCATACTACAGGGTTTGACATGTGCAATGCTACATAATACAGCATTTGACATCTGCTATGTTACACACTACAGCATTTGCCATCTCTATGCTATGTTCTGCAGCGTTTGCCATGTGCTATACTACATAATATAGCGTTTGCTATGTGCCATGCTACAGCGTTTGACATGTGCTATGCTATATACTACAGCATTTGACATGTGCTATGTTACGTTCTGCAGCGTTTGCCATGTGCTACAGGGTTTGACATGTGCTATGCTACATACTACAGCAATTGACATCTGCTATGCTACATACTACAGCGTTTGCCATCTGCTATGCTACGTTCTGCAGCATTTGCCATGTGCTATGCTACATACTACAGGGTTTGACATGTGCTATGCTACGTTCTACAGCGTTTGCCATGTGCTGTGCTACATACTACAGCGTCTGCCATGTGCTATGCTACATACTACAATGTTTGACATGTGCTATGCTACATACTACAGCGTTTGACATCTGCTATGCTACATACTACACCGTTTGACATGTGCTATGCTACATACTACAGCGTTGACATCTGCCATGCTACATACTACAGCGTTTGACAGGGGCGGACTGGGAACTTAAAGTGGCCCTGGAAAAAATATGACAAGTGGCCCCGTTTTGTAGTTGGGTCCAAATTGATGGAAGGCAGGGCCAGTAATACCATATTCTGGCACACTATACCACCCCAACAGAGCCAAATACCTCAGTCCATCACAAAATACTGTCAGTAGCACAACATACATCCCCAAAAACGTCCACTGGCCGGCTGTGAGAAGGGCTCAGGCAGCCCCTTGGGCATCGGCCCACCGGGAAATGTCCCTGTAAGGTCTATGGCCAATCCGCCCCTGGTGTTTGACATCTGCTATGCTACATACTACAGCATTTGACATGTGCTATGATACATACTACAGCGTTTTCCATGTGCTATGCTACTTAATACAGTGTTTGACATGTGCTATGCTGCTTACTACAGTGTTTGAAATGTGCTGTGTTGCATACTACACCATTTGCCATATGCCATGCTACATACTACAGCATTTGACATGTGCTATGCTACATACTACATCATTAGACATGTGCCATGCTACAGCGTTTGACATGTCCCATGCTACATACTACAGCGTTTGACAGGGCAATAAGATAATGAGTTGCATCAAAAGAGGCATAGATGGCCGTGATGAGAACATAGTCCTGCCACTTTACAAATCACTAGTCAGACCACACATGGAGTACTGTGTACAGTTCTGGGCTCCTGTGAACAAGGCAGACATAGCAGAGCTGGAGAGAGTTCAGAGGAGGGCAACTAAAGTAATAACTGGAATGGGTGGACTACAGTACCCAGAAAGATTATCAAAATTAGGGTTATTCACTTTAGAAAAAAGACGACTGAGGGGAGATCTAATAACTATGTATAAATATATCAGAGGTCAGTACAGAGATCTCTCCCATGATCTATTTATCCCCAGGACTGTGACTGTGACGAGGGGACATCCTCTGCGTCTGGAGGAAAGAAGGTTTGTACACAAACATAGAAGAGGATTCTTTACGGTAAGAGCAGTGAGACTATGGAACTCTCTGCCTGAGGAGGTGGTGATGGTAAGTTCACTAAAAGAGTTCAAGAGAGGCCTGGATGTATTTTTGGAGGGTAATAATATTACAGGTTATAGTTACTAGAGAGGGGTCGTTGATCCAGGGAGTAATTCTGATTGCCTGATTGGAGTCGGGAAGGAATTTTTTTCCCTAAAGTGGGGAAAATTGGCTTCTACCTCACAGGGTTTTTTTTGCCTTCCTCTGGATCAACTTGTAGGAAAACAGTCTGAACTGGATGGACATATGTCTTTTTTCGGCCTTATAAACTATGTTACTATGTTACTATGTTATGTTACATCTGCTATGCTACATACTACAGCGTTTGCCATGTGCTAAGCTACATACTACAATGTTTGCCATGTTCTATGCTACATACTACAGCGTTTGCCATGTGCTAAGCTACATACTACAGCATTTGACATGTGCTATGCTACATACTACAGCGTTTTACATGTGCCATGCTGCATACTAAAGGGTTTGACATGTGCTGTGCTACATTCTACAGTGTTTGCCATGTGCTATGCTACATACTACAGCGTTTGCCATGTGCTATGCTACATGCTACGACGTTTGACATGTGCCATGCTACATACTACAGCGTTTGACATCTGCTATGCTACATACTACAGCGTTTGACATGTGCCATGCTACATACTACAGCGTTTGACTTGTGCTATGCTACTTACTACAGTGTTTGCCATGTGCTATGCTCCTTACTACAGTGTTTGACATGTGCTATGCTCCTTACTACAGCGTTTGACATGTGCTATGCTACTTACTACAGTGTTTGCCATGTGCTATGCTCCTTACTACAGTGTTTGCCATGTGCTATGCTCCTTACTACAGCGTTTGACATGTGCTATGCTACTTACTACAGCGTTTGAAATGTGCTGTGTTGCATACTACACCATTTGCCATCTGCTGTGTTGCATACTACAGCGTTTGACATGTGCCATGCTACATACTACAGCATTTGACATGTGCTATTCTACATACTACAGCGTTTCATATGTGCCATGCTACATACTAAAGGGTTTGACATGTGCTGTGCTACATACTACAGCATTTGACATGTGCTATTCTACATACTACAGCGTTTCATATGTGCCATGCTACATACTAAAGGGTTTGACATGTGCTGTGCTACATACTACAGCATTTGCCATGTGCTATGCTACATTCTACAGCGTTTGCCATGTGCTATGCTACATACTACAGCGTTTTCCATGTGCTATGCTACATGCTACAGCGTTTGACATGTGCCATGCTACATACTACAGCGTTTGACATCTGCTATGCTACATAACAGTGTTTGACATGTGCCATGCTACATACTACAGCATTTGACATGTGCTATGTTGCATACTACACCATTTGCCATGTGCTGTGTTGCATACTACAGCGTTTGACATGTGCCATGCTACATACCAGTGTTTGACATGTGCTCTGCTATATACTACAGCGTTTGCCATGTGCTATGCTACGTACTACAGCGTTTGCCACGTGCCATGCTACATACTACAGCGTTTGACATGTGCCATGCTACAAATTAAAAATTTGCACAAAAAAGTTTTAGACCAAACATTTTAAAAAAGCTCCTGGGTTATCTCCAGCCAGGCTGCTTCCTTCTTGTACCGCTCAGACTGGGTGTTCTCAAATGCAGGGCCCTTCCTGCATAAGAATTATTATGTTCTCCACATCCATTGGTCAAGGAGTTTTTGGCATCTTGTCAGACGCACTGCAAGGGCTGGCTGAAGACGAAGCTGCTCCTCACAGTACAAGCACTCTGCAGACGCTTGCAAAGACAAACTTCCTGTGGCATGTGCCTTCACTGTTGCTAAGTAATATCCGTTAATATCTCAACACATTACATGTGGATACATTGTGTTTTTCACATAGCCCCATTCACTTCTATTGAGGAAAATTGAGGTCTGTGTGAAAATCACAGAATATAGAACATGCTGCGATTCTCACTTAACGCAGAAATGATGAGTGAAAAACAACTCTCATGTGCACAAACCCATTGAAATTAATGGGTCAGGATTCAGTGCGGTGCTATGTGTTCACGTCACGCATTGCAGCAGCACGGAAAACTATGTGAAGGAGACCGCAACCAAGCTTCGTCAGATATTAGTGGACTATACAAATACAGGCCACTAGGTGGAAGCCTGTATTGTTATCTTGAAAATTAAGTATTCAATGATGGCTTCATGAGCCATCAATGGGCAATTTAATGAACGCCAGTTATAGTCACCCAGGGTGACTTAACGAAAGAAAGATAAAAAGTAAAAAAAAAACAGTTTTTAAAAATATGAAAAAAAATATAAAAGTTCAAAAGATCACCCCCTCTACCCAAATTCAAAATACTTAATCAATTAAATAATTACACATCATGGGCATCACTGCATAGCAAAATGCCCATACTATTAAAATCTAACAATATTAATCCTATACGGAGAATGGTATAACGGATAAAAAATTGGCCTATTCGCCATTTAGTGTCACTTCAACTCCCCAAAATTTTTTAATAAAAAGTGATCAAAAAATTCACACACTTCAATGGCCTCACTGAAAATTGCAGATTGCCCTGCAAAAAATAAGCTCTCACACTGCTCTGTATGCTTAACTACAAAAAAGTTATAGGGGTTAGAATATGGTGATGAAAAAAATATTTTTTTTCAAGGTTTTACATTTTATTCAGAATTACTTTTTTATTCCAATTGTACACCATTTGGAATTTTTTCCCCGCTTCCCACTACCATTGTATGCAACTGTAAATGGTGCCTTTAGAAAGTACAACTTGTCACACAAAAAATAGGCCTTAATAAGGCTATGTGAACAGAAAAATAAAAACGTTATGGGGAATGAAAAACGAAAATGCAAAAACGGAAAATCGTGTGGTCCGCTACGGGTTAAAAAAAAATGGACTCGACTTAGTGGAAGAAGTCAGGGCTTTGGCCTGCCACATTTATTATAATTTATGTCAGTAGTTTTTTAATTATTGGCATAAATTATAGCTGAGTGGGCAGTATGAGGGCTCAGTGGTTAGCACTGGTACCTTGCAGCACTGGGGTCCTAGGTTCAAATCCAACCAAGGACAGCATCTGCAAGGAGATTGTATGTTCTCCCCATGTTTGTGTGGGTGTGCTCCGGTCTCCTCCCACACTCCAAAGACATACTGATAGGGAAATTAGATTGTGAGCCCCATTGGGGAAAGACTGATGCTAATGTCTGTAAAGCGCTGCAGAATATAGTAGTGCTATATATGTGCATAAAATAAATAAGTCTGCTCAGCAAATATCTGGCATAGATTTCAGTTTGTGACACATGGAAAGCCCAATGTGCAAGAAATTTAGAGGCATTTGCCTTTTGATAGATTCAGCATATGTTACTCCAATGGATTTTTGACCAAGACTGGCATATAATAATCTTTTTTTTCAAACTTTCACAGTCTAGGATAACACTTCTGCTATATACTGCTGTGTGTGGGGGTTAGATGACATCTGCTTTCAAGCCGGCTAAAGGTGGAATAGAATGATGTCTGAGCCTGATAATGAATGTGAATTGTTACTATTCGACTGATATAGGATAATATAGAGCCCATAAATATGAACTAAAATTATGCAAATGCAGCCCTATTTCCATTGAGGACAGTTTGGTTTTCTCATGCTTTCATTGCAAAATGTCATACATTCCAAATTATTGTATGAGACACAAAGGGGACACTCTTAGTTTGTGGGGACAAAAAAGGTGGGTATTATTAATGGGGGGCAGTATTACTGTCTGAGGAACTATAGATGACATGTGTGGAGGTGAGGAGGATACTGGAAGGTAATGAGCCAAATACATCTGTGTGTTACACTCTGCAAACATATGTCATAGCTGGAAGAAGTTTTCATGGCGATCTGGGTCTGAGGGAGAAGAAAATGTAAAGTCAATGACTCCAATCAAATATTTCAACTGTATGTCACTGGATATAATTGCACTGTAGTCATTTATATAACCTGCAGAGTGGCTGCGTAGAACATGATAACTGAGCCTGATAAAAAAGGTGAATTGTTACTTTTCGACTGCTATATAATAATATTGAGCACATAAATGTGAAATAAAGTTGTACAAATGATCCCCTATTTCCTGCGAGGGCAGTTTCACATCTTTTTATTGCAGAATGCTCTTTCGTATATTCCAAATAGAGTTAATGGAACATGCGTAATACATTAATTTACAATGTAATTAAATGTATATTATGTTCTCTTCCGTTTTCATTATTTATATGCATTTTTCTTCAAGGAGACGCTGCTCTAAGAGTCACCCTCAGATATGTTCTGAATTGCTGCGTGACAAAATAAACTCATGAATTTTTTTTGCTCGGAAATTGAAATTGTGTCCTTGCAGCACCCAGCTGAAGAACATACATTTGCAAGTCAAGAACCCGGTGTGACTAATGTTTATTTCTAATACATTTGAAAATCCTGACTGCTTCCATCAGTGATGTTTTATATACTGCTCCTGTAGCTGTTAGGTTTAGTACCCCATAAAAGTCTTCACTTAAACCTTTCCTTCTTTACTAATGACTTAATGCATCTGCCAGTTTATTTATTCGCTTAATTTATTAATCCTCGCCCTGAATCAGAAGATGGCGAGAAAGCATAGAAAGAGCATAGACAGACTGTAAATGTGTCACGTAAATGGCTTCTGAATATTGTGGCTTTGATATGCAATGTAAATGGATATTACAAATCAGGTATGTACGCTGTTGTGTGAATTCTATTTTCATGCTTCGGTCCACTCATCTGAAATTTCACCAGCACTTATGTAAATACGTAGAATTCTTGTACGAATGTCGAGCCAGTCTGATCAAAGCAGATTGACTCCTGCCTCATGGACTGGCTTTTTTGCCTTCCCCTGGTTTAACCTGATGGACATGTGTCTTTTTTTCACGATACTAACACATCTATGTCGGCTTCCATCATGACACGTGCAAAACTGGAATTTTCACTGACAGAAAGTAGGATCTTAAATGTTTGAGGAATTGAACTATAAAATATAATGTGGCAGAACTTTTTATTATATGATGAAAACCAGAAACCTCCCTGAAAATGTTATTCTAGTAGAAATATAGTAAAAACAGCAAGCTCAGCAGTCATTGAGTTGTTTCCGGTCCTGCCTACAGTATATGCTCTGACAGCTTCTAGCCCTCAGCAGTTGCCTATTCTGCTTTATGGATAATTCTTGCCGGACTCTTTTCACTCTGCTTACTTGATTCAATTACTTCCTTCTTTCCTTTTTTTAGAAAATATTACCTGTAGGATATATTACTATAACAAAGAATCTAAGGGTAATTATTTTAATTTATATCATCCACTAATGTTAATTTGTATCTGTGCCTCCATGTCCGGTGTAATGTGTATGAATCTTTACCAAATGTAAAAAAAGTGTCATTGCTGTGTGTGCAATCATTTTTCATATAAATTCTGGTGCCGCTTTTCCCTCTACTCTTTCCCTCCCAACGGGACATGGAAGAAAGTGGAAGCTGAATCATGGCTCTGAAAGAGAAGTGGTAAAAGACCCTGGTGATAAACCTACTACATTATGGAGGCCTCAAACGTTGCCCTTGACTCCATCCAAGGGCGGGATGTTATGATCAATAGACTGTGTATTCTGTTTGCTTAATAGTGGTATCTGTCTATCATAGTTTATGGGAGATATGGAAAAAGCCAGTTGAGCATGCTCAGCAGTTTCTGTATTTCCTATTTCATGTTATACAGAATAACCATGCAGACATCTCTTTAAAAATGGTGATTATACAGAGTAACCATACAGACATTTCTTCAAAAATGGTGATCATTTGGATCAGGGCTTGCCTTAGGTTTGATGAAGCCAGCCCATGTGTGAGCTCTGCTTCCCTGAAGCAAGCTGCTGAAAGGTGCACAGAGTATAGGCTGCCTATGGTGCCGATGAAGGGGAGAGGCTTACCACTCCATAATGTTCACCCAACAACTATTATACCAAGCATTAGGGACCAATGGTATGAGTGGACAACAAAATCCTTGTCTTGCTCTTCTCTGCTGCCCTACGTACATACACTGCTCCATTACTTTGCAGGAAAGAAGAAAGTATGAGTGGAGCTAGGCTCTAAACACACTGTAGAGATCACATATAATGGGAACTTGGGTCGTGTTTCCCATGACCAGACTAAAAGAAGAGAGAATGTACAAGTATATTATCAAAATCTATACATATCCTATTATTTGTATCTATATTGTTTGAACACCACTACAGAGTATGTTGGCACTATTTAACTGTTTCTACTGTGCAATAGGCAGTACCGCAGAATAGGATAGTGGCAAACTGTTCTTGTTATGTAATGTTATTTAATATGATAATGCCTTGTCATGCACAAGAGTAGTTCTGTATGGATCAGTTGGAGTAATGATCCTAATTCTGCCCCTATAGGAAGTTAGGTGTTGGACTTAGATCTGCCCCTAGCTCAGTTAGCAGTGTGAGACAAAGCTACATGCACTTACTCCTCAGAGTACTAGACCTGAGCTCCAGAGAATCACTATCTCTGAGAGATCCACAGAGAGAAAAATATCTTACATTACTTTACAGAACTCTAACAAGAGAGAGAAAAGAAGGAACCAAGAAGGTCCAGAATCTGTATGGCCGAGCACTGGAGTTTGTCAGGAAGGTGTTTGCTGCTTAAGGCTGATACATTGCCAAGACACCCTTCACTTTTGGACACAGTCTGGACCACCGTATCTTAATCTGTACCCCACCATTGAAATAATATGGCCAGCCTTAGAGAGAGACTTTGGAGAGAAAGAGGGAAGCAGTACTACAATCCCCTATTCAGGCCAAAATCTATACATTTCTGTCTGGGAAGATTTGCACTGAGAATTGTTTAGAACTATGTTTTGATACCGTTGGATGTACTACAACTCCCATTCTGCACCTTAGAAAAGAGAGACTTGTTTATGTTCTACAATTGGATTGTTTACTGACTCCAGCACCATTTCCTGTCCAATGCACCTACATCTCCTGTACTCCAGACGTGCACCCGTACCAAACCCATAACACAAAGGGCACCCCAACTACAATTAGGATGGAGTCCCAACACCAGGCTGTGCCCTCCTTCTACCGCCCTGGCCACCTCTGCTCTGCTTCTCTAGGGCTTTCAGCAAATGCAATCTGTCGCTGCAGTCCTATGGAAAACCACATATATCATATAGACATTTATCTATGTAATTATGTCAGGTTAACTGAGAAAAATGTGCCATATTTTTCAAGAAATTAATTGCACATTGTACAACTTATTTATTATGATTTATGCTACATGGTAAAGTGGCATCAGGTAACAGCAGGCATAGCCCAGTAGTTGCGCCATATTCCACAAGCGTTGTGTGCTGAGTTGAGTAATATGATGTCGGCTACGCTAAAGTTACACTTATTGAACTTATTGAGCATTATTCAATGTTCTTTCCAGCTTCACAAGTGATAATAACATTGTTATCCTTACACAGCAAACGACATTAAATGTGACATATTGTGACTAACCAATTTCTCTTTTATTCTCAGCTATCCAAGGAAAAGCTACCCATAGGGAATGTACTGAAATGTTAAGTTAGATGGCATTTGCTCTAGAGCACAGGCACACTCAAGCAGGTGTCAAACCTTCCTTATGATGAAGGCTGTTGACACAATGGCCATTTTGCAGCCACAAATTGCAACAGAAATCAGCGCAACTAGGTCTATGGACCATTTATGGGACTACTGCAGAACAACAGACACCTGTCATTGATATTTATTTTGAGCTGACTGTATGGAATTAGGGTTACAATGTATAGAAAAAATACCCTGCCTTTAAATTTGTTTCTAGACATTTGTGAAAGATTTACTAAACTAACTATACCAGTGGTGGCTAACCTACGGCACTCCAGCTGTGGTGAAACTACGACTCGCAGCATGCTCCATTCATTTCTATGGACTTCTGAGGACAGCCAAGCAAGTGTATGTCTTGGGAGTCGTAGTTTTACAACAGCTGGAGTGCCGGAGGTTAGCCATAACTGAACTCTACTATCAACTTAGACTAGACAGTCTTAAACTGCACTAGAATTATCACAGCGACTAATGCTGGATATTAACTCTTCAGAATTAGTGTAGTCTAAGTTGGCACCACCACCACATTTTTGGCACACGGTGTATCTAAGCCAAGCCCTTTTTCCAGAGAAGCCACACTGCTATCTGCTAAGCCATACCCTAGTCAGACAAATCAGAAAAAAAAGTTTAGATATGTGTTAGAGGCTCTTTCAGAGATTTACAAGGATAGGTCATCAAAATGAAATTGTGAGGGACTGACTCACGGAACCCCTGCCGATCAGCTGTTTATGGAAGCCGCACAGCTCACCGGAGCACCACAGTCTCCTCGCAGCTTACAAAGCACAATGCCATCCATTTGATAGCGGCTGTGCTTGGTAAGGCAGCTCAGCCCAGCTGCGCCTAGGACATGTGAATAATGAATATGACACACGGCCTAGAAAGAGGCCTTAGCTCTCACTGAACACTCTTTAGACAGCTGATCAGTGTGGGTCTCAGGAGTTAGACTGATGATCTGATCTGATCTGGTTGACCTAACCTGAGGATAGGTCATCAATATGTAAATCCCAGAAAAGCATGAACATCAGTATTTTGGCAGAAATTACATCAGAATTCTGGAGCAATTTGAATAGTAAATCTCCCTTGATGTATCTGAGCAACTGATATTGATAATTGATATGCACAGACATAATATCCTTGATCAGCAGAGCCAAATGTGCATATTACTAGGTGGATCAGAGCTGTCAGCTGATTGATTACCTTTTCAAAAGCTGTCAGACTGAACTTCAAGGACCAAGGTTCCAGGGATGTATTATAAAAACCCCTGTCTTGGCCACCTGTCTTACCCTGCTTCTACAAGGAAACAATTCAATATATTGAAATGTTCTTACCCATGTCATTATAAGGTGCAGCAATATACCATAGTGAGAATGTATTGGCTACATTTGCAGTGAACTGTAGGAGGGTAGATGAGGATGGGAGGAGTGGTAGTAATGTTCACAGTTTACAATGGCAGTTCTCACCCTAGCTCTCCCTGTGCCGTGCAGTGAATGGAGGTCGCACCCTTTATTTCTTTGGGGCACACCCTGGGCCTTTTGGGGATTCCTGCCTAGCAGTGATTGGGGTGCCCTTGATGGTGTATGGCTGGCAGTGTGCAAGGCAGGAAGGCAGGCTCAGGGTCAGTGAAAGGATGGAGGCAATAACCAGGCCCAGTTTTATTAAAATAAATAAAGTCTTTCTCTTTAATGAGTAGATGCTGAGAGCTGCAGTGCTGATAGCTGCTATAGGCACAGTTCTGAGTTATAACACAGAGCTTTCTTTTGCCCAATGACTTTGTATGATCAGTGGCAATGATGGTGGTAGTACTCTCTGAATCTCATTCTAAATACACTTTGCAATGTTCTGGGATAATCACAGGTGTGCAATTCCATTTTCATTAATTGCAGCTTTTTCAGTTCCCAGGAGGAGGGGTGCAGACCTTAGATCTGGATGGTGTGTCATTCTCAAAGTGTGGGCGGTGCCAAAGGTGATTAACCCTATTTACAAGCAGTACATTCTTAATGCCATAAACAAGCGTTACTGATGCTGCCACCTGCCCAGGTTTTTCAAAATAGCGCTCCTGCACTCCGCTCTGCCCCCTGTATTTTTCGCGCTCAGTATGGCTGGATGATACCTATGACTGGGCAGTCAACATACAGGGTTACAGTCTGTTTAGAAAGGATTGCCAAAACCGGAGAGGAGGAGGGGTCTGCCTTTATGTAAAGTCCTGTCTAAAGCCCACACTGCGGGAAGATATAAGTGAGGGACATGAACATGTGGAGTCACTGTGGGTAGAAATAAATGGAGCCAAAAACAATAATAATACTAATAGGACTTTATTATAAACCACCTAATATACCAGAGTCCACAGAAAATCTACTTCTAAATGAAATAGACGAGGTGGCAAATCATAATGAAGTCGTTATTATGGGGGATTTCAACTACCCAGATATAGACTGAGAAACTGATATACATCTCATAAAGGAAACAGGTTCTTGGAAATAACCAAAGACAATTACTTTTCCCAACTGATTCAGGACCCGACTAGAGGGACGGCCATACTGGACTTAGTATTAACCAATAGACCTGACAGAATAACAGATGTGCAGGTCGGGGGACACCTGGGAAATAGTGACCATAATATAATAAACTTCCAACTGTCATTCAAAAGAGGGTTTCTTCAGGGAGGAACAAAAATACCAAACTTCAAAAAAGCTAAATTTAGTCAACTAAGAGCTGCCATAGACCTAACTAACTGGGACAAAGTCCTCAAAAATAAAAATACAGCCACAAAATGGGAGATTTTTAAAAGCATCCTAATATCTAATTGTGAGAGGTACATACCTTATGGGAATAAAAGGGTAAGAAACAAGAAAAAAACAATGTGGATAAATAGAACTGTAAAGAAAGCAATAAATGACAAACAGGAGGGTGGCGAGGAAGCATTGAAAAACTATAAGGAAAAAAATAAAATATGTAAAAGACAAATAAAAACAGCCAAACTAGAGACCGAGAGATTAATCGCCAAAGAGAGTAAAACTAACCCTAAAATGTTCTTTAATTATATAAATGGTAAAAAGTATAAAACCTGAAGGTGTCGGCCCCTTGAGTATTGAGGGGGGAGTTGCAGAGAGTGATGAGGAGAAAGCAAAGCTATTCTTTTTCTCCACTGTATTCACTGAGCAAAATAAACTGTCAGATGAAATGCAGAATATAAAAGTAAATTCCCCATTAAAAATGCCCTGTCTGACCCAGGAAGAATTAGAGTTGCGTCTTAAAAAGATTAAAATAGACAAATCGCCAGGACCGGATGGCATACACCCCCGTATCCTAAGAGAATTAAGTAATGTCATCGCCAGACCCCTATTTCTGATATTTAAGGACTCTATACTGACAGGGCGTGTTCCACAGGATTGGCACATAGCAAATGTGGTGCCAATATTCAAAAAGGGTTCAAAAACAGAGCCTGGGAACTATAGGCCGGTAAGTTTAACATCTGTCGTGGGTAAACTGTTTGAGGGTTTTCTAAGAGATGCTATCTTGGAGTACCTCAATGAAAATAAGCAAATAACTCCATATCAGCATGGCTTCATGAGGAATCGGTCATGTCAAACCAATTTAATTAGTTTCTATGAGGAGGTAAGTTCTAGACTGGACCGCGGCGAATCAATGGATGTCGTATATCTGGACTTCTCCAAAGCATTTGACACGGTACCACATGAAAGGTTAGTATATAAAATGAGAATGCTTGGCCTGGGAGAAAATATCTGTATGTGGGTAAGTAACTGGCTCAGAGATAGAAAACAGAGGGTGGTTATTAACTGCACATATTCAGATTGGGTCACTGTCACTAGTGGGGTACCACAGGGGTCAGTATTGGGCCCTATTCTCTTCAATATATTTATTAATGATCTTGTAGAGTAAAATATCAATTTTTACAGATGACACTAAACTGGGTAAAGTAATTAACACAGAAGAGGACAGTGCACTGCTACAGATGGATCTGGATAGACTAGAGGCTTGGGCAGAGAAGTGGCAGATGAGGTTTAACACTGACAAATGTAAGGTTATGCATATGTGAAGGAATAATGTAAGTCACCAGTACATACTAAATGGTAAAATATTAGGTAACTCTGACATGGAAAAGGACCTAGGAATTTTAGTGAACAGCAAACTAAGCTGTAGAAACCAGTGTCAGACAGCTGCTGCCAAGGCCAATAAGATAATGGGTTGCATCAAAAGGGGCATAGATGCCCGTGATGAGAACATAGTCCTGCCACTTTACAAATCACTAGTCAGACCACACATGGAGTACTGTGTACAGTTCTGGGCTCCTGTGAACAAGGCAGACGTAGCAGAGCTGGAGAGGGTTCAGAGGAGGGCAACTAAAGTAATAACTGGAATGGGTGGACTACAGTACCCAGAAAGATTATCAAAATTAGGGTTATTCACTTTAGAAAAAAGACGACTGAGGGGAGATCTAATAACTATGTATAAATATATCAGGGGTCAGTACAGAGATATCTCCCATGATCTATTTATCCCCAGGACTGTGACTGTGACGAGGGGACATCCTCTGTGTCTGGAGGAAAGAAGGTTTGTACACAAACATAGAAGGGGATTCTTTACGGTAAGAGCAGTGAGACTATGGAACTCTCTGCCTGAGGAGGTGGTGACGGTAAGTTCACTAAAAGAGTTCAAGAGGGGCCTGGATGTATTTCTGGAGTGTAATAATATTACAGGTTATAGTTACTAGAGATGGGTCGTTGATCCAGGGAGTAATTCTGATTGCCTGATTGGAGTCGGGAAGGAATTTTTTTTCCCTAAAGTGGGGAAAATTGGCTTCTACCCCACAGGGTTTTTTTTTGCCTTCCTCTGGATCAACTTGTAAGAAATCAGGCTGGACTGGATGGACAGATGTCTTTTTTCGGCCTTATAAACTATGTTACTATGTTACTAGTATGCTAATACTGAGAATCGGTACAGGGAGGAGGAGACGCCCAGGTTTCTCAATGGGCATCTCCTTCTCCCTGGTTGTGCCGCGATCCAATCACATCGGAGAACGTCACAGCCAAGGAGTTTTTTTTCTCCCTGGCTGTGGAGATGCCCATTGAGAAACACGGGTGTCTCCTCCTCCCTGTTACGATGCTCAGTATTAGCATACTGAGCGGGAGAAATACAGGGTGGCAGAACGGGGTGCAGAAGCGATATTTTGAAAACCGAACCCCGTGTCAGAAGCAGCAGGGGTTGCCCTACCAATAAAGGTATTTAACTAAAGTAACTCAAACACATGAAAGGTCCTCTTTAAATATGCAGAGAGCACAAAAAAATAAGTGCTATAACAACAGTTTGCAGTGATCCTCTGGGGCAATACACATTGCATTCATTGTAAATGGTGCAATTCAGACATCTATGTAGAGAAACTTGCAGCATTCGCCATTATTGTCTTATTTCTATCCAAAAATTAATTTAAATTAATGCAGTAAAAAATGGATGCATCCAGATACCACCCAGATGTTCACATAGGGTATGTCCATGTTTTGCAAATGAAAGATCTTCCGACCCTCCAAATATTACCTATGTACCCTTATTTCAGCCTTGTTGAGCTCAAAGTGAGTTGTCTACCTATCTTGGTCACAGGTTGTGTGACGATGTGACCATGACTGGGCCCAGAGGTGAAAGGAGTTTGGTGGCAAACTCTCCCCCCCCTTAGTGCTAATATGTAATGCTCCCTCCCCCTTAGTGCCAGTACATAATGCTCCGTCCCTTTGTGCCAGTACATAATGCTGTCCCCCACCTTAGTGCCAGTATATAATGCATCCCCCCCTTAGTGGCAGTACATAATGCTCTCCCTGTTACTGCCAGTACATAAAGATCTCCCCCATCTTAGTGACAATATATAATGCTTCCCCATTAGTACTAGTACATATTGCCCCCCCTTAGTGCTGGTACGTAATTCCCCCTTGTACCCTCCACCCCTTAGTGCCAGTACATAATGTTCCTTAGAGCCCTCTCCCTTAGTGCCAGTACATAATGCTACTCCCCCTTAGTGCCAGTACATAATGCTCCCCCTTTAGTGCCAGAATATAATGCTCCTTTGTACCCTCTTAGTACCAATATATGATGCTCCTTTGTGTCCCCTATAATGCCACTGTTTAATGCCACTCTTAGTGCCAGTAGATAATTCTCGGATGCCTAGCCCTTGTCCCAACTCTGATCACACCACCTATGCTTGACCCTGGGCAGTAATGCAGAGAAAATGGACCAGGTCCAGCCCTGGTGGTGGAAATGGGGTTAGACAGGTTTATTTATTTTATTTTAATTGGTGTGAAATGGTCATGAAGTGTGATATCAGACTTACTGAGAGACACAAAAGAGAACATTATCATTGCATGGGGCACAAAAGGGGACATTCTTATTACACACAGGGGCACAAAGGGGTACATTATTGCTTGGTATCACAAAGTAGGGTGTTATTTTTGCACAGGGGTACACAGGAGTTCATTATTATTGAATGGGGCACAAAGGGGGGATTATTATTGCATGGGGCACAAAGGGGGACATTATTATTGTATGGGGACAGAGGGGGACATTATTATTGTATGGGACACAAAATGGGGCAGTATTACTGTGTGGGCACAAAAAGGGGTATTACTACTGTGTAGGGCATGGGAGCAGTATAACTGAAGAACTATGACTAACATGTGTGACGGTGGGGAGGATACTGAAAAGTACTGAGCCATATCTTTGTTTTCAACAGAAGAAGTCTTCATAGTTGTCTGGGCCAGATGGAGAAGAAAAGGGAAACGGAGTGACTCAAATCAAAGATGTCACAGGTAAGTCACTGGGTATAACTTTTATTGTCATACAGCCTGCATAGCACCTGTGCAGAACTTGTAACTCCCATTATATTTTCACCATGAGAGGGTCATTTTCATCTTAGTAAAGTGGTGTTTATTTAGTTTCAGTATGGTGGTATGAGTTACTATATTGTGGTAATTTGTGTGGATGGTCTGGGTTTTTTGGAGGAATGTGGTGGAGAAAAGAACATATATCTCTACATACCCAAGCAACACCTATGGGTCTTGCAGATTCAGACAACGTGATAGGGTGGCCCAGTTTCAAAAATGTGCCCTTGGGTCGATAGGATCCTCGTTACGCACCTGCTCAAATCAACATCTGTGTCATAATCACGTCTATAAGGAAACACTCCCCTTGCTGGTAATATCTGGCAATATCAAGTATACACATGACCAGCTATTTTTGCCAGTTTTTCCATTGTTTCTACATTATTCAGCTGTGTCCTTAACCTGTGATAAATACTAATGTCAAACAGTGATTTTACATGCTTGGAAATGTGAACCAGTACTGAAAGCAATTATGTAGGCCATGATTAGGCATGCAGCAGGATGCTGTTAATATGCTGTATATATTCAACCTAGAATTAGATTACATTGCTGGATGCCCCGATGTATATTTGTCCATAAGGAGATACTAATGCATTCACCACTTGAGAGTGATAAAGGACGACAACTTGAGTGACAAAAAGTGAACATGACACAAGGTGACTTACAATATATTTAAGCAATACATATAAATGATTGCAGTGGTACAATGATAAATTGCATGCTTGGAATACAAGAAATGCTATGTAGATTGCCAGCAATATAATCCTGCTAAAAAGATGTGAAAAAGTAGTTGGAAGTTAGTTTGAAAATAAATTAAAATAAATGGTAAATGTGAGATGCCTGAGATTTGAACTACGTGGGGCTGTACACTGATAAAAGTGACTTCTAATATGGCATATCACATGGGTAAAGCCTGAGTTAAAAAGCCTGGTGCCCCTAAATGCAAGCCGGCATTCACAACCTTTTCTGGTTTGAGGTCCACAATGCCAGAATGAACCAATAAAAAAGGCGCAATAAAACTTAGAGAGGTATAACCGTCTAGGAAATGCAAAGCATATCCAGAGTATATATCTGATAGGTGTCGGTTCCACTTCTAGGACTCCTACTGATTGAGAGAATGGTTGTTCAATGGTTCTCCCTTATATGCAAACTAAGACAAGAAGAGACCATGCATGTATGTATTTCTCTCTTTTGTATTTTGTATTCGTACTACTACTATATAACTACATTGAAGATCACTGAGGCAAAGTTCTCTCCTTTCTTCATGAATGGTGCATCCCAGGGTCTGGAGGTCTGAAACTAAAGCTATGTCTGCTCTTGTTATAAATGCTCCCAATGTCACAGTGGGAAATTCTTTATGATTAAATAAAGTTCCTCTTCCTGACTAGTGGGATAGATTGTCTCATATGAGTTGCAAAGCAAGAGCTTATAAGTCTTGGTAGGCCGAATGAACTTGAGACCAAGACTGTTTGTAGGAACTTTTGGGTACAGAATGTTGGTTTTATTTCCATATAATATGGCACTATTATTTGGTCAGAATTTTTAAAGTTTTACTGTTCACATGTCTAAAAATAAGTTGGGACTTTGACCTATCCTGGTTATTGAATTTAGTTTCTTTTAAACATAAGTGAATGAAGAACACCGTCAGCATGAGCTAAGTAGTTGTTCCACCCACTGTATTTTCTTTGAAGTTTATTCCAATCTTAACATTTATCTCCAGGTTGGAGCTTGCACAGCTATTTCTGAACTCCCATAGAACTGAATGGAGCATTCATATAAGCTGCAAGACAGGACACCAATGTCAAAGGGGTATACCTGGCTTTATTTGAATACTCAGAAGTCTTCTCACCTGTGGGCGAAAGATAATTTCCTCTATACTTACCTGTCCATTGTGCCGTTGATGTTACTGTCTCTGCTGTGTTCTGACTGGCTGCGGGCTCTTCAGTTCAGGTCCTGACCAGATGTGTTCCCAAGTCTTTCTATTTAGTTGGATATACTGTATATGCAGCTAAAGAGGAAGACTCAGGAACGCATCCGGTCGAGACCTGAGAGGTAGAATCCATAGTTATTCTGAGAGTGGCAGAAACGGCAGCATTGGCAGGGCAATAGATGGGTAAGCACTAAGGAAATGATCTTTCACTCACAGGTGAGAAGACTCTGTAATTTTCTAAAATAGCCCAGAAACCCTTTTAAGAAGTTGCTATTTATGGAGGTAAACCATTAAAATAATTTCTTTTCAGTTCCATATTCTGACACCCTTAAAGGGGTTTTCCGAGACAGCTGTTCGAGAATGCAGTGCTGCACACAATAGCACGACGGCCTTCTCTCAGCTTTTCCTAGGCCGCTATACAATGTATGATGCTGTTCTTATCAGGCCCCACACCAATCAGATACTGATGACCTATTCTGAGGATAGTTGTCATCAGTTGTAAAATCTTGGAAAGCCCTTTTAGCTTTTTTTTATATTTCTGTCTACATGCTATGTGAAGGGCTGTTTTTAGTGGGGTGAGTTATAGTTTTTATTGGTATAAGGGGGTTCAATATTGAACCCCCTTATACTAATTTAAAACCTAGATATAAACCTAGATATAAACCTAATTTAAAACCTAGATATAAACCTAGATATAAATGGACTCCAGCGTTCTCACAGTATAAACATGTAGAAACCTTTGTCAATCTAGTGAGTGAAGAGATTGAGAAAACAACACCTAATATCTCGAATTATCAGGCGAATCTTACCAAAGAGGAGAGCATGGGATTGCAGGATTTAAAGAAAAATAATGATATAATAATCAAACCGAGTGATAAGGGTGGCAATGTAGTTGTCCAGGATAGAGGAGACTATATTGCTATGGTGGAAAGGCTCCTGAGGGATGTAGGGACATACAAGGTATTACCAAATAACCCTACAGAGATTTTTTTGAAAGACCTCAAGGCAATCCTTGATCAAGCTAGAGAAGAACATCTAATTTCCAAAGATGAATATACTTTTCTATACAATAAAACTCCAACCATTGCGACCTTTTATGCCTTGCCTAAGGTGCATAAAAATAAGAATCCAATACCAGGACGACCTATTGTCTCTGGGAATGATGCTTTAACTCAACCAGCAAGCGAATATGTGGACATAGTGTTAAGACCATTCGTCACGGCTTTGCCATCTTATATAAAGGATACAGGTGATCTAATAATTAAAATCCAAGACATCATATTGACTTCAGATACTTATGTTGCATCTCTGGATGTTGAGGCACTCTACAGCAACATCCAGCACAAATTGGGCCTTCAAGTAATCCAGCACTATTTGAGCACTCGTAGCATCTCTTTTAAAGCACATAATGAATTTGTTTTAACACTATTAAAATTTGTATTCACTCACAATTATTTTTTGTTTCAGAGCACATATTATCACCAAATAAATGGGACCGCGATGGGGACGCCATGCGCACCGACTTATGCTAATTTATTTTTAGGGTGGTGGGAAGATTCTATAGTTTTTTCAGACACCCTAGCACATTTTACTAAACACGTCATATATTGAGGCAGATATATCGACGATATTTTGATTTTTTGGGATGGTGATCTACCCACCTTCCACAAATTTGTCGAGACACTGAATCACAATGACATTGGGATGCATTTTACTCATGAAATACACCCCGAAAAAATATGTTTCTTGGACTCACAAATAACTAAGGGTATAGATGGCCGACTCATTACTGATATATTTCGGAAAGCAACGTCCACAAATAGCTTTCTACATTGGTCCAGCTGGCATCTTTTTGGTCCCCATAGAGGACTTGAACATGTGATCCTTTGACTGCTTCTACCATATACAGCAACAATATATAGTTGTAGTATACAATATTTTTACTCGCTAATTTGCTATGGCAACTGATAGGAACCCTGTCATTTCGCTACAGGGGGTCCGATCAAAGGACAGTCACTATTGGCTGTGGCATCTGAGTACTTAAATTACTGGTATCAGAGCTGTCAGCTGGCACCCACTTTGTATAGAGTGGGATCAGATTATGTGCCCGCTCTATACTTCCCTTACATGCAAATAATGTACCATTATATCATTTTGTGCTAAGGGAAGACAGAAAGCTACTTAATCGGCACTGCAGCCACCTATTATTGGCTGCAAGTAAGGGGCTTTATTATAAGCAGAAGACTCTTTGCATAAAATACTCTAAGCATAAATTTCATTATACATGTGTTTTTGGTGGCTGCACAAGTGCTACTGTGACCGCTGCATATGAAAAATTCCTGTTTACATAGGAGACTGTGTATCTAGGAAAACAAACTTGATGCAGAATCAATCCATTAAACCAATCTCTGGTCTCAGTGGTAATGTTGGTATGTGAAACCCATGACTGCTGTGGTAAAGTGGTTGCTGCAGAATCAATCCATTAAACCAATCTCTGGTCTCAGTGGTAATGTTGGTATGTGAAACCCATGACTGCTGTGGTAAAGTGGTTATACTTAGGTAAGGTATGCCTTCAACAGGGCCATAGCTATAGTGGAAGCAGCTACTTTAGGGCCCGAATCCAGAATGGGTCCATCCTGGAGGAGGCCTAAAAGATTTTATTTTCAGGGCCCCTCAACAGTATTATACAATGACATTATATACAGTGACACTGTAGGAAACGGACCAAGCAGCTGCTGGGCCTGGTCTGAAGAGCAAACTTTACTTGCCACAGGAGTGGGGATTGCATGAAAGGAGGGGGTTGTGAAGACATTACTGGGGGAAGCAGGCCCCATTCCAAAATTTGCTGTGGAGCCCAGTCATTCCTAGTTATACCACTGGCCTTCAATGTAGCAATGTACAAAAAGGGGAAAACACCTTGTTGTGTGTCCAATATTTTACAATTTTAACTATAGCTTTTGCTCTAGGGAGAGTCTAAGTTTATTGACTGGAATTAATTTACAAAGTCAAAATCATTTAACATTTTATGCCCAGTATCTTATAGAGAGGGGAAGTGATGGGAGGTCGGGATGGGTGGTTGCTCTAATCACTCCCCCACCGGCTTATTTGCAACTGAATGTATTGGTTGACATTGCAAGATATTATCTATGGATGACTTACTGTGGACTTGGACCTGACATTTCCCACTGGGCTTACACCCGGACACGCTGCAAAAAAGAGAGATTATACAGGCGCTTATCTAGTGTCTGTCATAGGTGTGACAGATGTAATGGATTACAAATGGAAGACTCATGTCTTTCTTACCACCACCAGACACAGCGCATAAATATTAATTCTGCTCGTTCGTAAACAACGTGCGTCGAGAGTTTCTAATCACTTATTGTCTTCTGTCTGTTGACTTCCCTCTGAGATCTCCAGGTTCTTACTCGTATTTTCCACTCTTTATTGATTCTCTGGTAATTCAGTTTAAGGTGCAGCAGCAGTATTATTAAATGTCTCTCAGCAGAGGTTAATTCAGCATTCGCCAGCGTTATTCCTCACAGGAGAAATATATTACTTTCCGAAATAGAATTTATATTCCATTAAAGGTGAAATGTAGACTAATTAACTGAGTAATGTTCGCTTTCGGTTTACTAGTTAGCAAAAGGCGAATATAAGTTATTTTACCCAGACAGCTATGAGTGAGAGCCAGAGGCCTAACTAGAAATCACAAGGTACACTAATGAAACTTGGCATGTACTCTGCAGGTCAGGAATAGACTGTTAGACAATTTCAAGTTATACCAGAAGGGGGCTCCATTTTAATTCTTCTATAAGATTGCATCTACTCTACGTATGCCACTGACTAGGACTGATGATTGCACTATTTCATATAAGATCCTCTCACAAGTCATGTCATGTTTCTGTGGGTTACTGATGACCCTGTTATGGTGACAATATCACCCTAGACAAATAAAAAAAATAATGGTGAAAAGATACAAAACATCCTGCACGATATGATAGTAAATATGCGGATGTGTATGGCTACATTTATAAAATCACAAAAAATAATGCACTGATACAATAGATGGAAACATTATATATGGACTAAGCCCTTATTCTAATGATAACATCTGAGAATCTCAGCCAATATATTTTGATCAAAACACATCTGTGCCCGCCTACCCAGCGCCACAGTGGTCTCAGTTAGGCAGGTCCCACTCTAAACCTACCTATGCCGTTGGGCATCTATGTTCAGGAAAGCAGACCCTTCCATATAGTGTGCTGCTCCTAGTTACCTCTGTGTGCATTAGCAACCAATGAGAGGAGGAGCACACACACCTATACAGTGCTTTGTGAAAGTATTCGGCCTCCTTTTGCCACATTTCAGGCTTCAAACAAAAACATTTTACATTTTTGGTGAAGAATCAAGTGGGTCACAATTGTGAAGTGGAACGAAATTTACTGGATCATTTAAACTTTTTTTAAATAATAAAACTGAAAAGTTGAGCGTGCAAAATTATTCGGCCCATTTACTTTCAGTTCAGAAAACTCACTCCAGAAGTTCATTGAGGATCTCTGAATGATCCAATGTTGTCCTAAATGACTGATGAAGATAAATAGAATCCACCTGTGTGTAATCAAGTCTCCGTATAAATGCACCTGCTCTGTGATAGTCTCAGGGTTCTGCATCATGAAGACCAAGGAACACACCAGGCAGGTCCGTGATACTGTTGTGGAGAAGTTTAAAGCCGGATTTGGATACCAAAAGATTTCCCAAACTTTAAACATCTGGCCTTATTGGAAGAGTGGCAAGAAGAAAGCCATTTCTCAAAGATATCCATAAAAAGTCTCGTTTACAGTTTGCCACAAGCCACCTGGGAGACACACCAAACATGTGGAAGAAGGTGCTCTGGTCAGATGAAACCAAAATCGAACTTTTTGGAAACAATGCAAAACGATATGTTTGGCGTAAAAGCAACACAGCTCATCACCCTAAACACACCATCCCCACTGTCAAACATGGTGGTGGCAGCATCATGGTTTGGGCCTGCGTTTTACCAGCAGGGACAGGGAAGATGGTTAAAATTGATGGGAAGATGGATGGAGCCAAATAGAGGACCATTCTGGATGAAAACCTGTTGAGACTAGGACGGAGATTTATCTTCCAACAAGACAATGATCCCAAACATAAAGCAAAATCTACAATAGAATGGTTCAAAAATAATCGTATCCAGGTCTTAGAATGGCCAAGTCAAAGTCCAGACCTGAATCCAATTGAGAATATGTTGAAAAAGCTGAAAACTGCTGTTCACAAACGCTCTGCATCCAACCTCAAAGAGCTCGAGCTGTTTTGCAAGGAAGAATGGGCAAGAATTTCAGTCTCTAGATGTGCAAAACTGATACAGACATACCCCAAGCGACTTGCAGCTGTAATCGCAGCAAAAGTTGGCGCAACAAAGTATTAATGCAAGGGGGCCGAATAATTTTGCACGCCCCACTTTTCAGTTTTATTATTACAAAAAAAATTTAAATAATCCAATAAATTTCGTTCCACTTCACAATTGTGACCCACTTGTTGTTGATTCTTCACCAAAAATTTAAAATGTTATATCTTTTTGTTTGAAGCCTGAAATGTGGCAAAAGGTTGAAAAGTTCCAGGGGGCCGAATACTTTCGCAAGGCACTGTATGTACCACCTAATTAAGGTGGCCTATTAGATGGGTGGGGCAAAAGTGCACATGAATGCTACCACCAGGATAGAAGCGCATTTACACCTGGGAGTAGCATTCATAAGCATTTTTGCCCCACCTATCTAATAAGTGACCTTGATTAGGTGGTACATATAGGTGTGTAGATCCTCCTCTCATTGGTTGCTTGTTGCAAACAGAGGTAACTAGGAGCAGCACACTATATGTGCAGGGTCTGCTCTCCTGAACATAGATGCCCATACGTCATAGGTAGGTTTAGAGTAGGACCTGCTTGACTGAGACCACCGAGTTGGTGGGTACAGATGTGTTTTTATTAAAATATATTGGCTGAGAATCTCAGATTATATCATTAGAGTGAGGGCTTAGTCCATTTATTATGTTTGCATCTATTGGTTTAGTGCACTATTTTCCATGACTTATATCACCCTAGTTTAACTGTTAAGTGACTGATAACTGTTAAATAAGCCATGTACTTACCTGATATATGATTATTATATTGACTTGCTAGGGTATCTCACTATATTGATCCACACTTAAAGGGCATCTGTCAGCAGATTTGTAGCTAAGAAACTGGCTGACCTGTTACATGTGCACTTGGAAGCTGAAGACATCTGTGTTGGTCCCATGTTCATATGTGCCTGTATAGCTGAGAAACATGATGTTTTGATATATGCAAATGAGCTTCTAGGAGCAATGGGGGCGTTGCTATTACACCTAGAGGCTCTGCACTCTCTGCAACTACATGGCAACAGAGATATGATGACATTTTCACTGCCTGCTCCTGTCAATCAAAATGGAAATGGCATGGCAGTTGTACAGAGAGTTGAGCCTCTAGGTGTAATGGCAATGTGGGCACATATGAACATGGGACCAACACAGATTCCTTCAGCTGCCAAGTACACATGTAACAGGTCAGCCAGTTTCATAGCTACAAATCTGCTGACAGATGACCTTTAAAATGGTTGTCTACCTTTTAGATATTGATGTCCTATCCTTCAGATAGGTCATTAATATCAGATCAGTGGGTGCCTGACACCAGGCACCCCTACCTATGTACTATTACAGTATGTGCCATATGCCGCTGTGATAGAGCATTGAGGGATTTGCACTACTGTGAATGAAATGTCTTGTATATACTGAGACCATGTATACAATATATACTATATTGATGACAACATAGGTAGCTTGTGATAGGGGAGTGACATCCTGGGATTTTTTTACCTTCAGACAGGATATCACTGGGCACAACAACAATGTAAGATGTGAACTGCACTGTTTAAAGTGAGAAATACACTGTAATTGTGGCTGAAACACATGGTGAATATGTGGCTATGAAGGAGTTAATGCAAAATATGCAACAAAGCTGGGCTAAGTCAGAAGTTGGCATAGGGTCATGCGTGAGATGTCCTCATGTCAGTGAGAATGTATTAAGAGATAAATTGAGGTGCCAGCTTGCCACAATTAGATGCCATTCAACAGAGAGGCATGTGAACTGTGTGCCTATCAGTGTGTTGCTAGGAAAAATACTGTGACCTGTTAGATGTTTGCGTAGATTGTGCAGTAGGGCAGCACGAGGAGAGAATGCCATGGCCTGTCAAGCAATTAAATCCATCGTTATTGCAGTCAACCAAAGGTAGACTCCCAGATGGGGTATTGTGACAAAGGAGACAGTGTCTATGCCGTTGCCACTGACTAATCTTAACCTGTGCCCTTATTGAGAGACTGTGATCAGAAACTTGTTGACCCATTTGAAACTGTAACCATTGAGTTAGCTAGTTGCCTCAAATGAGTGCAGTAGAGGCATTGGGGCAGACTTAGGGTACATTCACATGACAGTGAAGAAGGGCTGTTTCAGAGCCAATGTCTATGGGGCTATTCACATGGCAGTTTTATTTAAATAAAACTGCCATTGAATTTTGTCAAAAAGTCATTTTCATGGCCAGATAGACCCTATTGAAATCAATAGGCCCATTTTTTAATGGTCGGCTAGACATGCACTCATCCCATGGTTGTTAAAAATGGGTATACTATGTAAGAAAATGGCCTTTTTATTGGTTCCCACATGCGGGAACACTCGCTCTCCACTAGAGGCAGTAGGACCTGACACTCTTAGTGTAGTGATGTTGCATGATCATACTGGAAATACTCCAATGAGTAATGACTGTTCCTGCAAGTGACTTTGGTAAGGTATTTTTTTAATTTTCAGCACCAGCAGAATGGTTGGGGGCATTATTCATACCGGGGCCCACTATTTGGGGGCATTATTCATACTGGGGGCACTAGTGGGGATATTATTCATACTGATAACAACTATTGGGGTCATTATTTATACTGGGGGCATAATTCATACTGTAGGGCACTATGGGGGTCATTTGATATCTGTAGGGGTTGGGATGGTCAAAAAGATTATATGAAATGCCCATTAACCCCTTGGCGACAATGGACGTACCGGTACGTCATGGGCGCGAGGTACTTAGCGCAACAGGGCGTACCGGTACGTCATGCATGTTAACCCCCGCTGCTCAGTGCAGCGGGGTTAACATGCTTTGATGGCGGCTGTTAGACACAGTCAGCCATCCATAGTGAAGGCCTCGGGGGGTGCCGTGCACCCCCATAATGGCGATCGCTGTGAATGGCTGGTCTACTTTCCAACAATAAAAAAGTTGGACATATTGGGTATCGCTGCGTCCGTAACAACCTGCTCTATAAAAATATTACATGAGATGGCCCCCCAGGCGAATGCTGTAAAATTTTTTTTAAAAAAACTATGCCAAAATAGCCATTTTTTCCCCTCTTCCCTCACAAAAAGTGTAATAGCAGGCGATCAAAAAGGCGTAATTACCCCAAAATGGTATCAATTCAACCGTCATCTTGTCCTGCAAAAACTGTACCCTACCTGAGACAATCGCCCGAAAACTGAAAAAAATATGGCTCTCTGAAAATGGCAACACAAAAAAAAATATTTTATTCTGTTCAAAATGCATCTAATGTGTAAAACTTTCCAACAATAAAAAAGTTGGACATATTGGGTATCGCTGCGTCCGTAACAACCTGCTCTATAAAAATATTACATGAGATGGCCCCCCAGGCGAATGCTGTAAATTTTTTTTTTAAAAAACTATGCCAAAATAGCCATTTTTTCCCCTCTTCCCTCACAAAAAGTGTAATAGCAGGCGATCAAAAAGGCGTAATTACCCCAAAATGGTATCAATTCAACCGTCATCTTGTCCTGCAAAAACTGTACCCTACCTGAGACAATCGCCCGAAAACTGAAAAAAATATGGCTCTCTGAAAATGAAAAAATATTTTATTCTGTTCAAAATGCATTCCCCTCTTCCCTCACAAAAAGTGTAATAGCAGGCGATCAAAAAGGCGTATTTACCCCAAAATGGTACCAATGAAAACCTCACCTCATCCTGCAAAAAATGAGCCCATAAGACAATAGCTCAAAAAAATAAAAATCAATGGCTCCCGCAAACCACTCCATCAAAATCTGTGTTGTAAAATCCATATGGCGCTCCTTCTGTTCTGAGTCCTGCCATGTACCCCCACAGCAGTTTACCACCACATATGGGGTGTTGCCGTATTCAGGAGAAAATGGGTAACAAATTATGGGGGGCTTTTCTCCTGTTACCCCTTATGCAAATAAAAAAAATTGGGGCTAAAGCAACATTTTATTGGAAGAAAAAAAATTTTCATTTTCACAGCCAAGTGTTTCCAAATTCCGTAAAATGCTTAGGGGGTCAAAGTGGTCAGTACCCCCCTTAATATATTCTTTGAAGGGTGTAGTTTCAAAAATGGGGTCACTTTATGAGGGTTTCCACTGTAGGGGTACGTCAGGGTCTCTCAATTACAAAATGGTGCCTAAAAACTATTCTAGCAAATTTTGCCTCCAAAATCCGTATGGCGCTCCTTTCCTTCTGACCACTGCCACAAACCCATAGAGACGTTTACCACCACATATGGGGTATTTCTGTAAACTGCAGAATCAGAGCAATGTAAATTGAGGTTTAGTTTGCTGTTAACCCTTGCTATGTTGCAAGAAAAAAAATATTAACATGAATAATCTACGAAAAAAGTGAAATTTTGAAATTTCACCTCCATATTCCATTAATTCTTGTGGAACACCTCAAGGGTTAACAAAGTTTGTAACAGCAGTTTTTCATAATTTGAGGGGTGTAGTTTCTAAAATGGGGTCATTTATGGTGGGTTTCATTATGTAAGCCCCTCAAAATCACTTTATATCTGCATTGGTGCTAAAAAAAAAATGGTTTTGGAAAATTTGGTGAAAATTTGAAAAATGGCTTTTAAACTTCTAAGCCTCCTAACGTCCTAAAAAAGTAAAATGACATTTGCAAAATGATGCCAACATAAAGTAGACATATGGGGAATGTAAAATAATAACTATTTTTGGAGGTATTATGGTGTATTTTGAAAGTAGAGAAATTGAAATTTGGAAATTTGGAAATTTTTCAGAATTTTTGGTAAATTTGGGATTTTTTCATAAATAAGGGTGAAATATATTGACTCAAATTTATGACTGTCATGAAGCACAATGTGTCACAAGAAAACAATCTCAGAATGGCCTGGATAAGTAAAAGCGTTCCAAAGTTATTACCACATAAAGTGACACATGTCAGAATTCAAAAATTTGGCCCAGACATTAAGGCCAAAATGGGCTCTGTCCTCAAGGGGTTAAAACCAGTTTTACAACAGGCATTAAAAACAAACGGACAGAAAATGGATATACACACTGATATGCAGTGAGCTCAATAACATATACAAAGCTACTGTGTTTTGTGTCTGAGTAAAGGCCGATTTCTGAGTTAATATCTCAGCAACATGTGTTCTACACACTGGGCATCCTTAGGGGGGGGGATAAAAGGTATAAACTTGATGAAGAAGACAAAGAATTCTAGGCATACCAGAAGATTTGCTGTCTTGTATTCCTCTATAACTGGGTGTTGGGTACATTTCTACACACTGCTAGTGTGTGGATGACCAACAGGAGTCTACCCACTGAACACAGGTCAGAGTGATTGTTTTTTTTTACGTATTTGAGTTATTTGTATGTACTTAATCACACTTAGTTAATTTTTGAATTCACCTAGCATGTGTATTTTATTCCCAGATCTTAGAATTCTCAGTTAAACACCCGTTTATAACGGCCATAAAAAAAATAGGACAGGTTTGTCTACAAACAGTGGCTTTTGTTCAGCTCATTCCCTTTAGCTTCCATACACACAAACCAGGGATAAAATGGTTGCTAGTGCAGGAAGATCATGCAATCATGCAAAAGTTGACAGATAGTTCACACTCTTTGTGTGGTGTAAACGTGTAGCAATGACGTGTGAGAAATTGTTTGCTAGATGAATCTAGATTAATGTAGAGTGAATCTTTTATGTAAGTGTAAAAATCATGTATCGCCATTATGAAATACCCATGTGTAAACTGGCATCAACTGCAAAAAACTCAAAGAACATTTATTGCTGGTTACTGCAGCTCAGCAGCCATTCACTTGAATGGGAGCTGAGCAGCAGTAACCTGGCATAGCCAAAACACAGGGAAGGGAGCTGTCCTTCTGGCTCTGCTCTCTGTGAGTACAGGCACCGATGTCTGCTGCAAACAGCTGACCTGTGTTGGTGCCAGGTGCCAGATCCCCACTGATCTGATATTGTTGACCAATCCTAAAGATAGGTAATCAATATCTGTAACTTGGAAAAGCCCTTTAGGTGATCTAAAGTAAAAAAAAAAACAAAAAAACAAATACTGTTACATATAAATCTATGTTGCTCAAATGCTAACTATATACTCGATTGTCTCCAATTCATATTCTCATGTTAATGTGTCCTGTCAGCTGGTTTGCGGCCACAAAACCACTAGCATCATATGAGCTGGGGTTTAGGGTCCCAGTCCTGCCCATAGCAAAGCCCACAATAGAAAATACATTAAATTCAATTCTACCAGGAGAAGAGCACATCTTCTTGAGGTTCAGTGAAGCTAGGTGTTACGTCCTCTGGCTCAACAACGCAGAGCACATGCACCTTATGATGCTGGATAAGAGTCCTGGACTCTTCTCTCTGTAAGTTTGAATTTCACTTACTATTCCTTGCAAGACTAGAAGAGTTTGCTATGTTCAGACTTGGGACCCTAAACCCCAGCTGCAGAACAGCATGGTAGTGGTTTAGTCATCCCAAAACAAGTAACAGATTCTCTTTCGAGAACCATTATAGGGCTATTTACAGTGTAATAAAACTCCACTAGTAGAGCTTCACCAATGATGACTTTCATGGTAAATTGTAATAATATATTAAAAATGTACCTTTCCAAATGCTACCATATGTCATTGTCTAATGGATGAATTGTTAATATAAAGCTTTGTGTCTGTGGCACCAGCTGGTCTGCGTTGCAGAGTTTACCTAAGATGTTTTCCTGCTTGTCCCTGGTGGATTATATCACTGTAACGTCCCCTGTCCCTGCAGGCACTATCTAACCTTCTACCCCTCTTAAATGTTACTATGCTTTAATTCTCTTCCTATTACCACGTGTGCGTAATTCTTAAAGGTCGCTAAAGCAAGGATGGAAACAGATAACATTTCAGATGCAGTCATGTTTCCTAAGTAATAAGCTGTCACATTAACATAACTTCCTAGTATTTTAAAGGGCTAAAAGGGGACATTTAAAATAATTATCAAGAGATGCCCTTTTAACTTTCATTCCTAATGATATATATTTTGGCGGATTTAGCTGAAGATCAGAGCCAAGCGAAAAGGTTGTACCGTACATGGTTTATGAAGCAGGCCATAGATTTTGGAGTAGAAAGACCAATATATATATATATATATATATAATGATCACTGAAAAAACAGCATATGTACAAAAAATAAAAAAAGGCAAAATACATTCAAATTTTCTTTTAAAGAGTTTTTCCTAGATTCTGATATTGATGACCTATCCTCAAGATAGGTCATCAGTATTTGATCGGTGTGGATTCAACTCCCCGCACCATCACGATCACCTGCTTGAAGAGGCTGCGACACTCCAATAAGCACTGCAGCTTCTTCCTAGGTCAGTGACGTCATGTTCATTGGTCACATGGCCTATTTGCTGCTCAGTCCTATTCAAGTGAATGGGACTGAGCTGCAATACCAACCACCGCCGCTATCCAATGGGTGGCACTGTACTTGGTAAGCTTTGAGGAGGCCTGGTGAGCACCGTGGTCGGACCCCTGATCTGATATTGATGACCTATCTTGAGTATAGGTCATCAATATTAAACACCTGGACAACCCCTTTAAACTTTCATTTACTGCAGTTTCCATAAATCACACAGCCCTGCTGTACTGGCTTTAGTGTGCTGAAGTAAGGAACGACAAATTTATTAAAAGGCACAATACCTATAAAACTAAAAAAGCCACATTTATTGGCACCAATAGATGCCCATGCAAAAATATGCAACATTTTTATGTCCGTTTTCTGGTGCAAAAGTTTCTCTTTTTGGGACAGTGTCTGAGGAAGATGGGGGTTGTGACTTTATTCTCTAAATGCATACTGCCTAAATGCTTATAGAAAAATGAGGTACTGATATTCATCCCAACTGCAGGCAGCTGGACAGAGCTGTCTCCATTTTTCTTGTTTTTTATCTAAAATTGTGCTGCTAATTTATACACAACCTAAAATTCTTTCAGATAAATGAATGTTTAAATTGGATCAGGCCTAACTGCACAAAATGGTGGCCTCTTTGTCATTCTAAGATAGCACCTAAAAATTATTGATCACAAGTCATTTAAATGATACTCATGAGCAAACCCTTGTAAAAGCTCATAGGGTGTCGTAATAAGACTCTGCAATGAGGCATCAAATAGGCTGAGTGTAATCTTCTTCCCCATCCATTTATGCAAAGTCATTTTCCGGATTTGCTATTTGCTTTAAAATCACTGGGGAAGTCATTCAGGCAATAACATGGAAAAACCTATATATCCAATCTGCAATAAACTTTTGGATAAAGTTCAGCAGAAAGACACAGGCTGTAAATTTTCAGTTTTTTTTCTCAATTGTATTTTACATTAGGGAGACACATTTCCAGGGTAATTTTCTTTATCAGACCCACTAGAATAGTTACAAATGTATTCAGAGCCCCTCGCATTTAACTGTGTGGACCCAAACAAGCCTCAGATATGTGCGATCAAGAAAAAGATGATCGCTCTCAGGATTTATGAATTATTGGTATTTAAACTTTACAGAACAAGGCTGAAGGAGTTTTACAAAGCACTAGACGGAAATGTTAATTGTTCAATTACCCCTGTAATATCTCCATGTCTATGGTCTAAGTTAATGAAGTGTATATACCTTAAGTGAAATGCTCGGTAGTTTATTTTATGTATTCTACTTGAATCTGCTTCTAGGACAAAGAATCATTAGCTCAACCATAATTTTACCAGATTTTTTTTTTTGTTGTTGAAATTTTACTCTGGGCAAAAATTTTATATATTGTCCAAGTAGAAGCACATCTCTCAGCTCCAAAGTCTCATCTTTATGGTCCCTGCTGACCAGGTGGATCCACAGGCAGATGAGTAGATGGTGTTCCTGGACGTCCTTGGCAGCACACAATGGGTTAAGTTTAGATCCCTTAGTGCAAGGCAGAAGAGTCATGATTAGTAGTAACCAATAAAAAAAGGTCACATGGTATAAGTAGTAGGAAAAACCACACCTAGCCAGAGTTTTTTTCTTCTGCATTGTAGAAGAGACATAGGTTTCATTCTTACACTTGATTGTGTTTATTTGTTTTACAGATTTACAGATTATATATTATGAAGTTCCCTGAGGGGTCCCAGATGTACACTGTATTCTGCCCCCTCCTGGTTTATGCTGTGCATGCCTTTATTTTAGGCTTGGCTGGAATAGGGGACACAGAACTATTGGATATGGTTCTCCCCATTCTATAAGCCATCAGCTACTCTCTGAAGAGGATCTGTGTGAGAGAGCTGCTGGGGTGCCTTGGTGTATGCCCTTGGTGCATGCCAAGCCCACCAGGTAAGTACCCTGCATTGCAATACTCCTGCATTGAGCTTACCGGCATTAGGCTCCGCCCCCTGCCTTCCTGGGATTCCTTAGCTCTCTCTGCCTCATGGTTCTGGCGTTCTGTGAGCGCCAAGCATTCCTCCCAGCTTCCTGTGACTGTCAGAGCAGAGGCTAGCATCTTCAGGGGGCGGGGCTTGACAGTAGGAGTTGCCATAGTGCCAGAAGCTGCACTGCCTTGCTACACACTCTGCCAGGAAGCAGTGCTCTCTAAGTCATAAAATGTCTTCATCTCAGGGGAGAAAGCGTTCCAGTAAGTCAAGACACAGATTGTGTCGTTCCTGTCACCAGCCCTTGCCTGATGACTGCAGAGATGATCTGTGTGTGAACTGTGATGTGGATGTGACCCATTCTACTGGAGTCTCTTCAGATGCTATTAGAGACATCATCAGATCTGAACTGGCCAAATTGTTTGGTGAAGCAGGCCCATCTTCTAAGCGGAGGAGAATGGCGGGCAATCATTCCCCCTCTCATAGCTCTAGCTCAGACTCAGATGACAACAGGAACAAGGAATTTTATATCTTTCCTCAAGAAGATGTGTCTAAACTCATCAAAGTGGTCAGATCTACTCTAGAGTCTGATAAATCTATTGTAGGCAAGCAGAATAATAAAGCCCATGGACTTTATTATTTCCCCAAGAATGATAAAAAAAGTGTTTCCTCCTCACCCGTTAATTGATTCTTGGTTCAGGAAGGAGTGGGAAAGTTCAGAAAGAAGGAGACTGGATTCAAGTTCCAGATTCAGGGCGCTGTATCACATTAATGAGGAAGATTCTGCAAAATGGCAACAACCGCCTAAAGTGGACCTGGCGGTGGCAAAGCTTACAAAGAAAGCAATCTATCCTTCTGAAGAGTCAGTATTACTCAAAGATCCACTGGACAAAAAGGCGGATTCCCTGGCCAAGAAAGCATATGGTGCTGCATCATCTTCTGCCAAAATAGCCATGGCTTCCTTACCTGTGGCAAGAGCACTTAGAGTGTGGCTTAGTGATGTTACTAAGGACTTGAAGTCTGATGTGCCTAGGGAAGAAATTTTGGAGAAGCTGCCAACTTTAAAGGCTGTAGCTGAGTTTTTATGCGATGCCCCCCTGGACTCATTACGTTTAGCATCCAACAATATGACATCTTTGAATGCTATCAGAAGATCTTTATGGCTTAAACAGTGATCAGGGGATGTGTCTTCTAAGCATCATTTTTGTAACCTACCTTTTTAGCCCGAATCAATGTTTGGCCCTCAGCTTCGGGATATCCTGAAAGATCTTAACGAAGATAAAGGCGTAGCTTTTCCATCTTCTAGCAAAGAATCCTATTTCAGGCCATACAAAAGTCAGTTCAGGCGCTCTCCAAAATTCAAGAGGAATTCCGGATCCGACAGATCAGGCCAAAGCAGAACAATTCTGGATCTTCCTGATTTATGACGCCAGTTTACCTTCTCTGGCAGTTGGAGGTAGATTGGCACAGTTCTTTCCAGTGTGGAGGGAGTCCACATCAGACCAGTGGGTATTCTCCCTCATAGAGAAAGGATATTTTTTAGAACTGAAGACAGTTCCTCCAGACAAATTCTTCATAAGTCAGTCACAGGATCCTTAGCTACCTTAGTTGATGAAAGAGTTCATACTAAAGAAGGCTCTGGAACTGGTACCTCCGGGTCAAGAATAGACTGGAGTGTATTCAAGAGTTTTTTCAGTGCCAAAATCAAACGGAAAATTACGTCTGGCCATCGACCTAACGTACCTGAACAGAAACATGGAAAAACACAGATTCAAAATGGAGACAATACAGTCAGTTTTTCCTCTTCTCAACAAGTTCAACCTGCTCCTGGTCCAATCCATTCAATTCCTGGGTTTTGTAATAGACAGCCTACAGATGAGAATATTTCTCTCACAAGAGAGGGTGCTGAAGTTGAAGAGGGAAGTCTTCAGAATGATCTCTCGTCCAGTATGCACGATCAGAATGGCTATGAGGACTCTGGGCTGTCTGACTTTAACCCTGGATGCGGTGCTGTGGGCCAGAGCCCATATTCGTGCTCTCCAAATGGAGATCCTGGCCCACTGGAACAGGAGCTATCATTCCCTGAATCAAGAAATAGAAATTTCATCCTCTACATGGGAAGATCTCCAATGGTGGCTTTCCCCTCAGAGGCTACAGCTGGGAGCCCCACTGATTCAGAACGAAGCCACTATCCTCACCATGGATGCCTCCTCCTGGAGTTGGGGTGCCCATGTCAACGATCTTTGGGTACAACAGAAATGGAAAAACTTGCAGAACTTATCAGTGATCCACATCAAAGGGAGTCTCAACAAGAAAGCAGATGCCTTGGGTCGTCAGACGGTGTTGCAGGGAGAATGGTCTCTAAATCCAAAAGACTTCAAGCAAGTGACGGAGAAGTGTGGAATGCTCCAGATAGATGTGTTTGCCACTTTAGAGAACCCCAAGACTCCTCATTTTTGTTCCCTGTCTCCAGCCCACAATCCAGTAGCAGTGGACGGCCTCTCCATCCAGTGGCAGGGAATGTTTGTGTATGCATTCCCTCCTCTGGCACTCATTCAGAAGACGCTGAAGAAAAGAAAAGAGGAAAAAGTGAGAGCCATTGTCATAATACCATTCTGGCCCAGGAGAGCATGGTTCAGTCTAGCTCTGTCTCTCTCTCAGGGGAGGTGTTTGAAGCTTCCTCTGTCAGCGGATCTCCTCTCTCAGAAAGGCCATCAGAACCTACAGTCTCTCAGGTTGATGGCATGGATGATGAATTAATCCTGCTCAGACAGGAGGGTTTGTCAGAGAATGTAATTAACACTCTACGAAGCTCAAAAAGGGAAACAACAAGAAAGAAGTATGAAAAAATTTGGCAGGCCTTTAAAGCTTTTTCCTCACAGTCTTCTGTCACTGCAATTCTCAATTTTCTTCAAAGATTCCTCGATGCTGGTTTAAAGTTTAACACTCTCAGAGTTCATTTTTCTGCAATCAATTCTTTTTTGAATGGCTCATTTTCAGGTCACCCACTAATCTTAAAATTCTTTAAGGGAGTAAAGAACATTTGTCCTGTAGTAAAATCTCCTGTTCCTTCCTGGGATTTACACATCGTACTGAAGGGTCTAAGATCATTTCCTTTTGAACCTCTGGAATCATCAGATTTGAAGTTTTTGACCTGGAAGACAGTATTTTTGGTTGCAATTGCTTCTACCAGACGTGTCAGTGAAATACAAGCCTTTTCCTGCCAAGAGCCATATTTTAGAGATATGGGAGATGCTATCCTGCTAAGAACACTTCCGGGTTTCATTCCAAAGTTTGCGTCATCCTCCAATATGGAACAAGAGATTGTTCTTCCATCCCTACCATTGTTGGAGGAAGTAGAAGATGCTCTTGATGTCAGAAGATCTGTCCTCTCTTATTTGGAAAGAGTCAAGCAGTTCAGAAAAGTGGAGAATTTGTTTATTTTGTTTGGAGGAAAATGCAAAGGCTCTAAGGCAACCAAACGTACTATATCCCGTTGGATAAAGTCTACTATAGAACTGTGCTACTCTATCGAAGGTTTGGCTTCTCCATTGGACTTAAGGGCTCATTCGACCAGGTCAACTGCAACATCTTGGGCTGAAGCTGCCAATATTCCGTTACAAGAAATTTGCCGGGCTGCTACGTGGTCAAGCACTAACACGTTTATCAGATACTACCGTCTAGACATCTCTGAGGGCATAGCTCTGGCTAGAAGTGTTTTGACGTCCTGAGTATTGGTTGTCCCTCCCTATGATTTTTCACTGCTACTAAGTCCCATTGTGTGCTGCCAAGGACGTCCAGGAACTACCAAATTTTTTACTTACCTTCCGGAAATTCGTGTTCCTGGAGTCCGTAGGCAGCACAAAATACCCACCCTAATAAATATTGTTTGTTTGCTGCATATTAACTCTGGCTAGGTGTGGTTCTTCCTACTACTTATACCATGTGACCATTTTTTATTGGTTACTACTAATCATGTCTCTTCTGCCTTGCACTAAGGGATCTAAACTTAACCCATTGTGTGCTGCCTACGGACTCCAGGAACACGAATTTCCGGAAGGTAAGTATAAAATTCGGTAGATGCATGCTCCCCAAGCGATGGGTACTGGTGTCGGTGTCAGGGGCAAGCCACTATTCCTTAGATACTGGGCTAGGGCAGTGAACTGAATCTATGCCCTGAGTGAATCTAACTTACAGTTGTGTCCACAGACGTCTATAGCTCCTGCAGTTTGGTTACCCATACTCATCCCAAGCAGTGGTTGTCCTGACTTGCCTAGGAATCTCTATAACTCACTGTGAGTGTCTCTTTTTCATGTGGGTAAAGGCATGGCAACCAATGTCAAGGACCTAAACATAGAGGCACACCACAAGAGCAAAATACATGGGAGGATTCACAAAGACCACAGAGGTCAGGCTGGAGTTGAAGTTGGGCTTAGAGAAAATAGTTTAAAGCTGGCCTATCACCTCTCCTGACATGTCTGTTTTAGTAACTACTTGCATTCCAATGTAACATCTATACTTACGACTGTATAATGTGCCATTCCTTAGAGGGGTTTTCCGGTCCTTTACTATTGATGATCCTATCAGATCAGCGGCAGTCCGGCTGTATGAGGAAGCGGCACACGCATTTGTCATCTCCATTCTCTCTTCTTATTTGTTGCTACTGTCTATGGTCTTTGCCATAGACAGCAGCGATGAACAGGAAGGGAGATGGGAGACGGCACATGCGCACCTCATACAGCTGATTGTTGGGGGTGCTGGGTGTCGGAACCCCGCTGATCTGATATTGGTGACCTATCCTGAGGGTAGGTCATCAATGGTAAAGCCCGGATGACCCCTTTAGTTATTCCTGCTAGACGTTTATGAATAAACTGCCAGCAGTTTGCAATAGAGGTCCAGATAGCTGTCACCAGTTGGGGTTATGCTAGAAGCACTGATTGGATAATGTCAGACTGTGCAGGGACACACCCTGGCTGGTAACACCCATCTGGAACTTCACTGCACACTGCTAGTAATTTATTCATAATGTTTAGCAGGAAAAATAAAGCAAAGACACATTAGGGAGTCATAAGAATAAATACTCCAAAATTATGACAAGAGGGTTGCAAGTAGTAGCTAAAACAGACACGTCAGGAGAGGTTACAGGTCCTCATTAAATGGGTTACTGGTTGTCTTTTTGTAAGAGGACATACAATAGAGCAGGTTCCTTTTGGAACATATAGCTGATATGTTGCATAGCAGGACCTGAAAGAAATTATCTCATTCATTACAATGGGCGACTTCCCGTTCCTGTACGGATTCATTTTAATAAATAGGTTCAGTGGGTAGATATTCTTTCAGCAATGCGCTGGCTTACATACTGTATGGATGGATAGGATCTGCGTACAGGGCTATTTATGCATTCTGTTTCCATGGATGCTCTGCGCATATAAAATAGCTTAATATGTTAATGTCAGACGGACAGCTAACCTAGTAAAATTCTGCTGAAAAGTTGCTATAGTTGTATCAGTGTGCAAAAATGTAACATATCCAGCAATATCAGTATTTTTCTAATGCATAAATTGCACCCCTAAAGGCTCCATAGGGGTACATCTACTCCAAGAGGTGCTCATCCTACCTCTCATTCTGACTCTGAGGTGGTCACCCCAGATATAAGATAGCACTGAACTTTGTGTTCACCTGACTGATCAAGTATATGCCAGGTGCCCCCTGGCAGACCCCGATCACCTCTGCCTGTCAGCACAGATGTCCGATTTTCCCTTCCATTGGATGCCCCAATTACAGTGGAAAACAGCATTGCAAAGTTTAAATAGTCCCAAAGGTTTTTAGTGACTCCTTAGTGGATGTATTATATAAAAAAATTAAAAGAAGCTGTGATTGGTGGCAAGAGATACCACAAAGTAAAGACCTAGTTACAAAAATGCTATATATTGGCCGGACAACCCCTTTAAAGAGCACGGGAATGTTTCATCACATCAAATGGTGATGTGATTTTTAATTTTCCATGTCAACAACTTGATTAAAACACATTAAATCCTATAGTTTTTTTGCACTGGCCACTAAGCCTGACACTTGTTGGTCTATACAAATCACCTTACTGTAGTTATCTCCTTATCATTATAGGCAGCATTAGAATGACAGATATACATATCTAAATTTTTGCTTCGGGCCCTTTTCCTTTTTTGCTATTTTGGAAATGTAAAAGATTAAAATATATTTTTTTGCCTTAAATACAAAGGCAATATGTCATCTTTAACTTTATGCCTTTTGGAGATCCTTTCATTTTCAACTTGCTTAAATGTCCACAGTAACAGTAATTTTAACCAGGGGTGCCCAAACATTTGCATGCCACTGTATAGATACTGTAGATAGATAACACAGGATCCACTATTCACAATAGGTGATGTCACAGGCTCACAGGTTATCTACTTCACTCAAACCTCTGCATATGTCACAGAGCATGTCTAGAAATCTCTCCCATAGAAGTCAAAAGGTCTCCTCCTGTCCATTGTATCTATGGCCCATGGTGGCTGCTGTAAAGTATATCTCTAAATGCTGTTAGCAACAGCTCAGATAAAAAGGCAGCCCCATAATCATGCTCAGGAAATAGAATAAAAAAACTACAATTAGAAAAAAAACAAATTAGAAAAAGGGAAATGTGACAGATTTCCTTGAAATGGATCTGAGATGCAATACCAGATACAATCCATGGACAAGTGTGGTGCTGTTTCTGCAAGAAACCATCCATGTTTTTTCTGAGGATTCTCTAATCCTGCTGTATCGAACCATGGAACAAATCCCTGGATCAATGTACAACTTCCTTTTAAAAAGGGGTTGGGCAAAAGGGAAAGGGTGTGTAGAACCTGATTTCTATACATTGTCATAAGTCTCAATGTTATTTTGAATTAGAAAGTAATCTAAACCTTTTTTGAAGCCACCTACTGTATTTGCTGTGACTAGCTCCTGTGGCAGGCTATTCCATGCAAAGAATGCTTGTCACCTCTTATGGCCAAATCTTTTTTTCTCCAGTCATAGGGAGTGGCCTCTTGTTTTTTGAGGGGACTTAACACAGAATAGCTTCCCCTTGATATTTTTTGTATGGTCCGTTTATATATTTGTACAGGTTAATCATGTCCCCCTTAGACGACTTTTTCAAGGCTAAACAAATTCAGTTAATTTAATCTTTGCTCATAACTAAGATCTTCCAGGTCCTTTATGAGTTTAGTTTCTCTCCTCTGTACTTTTAGTAACTCCAGGGCATCCTTTTTATCGACTGGTGCCCAGAACTGATCCACATATTCCAGTTGAAGCCGCACCAACACTTTGTATAGTGGCAATATTACATCCCTGTCCCGCGAGTCCATACAGTGCCTTGCGAAAGTATTCGGCCCCCTGGAACTTTTCAACATTTTGCCACATTTCAGGCTTCAAACAAAAAGATATAACATTTTAAATTTTTGGTGAAGAATCAACAACAAGTGGGTCACAATTGTGAAGTGGAACGAAATTTATTGGATCATTTAAACTTTTTTTGTAATAATAAAACTGAAAAGTTGAGCGTGCAAAATTATTCGGCCCATTTACTTTCAGTTCAGAAAACTCACTCCAGAAGTTCATTGAGGATCTCTGACAGTTATTTTTGGAAAGTTTTACACATTAGATGCATTTTAGAACAGAATAAAATCTTTTTTTTGTGTTGCCATTTTCAAAGAGCCATATTTTTTTCAGTTTTCAGGCGATTGTCTCAGGTAGGGTATCGTTTTTGCAGGACAAGATGACGGTTTGATTGGTACCATTTTGGGGTAAATACGCCTTTTTGATCGCCTGCTATTACACTTTTTGTGAGACAAAAAGGAAAAAATGTCTGTTTTGGCTTAGTTTTTTTAAATTTTTTTTTACAGCATTCACCTGGGGGGCCATCTCATGCAATATTTTTATAGAGCAGGTTGTTACGGATGTGGCGATACCCAATATGTCTAACTTTTTTATTTTTGGATAGTTTTACACATTAGATTTATTTTTTGAACAAAATAAAATACTTTTTGTGTTGCCATTTTCTGAGAGCCATATTTTTTTTATTTTTCAGGCGATTGTCTTAGGTAGGGTTTCATTTTTTGCGGGACAAGATGACGGTTTGATTGGTACCATTTTGGGGTACGTACGCTTTTTTGATCACCTGCTATTACACTTTTTGTAAGGCAAGGTGACCCAAAAATGTCTGTTTTGGCACAGTTTTTTTTTTTTTTTTTTACTGCGTGCACCTGACGGGGTGGGTCATGTGCTATTTTTATAGAGCCGGTCGATACGGATGCGGCGATACCTAATATGTCTATTTTTTTTTTCACTATTTTTTACAATTTTTTTTATATTATTTTGTAAAAATGACGTTTTTTTGGGGGGGGGACTTGAAACTTTTTTTTGTAAAACTTTATTTTTTTCACTTTTTTAACTTTCTTATTTTACACTTTTTTTTCACTTTTGGGGGTCTGATCCCCTTACAATGCATTACAATACTTCTGTATTGTAATGCATTGGCTGGAAGTGTATTACTCAATGTAATACACTTCCAGCACACTGCCTGTGAGATCCAGGGGGCTGGATCTCACAGGCTTCCGTAGATAGCAGCCGGATGCCTAAGGAAGGCATCCGGCTGCTATCTCAGCCATCGGGTCCCCGTCACAGCAGCGCGGGGACCCGATGGCAACCCCTTCCCACCGCATGTGCTGCGGTCAGCGCTGACCGCGGCACATGAAGGGTTAATGCACCGGCATCGGTGTTTTCACCGATGCTGGTGCATACATCAGGGGTCCGGCTACTGGGCACAGCCGGACCCCGCCGCTAATCGGGCGGGCGCAGCTCCTGCACCTGCCCGATCAGCGCGCCGTAGCACTAAGGCGCTGGTCGGGAAGGGGTTAAAGCACAGAGAGCATCATGAAGACCAAGGAACACACCAGGCAGGTCCGTGATACTGTTGTGGAGAAGTTTAAAGCCGGATTTGGATACCAAAAGATTTCCCAAGCTTTAAACATCCCAAGGAGCACTGTGCAAGCGATCATATTGAAATGGAAGGAGTATCAGACCACTGCAAATCTACCAAGACCCGGCCGTCCCTCTAAACATTCATCTCAAACAAGGAGAAGACTGAGCAGAGATGCAACCAAGAGGCCCATGATCACTCTGGATGAACTGCAGAGATCTACAGCTGAGGTGGGAGAGTCTGTCCATAGGACAACAATCAGTCGAACACTTCACAAATCTGACCTTTATGGAAGAGTGGCAAGAAGAAAGCCATTTCTCAAACATATCCATAAAAAGTCTCGTTTACAGTTTGCCACAAGCCACCTGGGAGACACACCAAACATGTGGAAGACGGTGCTCTGGTCAGATGAAACCAAAATCGGACTTTTTGGAAACAATGCAAAACGATATGTTTGGCGTAAAAGCAACACAGCTCATCACCCTGAACACACCATTCCCACTGTCAAACATGGTGGTGGCAGCATCATGGTTTGGGCCTGCTTTTCATCAGCAGGGACAGGGAAGATGTTTAAAATTGATGGGAAGATGGATGGAGCCAAATACAGGACCATTCTGGATGAAAACCTGTTGGAGTCTGCAAAAGACCTGAGACTAGGACAGAGATTTATCTTCCAACAAGACAATGATCCCAAACGTAAAGCAAAATCTACAATGGAATGGTTCAAAAATAAACGTATCCAGGTCTTAGAATGGCCAAGTCAAAGTCCAGACCTGAATCCAATTGAGAATATGTGGAAAGAACTGAAAACTGCTGTTCACAAACGCTCTCCATCCAACCTCAAAGAGCTTGAGCTGTTTTGCAAGGAAGAAAGGGCAAGAATTTCAGTCTCTAGATGTGCAAAACTGATAGAGACATACCCCAAGCGACTTGTAGCTGTAATCGCAGCAAAAGGTGGCGCAACAAAGTATTAATGCAAGGGGGCCGAATAATTTTGCACGCTCCAGTACACCCAGATCCTTCTCAACAAGTGACTCTCCCAGTTTTACTCCCCCTAAGACATATGCTGCATGCAGATTATTAGACCCCAAGTGCATAACTTTACACTTATCTATATTGAACCTCATTTGCCAAGTGGAGGCCCAAACAGTAAGTTTGTCCAAGTCAGCTTGTAAATTATTAACATCTTCCAAATTTTGTCCTGGAAACCAATCAACCTCTGTCTTCAATGGTATTCAGTTAAAAGTTTTTAGCCAATTTTGAAATGTAGGAAGAAAGTAACTCATACAAACATAGATGGTTCTTATAATGTCGTGAATTTGACATTATAACCACATTTTGGGGGTGGGGGGGGTGGGGTGGGGTGCTCATTTGCATCCCTACATTGCAGGTCCTAAGTTGGATAAGGTCAGTCCAAAACTAGATTTTGACTGGAATTGATTGGAAGTGTCTATTTTTTCATGTGTAAAAATCATCTTAGTTCTGGGAATTAATGAGGTCATAACGTCATTTGTTACTTACGGAGGTTAAGGTGGAATACATTTCATTTTCATTCCTTTTTTCTAAAGAATTTTCATTATAAGCATTTGTCTGGCAAATACAGAAGAACCATTATCTGCTCAGACAACCAAAACTGAAAACACAACGGCTATTTGTGAGTCAAATGTAACTTCTTCTAAGAAATGGAGCATTGAAATAATCATGTGGTTTAGGCTCCATTCACACGTCCTGTTTTTCTTTCCTGATTCGATCCTGATCCTGATCTGGATCCATTAATTTCAATGGGTCCTGAAAGAATCAGGATCGAATCAGGAAAGAAAAACAGGACGTGTGAATGGAGTCTTAGAATGAAGTGAGATGAATCACTCCATTATATTCCTGAACTTTGGCTTTACTGAAATTGCGCCTTCATTATGTTTTGTAATATGATGCATGTACAGTACAGATAAGAGTCTGTCCATATCACATGCAAGCACCATGTTCAACCAAGGCCAGAACAAACAGATTTGTTTAGGTCCCCTTCTCAAAAGCACTGTCAGGAAATATGTTGCTAAGGCTAGCTATATACATTAGATAGCTGTTGAAGAACTCACTCTGCCAACAGCTATCTCACCTGATCCCTCCCTACTAGAGATGAGCGAGCATACTCGTCCGAGCTTGGTGCTCGTTCGAGTATTACGGTACTCGTAAGTGCTCGCTGCTCGGACGAGTATCTCGCCATGCTCGGGGAAATGACAACTTCCGCATTGTGCATTTTTGGCGCCTATAAACTCAGCCAATCACAAGCCAGGAGACTCTGCGGTACACCCAGCATCACGTGGGGCCCTTACATGTCGAGGTTGGCTGGCCTGATCAGGTGACCCTGGAATATACTAGTGACTGCCCGCGGTGCTCGGCTCAGATGCTGTCTGGATGTCGTTAGGGATAGAGCTGCTGCGTTTCAGGGAGAGTGTTAGGGCCTGCATTTAGTTCTTTGTTAGGCAGGAGTGATCTCAAAAGAACCCAACAGCCCTTCTAAGGGCTACAAGACATTTGTTTTTGTCTCCTGGCTTGGCTGGCTGGCACTAGTAGTGCAGCTATCGCCATATATAACCCTTTTTTTTTATTGTTATATCTCAGTGATACAAATCCATTTCACACAGCTGCGTGGAACCATTCTGTGTGTCACAGTTCAGCTGTCCACTCACTACAATCCGTATTTTCTGTCCAGGTGACACTTTCTGTACATCACTTAATCCAACAAGGTCTTTTGCTCTCACGTATATAGCTTGATCACAAAAATCTCTGTGCGACATTTGTCTGGGTCTCAGTCAAAATAGCCACCGTCAGCAGGGTGTGAGTTAGCTTTACGATAGTTTCTGCACGTCACGTTCCAAAAAAACACTAAACTAAAAAAAAATATATATAAAAAAATTGTTTCTTTGTTGTTTTAGCTCAGTGATACGAATCCATTTCACACAGCTGCGTGGAACCATTCTGTGTGTCACAGTTCAGCTGTCCACTCACTACAATCCGTATTTTCTGTCCAGGTGACACTTTCTGTACGTCACTTAATCCAACAAGGTCTTTTGCTCTCACGTATATAGCTTGATCACAAAAATCTCTGTGCGACATTTGTCTGGGTCGCAGTCAAAATAGCCACCGTCAGCAGGGTGTGAGTTAGCTCTACGATAGTTTCTGCACGTCACGTTCCAAAAAAAACAAAACTAAAAAAAAAAATAAAACAAAAATATATATATATAAAAAAATAGTTTCTTTGTTGTTTTAGCTCAGTGATACGAATCCATTTCACACAGCTGCGTGGAACCATTCTGTGTGTCACAGTTCAGCTGTCCACTCACTACAATCCGTATTTTCTGTCCAGTTGACACATTCTGTACGTCACTTAATTAAACCAGACTGAACAAGTTTGTGGGTTTCAGTACAGCAGGCCCATTTATTTTATTTTTTTTATATAATACACTTATATACAGAAAATGTTGAACCCCAGGGCTAAGGGTCGAGGACGAGGGCGTGGGCGTGGGCATTCAATTACTGCAGGGGGCAGAGGCCGTGGTCCTGGGCAGGGTGAGACAGTACCTGCTGATGAGGGAGCAGGGGAACTCCACAGAGCTACACTCCCTAGCTTCATGTCTCAACTTACAGGGACACGTGGTAGAGGACTGTTGAAACCACAACAGTGCGAACAGCTGATGTTGTGGATTGCGGACAATGCTTCAAGTAATTTGTCCACAAGTCAGTCTTCCACGCAGTCCACCCACGTTACCCAAGGGAGCACTCCTCTGGCTCCTCCACCTCAACCTCCTTCCCCCAGTCTGCCCCCTCCCAGGAAAATTTGGAATGCGATCCGGCATACTCTGAGGAACTGTTTTCTGGACCCTTCCCAGAGTCACAAACCACTTCTCAGGTTGCTGCTGACCTCTTTGCCGATGCCCAAGTTTTCCAACTGTCGCAGTCTGTGGGTGATGATGATGATGATGATGATGATGACAATGTTGACTTAGTGAAAGAAGTTTGTAAAGAGGTGTCGGACGATGAGGAGACACGGTTGTCAGACAGTGGTGAAGTTGTTGTCAGGGCAGGAAGTCCGAGGGGGGAGCAGACTGAGGGGGAGCAGACTGAGGATTCGGAGGATGACGAGGTGACTGACCCAAGCTGGATTTATAAGCCGAGTGAAGACAGTGCTGCACCAGAACAGGTTGGAAGAGGCAGTGGTGTGGCCAGAGGGAGAAGCAGGGCCAGAGCTGGTGCATCAGCAGCAACTGTTTCACGTAGTGAAGCTCCCGTGGCGAGGCCTAGATGTTCGCAAGTCTGGAGGTTCTTTAAAGAAAGTGAGGATGACTGACGGACTGTGGTGTGCAACCTGTGCCACACCAGGATCAGCAGGGGTGCCACCACTACTAGCCTAACCACCACCAGCATGCGCAGGCATATGAGTGCTAAACACCCCACTCAATGGAACCAAGGCCGTTCACCACCTCCTGCGGGTCACACCACTGCTCCTTCCCCTGTGTCACTCGCTGCCTCTGCTAGTCAACCCCCTGCCCAGGATGCCGGCACGAGCGCCTCCCGCCGGAAAACCACACCTTTGCCTCCACGATCATCCACAGTGTCCACCAATGTGTCCCAACGCAGCGTTCAGCTGTTTTTACAGCAGACGCTGGAGCGCAAGAGGAAATACAGTTCCACCCACCCACATGCCCAAGCCCTCAACGTCCACATCTCCAAACTGTTGAGCCTGGAGATGCTGCCCTATAGGCTGGTAGAGACCAAGGCCTTTCGCAATCTCATGGCGGTGGCTGCCCCTTGGTATTCGGTCCCCAGCAGCCACTATTTTTCCCGATGTGCCGTCCCATCCCTACACCAGCACGTGTCACAGAACATCATCCGTGCCCTGACCAACGCTGTTTCTGAGAAGGTCCACCTAACCACGGACACGTGGACAAGTGCTGCCGGGCAGGGACACTATATCTCACTGACGGCACATTTGGTTAACTTGGTGGAGGCTGGGACCGAGACTGACCCTGGGGCCGCTCATGTACTGCCCACCGAGGATTGTGGGGCCTACCTTGGTCACGGTCTCTCAGACGTACTATGCCTCCTCCTCCGACCCCTCCTCCTCCACCGAATTACCATCCGTGGGCACGGCGCCTTCAGTCGGTATCTCTAGGCGCAGCAGCAGTGCCGTGGGTAAGCGCCAGCAGGCGGTGCTCAAACTGCTGAGCTTAGGTGACAAAAGGCACACCGCCCAAGAGCTGTTACAGGGCATCACGGCGCAGACTGATGTGTGGCTGGCACCGCTGAACCTCAAGCCAGGCATGGTTGTGTGTGACAACAGGCGTAACCTGGTGGCGGCTCTGCAACTCGGCAGACTGACACATGTGCCATGCCTGGCCCACGTGTTCAATCTCTTAGTTCAGCGGTTCCTCAAGACATACCCCAATCTGTCTGATTTGCTCACTAAGGTGCGCCGCATCTGTGCGCATTTCCGCAAGTCCACCACAGATGCTGCCACTCTCAGGGCAGCGCAGCGCCGCCTACAACTGCTCACTCACCGACTGTTGTGCGACGTGCCCACGAGATGGAATTCGACATTAAACATGTTATCCAGAGTTTACCAGCAGCGCAGAGCGATTGTGGACTGCCAGATGTCAACTTCCACCAGAACTGGTAGTCAGGTCACTCAGATTCCTCAAGTCTACAATGAGGAGTGGACGTGGATGTCTGATATCTGCCAGGTGTTGACCAACTTTGAGGAGTTAACACAGATGGTCAGCGGCGATGCCGCCATTATCAGCCTCACCATCCCGCTGCTTTGCCTGTTGAAAAACTCACTGCTCAGCATGAAGTCGGATGCTTTGCGCTTGTCACAAGAGACGGTGGAGGAAGATACGTCACTTGATAGCCAGAGCACCCTCCGGTCTGTTTCTCAGCGCGTATCGGAGGAGGGGGATGAGGATGAGGAGGAAGAGGAGAAGAATTTCGGCGAGACAGTAGAGGGTACCAGTGCTCAGTCCTTAACTCTTGAGCGTGTATGGGCTGAAGAGGAGGACTTGGAGGAGGAGGAGGAAATGGAGAGTCAGGCCAGTGAGGAGAGGGAATTCTTACGTGTTGGGACTCTGGCGCACATGGCAGACTTCATGTTAGGCTGCCTATCCCGTGACCCTCGCGTTAGAAGAATTTTTTCAAACACCGATTACTGGGTGTTCATTCTCCTAGACCCACGGTACAAGCAGAACCTTTCCACTCTCATCCCTGCAGAGGAAAGGAGTATGAGAGTGAATCAATATCAACAGGCCCTGGTGCGCAAGCTGAAACAATCCTTCCCATCTGACGCCGCTAGTGGCAGAGGGCGTGGTTCTGTGGGCCAAGTAGCGGGGGAGAGGAGGCAAGCAGGCAGCTGGCAGGGGAACGCTCTCCAAGGTCTTTGCCAGTTTTATGTCACCCCAGCAAGACACTGTCACCTGTCCCCAGTCTAGGCAGAGTAGGGGGGAGTGAGGGAGTACCTAGCTGACCATACTAACGTCCTGCGTGATCACTCTGCTCCATACAACTACTGGGTTTCAAAGCTGGACACGTGGCCTGAACTGGTGCTGTACGCCTTGGAGGTGCTGGCCTGCCCTGCCGCTAGCGTGTTGTCAGAGCGGGTATTCAGTGCAGCTGGTGGCGTCATCACTGATAAGCGTACATGCCTGTCAACTGACAGCGCTGACAGGCTGACGCCTGGATTTCACCGGAATTCAAACCTCCTCCGGGGGAAAGCAGCTAAAGATTAACATTACTTACGTATCCGATTCCTCTTCTCTACTCCTCCTACTCCTCCTCCTCCTCCATGTCGTCTTTGCCTAACGCTGACCAAAAAAAGCCATTTTTTTGAGGTCCAACTGGCACTCTTTTACCACAATTTTTCACGAGGGCCCCCTACAGGCCCTCTCTTCAAACAATTTTTCCAGAGGTCCACCTACAGGCCCTCTCTCCAAACCATTTTTCTGGAGATCCACCTACAGGCCCTCTCTCCAAACAATTTTTCCGGAGGTCCACCTACAGGCCCTCTCTCCAAACAATTTTTCCGGAGGTCCACCTACAGGCCCTCTCTCCAAACAATTTTTCCGGAGGTCCACCTACAGGCCCTCTCTCCAAACAATTTTTCCGGAGGTCCACCTACAGGCCCTCTCTCCAAACAATTTTTCCGGAGGTCCACCTACAGGCCCTCTCTCCAAACAATTTTTCCGGAGGTCTACCTACAGGCCCTCTATCCAAACAATTTTTCCGGAGGTCCACCTACAGGCCCTCTCTCCAAACAATTTACGTATTTTTCCTATCTTTCTCTCTCTCCAAACTATTTTTCCGGATAGCTGCCATATACGGTATTAAACTGAGTAGTATACATAGAACACATACCACACTTGATCAATCTCATAATTTACGACTGTACCGGTTGATGCAAAATTTTTAAGTTGGGGTCCTGCGTCGTCATTCTAACTACATCTGGCTGTTGTCACCACCACACACGCTAGCCCAGGGGGCACTCCTCTGGCTCTTCCAGCTCAACCTCCTTCCCCCCAGCCTGCCCCCCACCTACAGGCCCTCTCTCCAAACAATTTACCCGGATAGGGGACGTATTAGATATTATACTGATTTTTGTTGGTTCCTCTTTTAATTGGCTCCTGACCTGTGATAGGCAGAGCATGGACATGTCCCCTTAGCTGCAGTAGAAAAGACACTCCCCTGGCCAGAGCAAGCTCTTTTTCCTTTTCCGTGTTCGAAAAATCCATGAAATATATGGTCCCAAGATAGGGGACATATACGATTTTAAACTGAGAAGAATCAATACCACACATGCCCCACTAGGAGAATTTGGGGTAATGGTGGGATTAGGCAGCCTCAGAGGCATCCATGCATGCTGCCCCTGAGTTTCCTGTCCATTTCCGTGGTGTTTCCATCATTTTCTGAGGTTTACAGGTTTTCACCCAGCCTTCCCGGGGCAGAGCCTTGGTTCCCTGGAAAAATGCTTGAGTCTCCCATTGACTTCAATGGGGTTCGTTATTCGAAACGAGCACCCGAGCATCGGGAAAAGTTCGACTCGAATAACGAGCACCCGAGCATTTTAGTGCTCGCTCATCTTTACTCCCTACACATGCAAGGTTCTGCTTGGCCAAGCATGTATGAGTCCTGAACAGGGAGAGTGGAGAAAGCCGCTGAAAGATACCTCTGGCTAGGGGCTGGCTTAGTTATTTTGGTACCCTAGGTAGAGCAGGCAAATTGTGCTCCCCCCCCCACCAATCAATTTAAAGTGACATTACTTCCTAATAAAGATATTAAAACACATTTGAAAGCAGTAAAGGACAGATCCAGTGACTTAATGGTGACGTCTTCATGGATTTTAGTTCTTTACTTCCCCATTTGGTCCAGACCATAATGGGAAGATGTCTTTGGTCAGGGGTGTGCAGCCCCCTCTGCGACATAAGAAGACACCAGTATTAATGTATGGCACATGGTAGATGGGGAACAGTTTTTTTTTCAAATCAGCCCCCAAATTTATACAGATCATCCCCCCAAGTTTATACACACCACTGTGTCATCCTGCTGCTACTGCCAATACTGCTCTGCTGTGCTCCCCTGTGCCCACAAACAATATACTGTCAGAAATACAGTGCCATATAGTCCCCCCTATTTAATATTAAGGTACATTCATATGTGAAAAAAATTGACTTTAAAAATGGATAAGCTGTACGTTTTTCATGGCCATTTTGCATCCATGTGTGTATTCATTTTCTGGACATCTATCCGCTTTTAATGTCTGTTTAGTGTCCATTTTAACAAATATTTAAAAACATATCAATTTCATTGGCTTTTGTTTAAAACCCAAACCACATGTAGTGTCCTCAATATATAATATATTCTATCAGTATAACTAATGCCCGCAGTATAAATAATGCCCATCTGTAGTGCCCCTAGTATAGACAGTAGCCCCCAGTTGTGTCCCCAGTATAGATAATGGCCCATATTGCACCCCCAGCATAGATAGCGGCCACAAATTTAAAAAAATACTCACCTCACCACAGGCATTTGCAGGAACACTTGCGCTCCACTGGAAGTAGCAGGACCTGGCTCCCCCAGCATGATCACGACGCTGGAAGCATCAGGTCTTGCTGCCTTCAGTGCTGTGTAAGTGTTCCCAAGCATACTCTAGGTGAGTACTTTTTTTTAATTCCCTGCCTTCAGCTCCACTCATGCAACTGTTTTTTAACAGCCGTTAGATGAGTGTATTCTGTCTAAACAGCTGTTAAAAACTGGCCCATTGGTTTCAATGGGGTCCATCTGGACATCAAAACGACCCAACTAGGATCCTGGGCCCTCCTCACAGCCAGCCAGTGGAAGTTTTTTGGGGATGTATTTTGTGCTGCTGGCAATAGTTTGTGATGGACTGTAGTATTTGGCTCTGTTGGGGTGATATAATCTGCCACAATATGGTACTGCTGGTCCTCCCTTCCATCAATTTGCACCCAACTACAAAACGGGGACACTTTTAGTATTTTTTCCAGGGTCACTTTAAGTTCCCAATCCGCCCCTGCCTGTGGGTAATGACCCCACAGGGGGCTGTTTTCTTTGGGATGTCCCAGTTATGGTGGAAAAAGTGAAAAAATTATAAAAAAAAAGTGTCAATGTCCCCCAGAGGTCTTTCAGTTACCTCTTGGGGGATATATTATGCACCAAAAATGAGTACAAAAATTAATAAAATAAAAAATATAATAAAATACAAACAAAATAAAAGCACACACACGCCAGTCAAAAACAACACTATAGTAGCCCCCTGCACGTGAAACTATGTATAATATATATCAAAGCGACCAACACAAAATAGAGCACTTATTTTAATAATTTATTTTGGTATCAGTTCGCATATTTAAGGAATAAGGAGCTGCAGTTTGAAAAAAATTACTTTGTAAAATTTTTTGCACTGTTTCCCCAAATTAAACCAAAGAAAAAATGCTAAAAAAATCCCAATGTGTAACATAAAAAAGAATGAATAAATTAGATGAGCACACTCCTTATCTGTTTTGCATAAACATGAAAGAACTTGATGGCAGTTAAAATAATATTTTTAATAATATGAACAATAAAATATATAAAGATAAAATAGAAAAAATAGAAAAAGTAGAAAAAATAGATTAAGATACTAAAATAAAAATAATAAAAATTCAAAAATGTTCAAAATGTTCCAAAATAGTCCAAACTTATATAAATATAGTCCAAACCTATATAAGTAAGGTCCCAGCTTGTATGTTGGATATCCAAGGGGGTAGTAGTATTGTGGCTTTGCCAGTTGGTTTGCAACACTTGCAGTTTTGCTGGTTAATTTGTAGCACTTTTAATGTAAGGAGATGTTATTTCCAATGTATAAACCAGGGGTGCACAACCTGCGGCCCCCAGAGCCATGGTTTGCGGCCCCCGTCCTGCTGGGCAGAAACACAGATGATCCTGCGATCAGCTGTGTTTCTGCCCCGAGCGCCGCACAGGGATGGAGGGCAGCTCCTGCTCTTGCACTGTAGCAGGAGCAGGGAAGGGGCCCAGCTATTAGTGTGAGTGGGGAAGCCGAGGAGAAGGCAGAAGTGCTTTATCAGCGCTTCTGCCTTCTCCTATGAGTGCTGTGCAGTGTGGAGCCATCACGTGATCGCCGGGTGTCTCGGGGGCAGAGGAGCGCAGAGCTGCAGGGTCAGTAGATCCTGGTCAGCTCTGCCCTGGTACAAAGCCCCCCACCCCCCAGCAGGCAGGTTTCCCTGTAACTGGGGCTCCTTTGGATGCTCCAGTTACAGTGGAAATACTACAAAAAAGTCTCCTATTGTCTCCCAAAGGTCTTTCAGTGACCTCTTGGGGACAAAAAGTATGTGGTAAAAATACATTAAAAAAAAGTTTAATTTTTTTTTATTTTGAAAACTAAATAAAAAAATAATAATAAAATACAAAGAGAAATAAAATATATGTCAAAAAATAGAAAATTATAAAAATAAATAAATAAAAAGGAAAAAGTCCCACACTGTCCCGCAACTTTATTTTTATGACCCCTTGGGGGAAATATTATGTGGCAAAAATATATTTTTTAAAAATTAGAAAAATTAAAAAAAAAACTGAAAAAAATAAAATACAAATAAAATAAAAAATAAAAATGAATAGTGTTCTCCAATAGTATTTTTATGACCTCTTGTGGGACATATTATGTGGCAAAATATATTTAAAAAATAAGTAATAAACTAATTATAAAAAATACAATAAAATATTAATAAAATACAAATAACAGCAAAAAAAAAATAAAAAGGAAAAAGTGCAAAATTTAAAAAAGTGACATTGTCCTCCAAGGTCTTTTTATGACCTCTTGGGGGACGTATTATGTAGCAAAAATATAAAAAAAATAAGTTAAAAAAAGAAAATACATAAAAGAAAAAACACCCACACCAACCAAAACCGTTACCATTACCGGCCCATTCACGTGAAACTATACATATTATATTAAAAAAAACGGACCAGCTATAGCTATAGTAATTTTTAATGACATTTTGTACAGTTTTCCCCAAATAAAACTACTAAAAAATAAATTATAAGGCCCTATGTGTCACGTATTTTGGTAGTTAAACAAATAAGATATTTACAACCGTTTGAACCACCCCTTGTGCTAAATCACAAAAAGGTGTAAAGTCATTAAGGCCTTTTTAGGTCTGGTGATTCAAGAGTTAACCAGTAAGCGCTCTCCCCACTAGCAAGGTAAAGTGCTTACTGGTTACTGCAGGGCGCCTATAACTGGATTGGCAGGAGATGGTAATAATCAGGGTGCGCCGTCTTCTACAGTGAAGGAAATCACTGATTTATGAATAGGAGGCAGGAAGAAAATGTCGCCACTTTACTGGTAAAAATGATTTTTAACAAGTTCCTGCAGCATAGCCCCGAAATAGAAGTTTCATAATTACCTGCTCCCCACCGCTTTGGTCCTCTTCGATGCCTCCATCTTCTGGTCCCTGCACTGTTTACACCTGGCAGTGCATGGCCATAGTTACTTGCATGGCTCCAGTCAATGACTGGCTTCAGAAGTGACATGCTGCTTGTGGCCACATCACCGCTGAAGCCATACATTGGCTGGAGTGGTGTATGACCATGTCCATGGACTGCCAGGTGTAAACAGCAGGGGCAGTGCAAAGAACTGGAGCGGTGGGGACCAGGTAAGTACAACTCTTCGGTTTCAGGGTCTGTGCTGCAGCACGATGTCCAGGACAATTATTGGAAAGGCTCATATCTTATATCTGGCCAGTATAATCAGCAGCTGATCAGTCGATAAACAAGGTATTGCTCGTTTGGCGGCTGATTTGCATATTTTATCAGGATGAAAGATGTACGATTGTCTGCAGCACATCTCCCTGTGTAATCAGGGATGGGCTACCAATAATTAATATAACTAAATGAAGGCAGAATGACTGTGGTAGCGATCATTCCTCCCCAATCACTTTGTACTGGCCTGTGTAATAGGCCGATGAGCGCAGATCGACTTTTTATTTGCGGCCCCTTGAAATCGGGCGATGTGACTGTGCGGCCCCCAGATCAAAAAAGGTTGTGCACCCCTGGTATAAACAGATCTCCAGACATATAAGTTCTTTTGCTTTCAGGCAATGAGTTCCATTTAAATAATAAGCCCCTTTTGTATATCAATTGACCAAAAGCGTTTTCAAGGTATTTGGGATATTAGAGTTCTCGTGGTTTTATATTTCCAGCAGTTGTCTACTAAAAATAAGTTGGACTCTGACCCTTAATAAGCATCTCAGTTAGCGGTATTGCTATTTATAATATTGGTGTTAAGATGTTAGTACTCACGGTATTGTAGTTTGGATGTTAGTACTCACGGTGTTGTTCCAATAGTAGTCTGGAGTGCGGTCTCTGTGGCGTCCCACGTGGGCGCGCGCTTCTCCGGTGAGTGTGCAATGCTGTATCAGCGTTCTGTATTCAATCCAACTGCGGTGCGTGTCTGCAGTTGTATGTATCTGCAGTGGTCTCTGTTATTTGGTCCAGCCTATTCAACTTGTTCAATTCTTGTTTCTCCTTGTTCCTTAATAATTTTCCATATTTTCATGTTAGTAACTTTCAAGGAGTTTGAGAATACTTGGTGCGCACTGTATGTCTTTCCACAAGGTCCTTCTTTATCCAGACGCGTTTCGGGGCCTCATTCACATGCCCCTTCCTCAGTGGTGAACTGAGGAAGGGGCATATTATTAAAAATATTATTTTAACTGCCATCAAGTTCTTTCATGTTTATGCAAAACAGATAAGGAGTGTGCTCATCTAATTTATTCATTTTTAAACCTTACCTACTAAGTGACTACGGGTATAGTCACAAGATAGAAGCACCTCTAAATCCATCATTTGAATAGAGGTGAGCCACCATATATTTATTTTATATTCTGTAACATAAAAAAGGTCATGAAAAATATTTTGGTAATCCAACAAATAAAAAAGTTACAACTGTTAAACCAGCACGTGTACTATTTCACAAATACAAAAAGTCTGGTCAAGTAAGTGGAGGTGCACTGAGGAAAACAAATAACTTTGCCTGGTGGTACGTGTTCCACTTTAGCTACTTGTCTCGCAGGTTTTGTCAGATCGGCCAGAACAATGTGGGGGTGTGCTCTTCTCTCAGCTGTGACTCCTAGCACTTCCTGGTTATGCTAATGACGGACGTTTAGCAGCTGAACCTAGTAAAGAGCTCTGCACACCTCAAGCCCTCGATCAGCAATAGCTCAGCGGTTACTTCTCAGTCTTCACAAGTGTGATCTAATCCCTTTGGGGGTTCGAAACCCGCGGGCGCTGTCTGATCATTTTCACATTTTTATGTGTTCATATCAGGATATAATACATATCTGCAATACACAAGCAGTGACTTTAGAATGGGGTTCCAGTTCTAAATGTCTGCCAGCCTTAGAATACCTATTAATAAAGGACTTGCTGGGAGTAGTAGTTCCACTATTGTTAGGATGCATTTACGTAGATTCTTTTCTCCTTACCATGAGCAAAATCAAAAAAGTCTAATTAAATCTTATAACAACTCCTTGGGGGTCATTTCTCATGTTCGTGTGTTTTGTAGAGTGGTAGACGTAGTGGATTAGCCTGTCACTATTTTGCATAATATTTACAAAGAGTCGCATAACAGGTGATAAATTAGGCTAGGGCTACATGATGATGTGTCGCGCGTCATTCATTTTGCAAGTGTTTTGTAATGCTAGTCTATGGTGTTGCACTGCGAGATGCTGCAACAGCACCACAACAGTTGCACAAAAATCCACCCTGGATGGATTTTTGCGACTGTCGTGTCGCAGTTGCAGCATGTTGCATGTCCCAGTGCGACACTATGGACTAGCATTACAAAATACGTCTTGCGACATTGGTGCGACATGAATGTTGCACTACACATGTTGTCGTGTAGCCCTAACGTTTGTCTTTCTATTCGTCAGGGCGCAGGTGGAACGACCCACGAATTAGGTGCAAAAGTGCAGCGAAAAAGACGCAAATTAGATAAAAAATTGCATATTAGATATAAAAAGTCGCTGCCACATACACATAATTTATGCTTGTGAAAAGGCACATGACTACTAGAAGATGCGACTATTTAAATAAAACTGTCGCATGGCCCCACACAAAGATGACAAAAAACTAAGCCATGCTTGATGTGGAGTAAGACTGCGTTCACATCAACGTTCAGCCTTTCCATTCTTCTGACATTGAAGCATCATATCTAGCATCTAACATTCACATAATACTAATCTACCGTCAGTCTAGGAGACTATATGCAACAAGCCCCTGAGCTGCCAGAGAGGAGGATGGGAGTGGTAGTTGCTCTGGCTGCAGAAAGTCTATCATAGTGGCTTTCCTCCCATTGTTGCTCTCTAGGGCCAGTGCAGTGAAAGGAGGGTGCACCCTTTCTTCCCCCGAGACACTCCCCAGTGTTAAGGTTCCTTCCTGATGGTAGTTTGGGGTGCCCTTTGTGCCAACATTTGTATGGGTGCATGGCAGGGTATGTAGGGTGTGCAATGGCCGGCGTACAGTGTAGGAGTCAGTAACCAGGCAAGATTCAACAGAATGTCGGTCCACTACTCCATTAACTTCAGTGGCACTGATGTTATCATTCCTATAGAAGTTAAAAGATGCTAAATGCTGTTCTTAGGATAATCTCTCTAATCAGGGTTTATGGATGGCTGTACTGATCAAAATACTTTGGATGGCTCTATTAACAAGTGTGGTACATGTATGGTGCTTCGTGCAGGGCTTTAATCCAGGGCCCTGTACATGGGATTAAAACTCCTGCAGGGTAGAAGGGGCAGGTCATGTCGCTGGCTGACAGTGACAGTGGGGGCCCCTGAGGAGAAGACAGATGAGGCCTATTAATGTGTCTAGTTCTTTCAATTACCTCTTGGGGGACATATTATGCACCAAAAATGAGTAAAAAAAATAAAAAAATATATAAAAAATATAATAAAATACAAATGAAATAAAGGCACCCACGCCAGTCAAAAGCAACACCATTGTAGCCCCCTGCACTGTACATGAAACTATGCATAATATATATCAAAGCGTCACACTGACACAAAATAGAGCACGTATTTTAATATTTATTTTGGTATCGGTTTGCATATTTAAGAATAAAGAGCAGCAGTTTGAAAAAAAAATTACTCTGTAAAATTCTTTTGCACTGTATACCCCAAAAGAACTAATAAAGAAAAAAATGCTAAAAAAACAACCAGAAAATCCCAATGGTCATGAAAATTATTTTGGTAATCCAACAAAAAAGTTACAACTGTTAAACCAGCCCGTGTCTGGTTATTAGCTTTAAGGGTAAGTGGTGGTGCACTGAGGAAAAGAAATAACTTTGCCTGATGGGAGGTGTTCCACTTTATCTACACTTGCAGATTCTGTCAGATTGGCCAGAACAATGTGGGGGTGTTCTCTTCTCTCAACTGCCTGTCACTCCTAGCACTTCCTGGTTATGCTAATGACTGACGTTTAGCAGCTGCACCTAGTAAAGAGCTCTGCACGCTTCAAGCCCTCGATCAGCAATAGCTCAGCGGTTACTTCTCAGTCTTCACAAGTGTGATCTAAGCCCTTTGGGGGTTCAAAACCCGCGGTCACTGTCTGATCATTTTCACATTTTTTATGATTATAATTAAAATCCATCTTTATTATTACATTAAAATGTGTTCATATCAGGATATAATACATATCTGCAATACACAAGCAGTGACTTTAGAATGGGGTTCCAGTTCTAAATGTCTGCCAGCCTTAGAATACCTATTAATAAAGGAATTGCTGGGAGTAGTAGTTCCTCTATTGTTAGGATGCATTTACGTAGATTCTTTTCTCCTTACTTTGCCATGAGCAAAATCAAAAAAGTCTAATTAAATCTTATATTAACTCCTTGGGGGTCATTTCTCATGCTCATCAGTTTTTTAGAGTGCGATTAGACAGATGTAGTGGATTAGCCTGTCACAATTTTGCATAATATATATAAAGATTGATGAATGAATGAATGAAGGTGATGAATTAGGATAGGGCTACATGCCGTATTTTGTAATGCTAGTCTAGGGTGTCTCACTGGGACATGCGACATGCTGTGACAGGGACACAACTGTTTTAAGCTCCTGTGTGCTGTCCGCATCCGTGTCTGTTCGGTTGCATCTGCAAAAAAAATATAGAACATGTCCTATTCTAGTCCGCATTACGGACAAAGATAGGACTGTTCTATTATGAGCTGGACGTTCCGTTCTTCAAAAGGCGGAATGCTCACGGCAGGTATGTTTTGCGGATCTGCAGTTTAAGGACAGCAAAACAAGCCCCTAGGCTCTTTCACACAAGCGGATGCCGTGCGTGGAATCTGCTGCGTGAAAGAGAGCCAAGTCCCATTCTGGACAGCAGAGACACGAAGCATTAACATGATTAATAATGCTCCGTGCCTCTCTGTAATCTTTTTACTACAAAATCACAGTGAGATAAAGTTGTCACTGTGATTTTGTAGTAAAAAGATCACAGAGAGGCACGGAGCATTATTAATCATGTTAATGCTCCGTGCCTCTGCTGTCCAGAACGGGGCTTGACACTCTTTCACGCAACGGATTGCACGCACAGCATCCGCTCGTGTGAAAGAGCCCTAAGGGTGCTGGCACACAGTGCAATTTTCAATTTAAAGGGGTTCTGTAGTTCTTTAAAACTGATGATCTATTCTCTGGATAGATCATCAGCATCTGATCGGCGGCGGTCCGACACCCGGGACCCCCGGCGATCAGCTGTTTGAGAAGGCAGCGGTGCTGCAGGAGCGCCACGGCCTTCTCTGTGTTTAACGCAGGCCCAGTGACGTCACGACAGGTATCACTGGCCTGGGCGGGGCTAAGCTCCATTCAAGTGAACAGAGCTTAGCCCCGCCCAGGCCAGTGAAACTAGTCGTGACGTCACTGGGCCTGAGAAAAACACAGAAAAGGCCGCGGCGCTCCTGCAGCGCCGCTGCCTTCTCAAACAGCTGATCGGCTCGGATGCAGAACCAATCTACGGTTGTGTGCATGCACCTGAAACACTTCCCCTCTGTGACAGACAATGGGGTAGATTCATCAAAACTGGTGTAAAGGAAAACTGGCTTAGTTTCCCATAGCAACCAATCAGATTCCACCTTTCATTTTTCAGAGGTCCTTTGGAGAATCAAAGGTGGAATCTGATTGGTTGCTATGGATGGCCAATGGTCCCTTTACATGGGACGACGATCTAGCACAGGGATCAGCAACCTTTGGCACTTCAGCTGTTGTGAAACTACAACTTCCAGCATGCTCCTTTCACTTCTGTGGGAGTTCAGAGAACAGCCAAGCAAGTGTGCATGATGGGAGATGTAGTTTCCTAACACCTGGAGTGCCGGAGGTTGCTGATCCCTGATTTAGCAGATTGTTGGGAGGAGAGGGTTCCTTCCCAACAATCTGCTGATCGCTAGCGGAGGAGACTGGTGCATTTACATGCAGCAATCTCCTCCAGAGTATGGGGAGGAGTGATCACTAATGCCATCGCTCTTCTCCATACAGGAGAAGAAAAACAAAAAGTGATCAAAAAGTCATACACACCCCAAAATGAAAAGTACAGATCGCCACGCAAAAAATGAGCCCTACACAGCTCCTTATACATAAGTACAAAAAGTTATAGGGGTCAGAATATGGGGTCGAAAAGAAAAAAACTCATTTTTTTCAAAGTTTTTATTTTTTTGTAGCAAAAACTGCAACGCAAGAAAAACCATGCATATGTAATATCTCCGTAATTGTACTGACCCCAAGAATAAAGGTAACAGCGTTAAAATAGAACCCATAAAACTGTTGCGGAATTGTGTTTTTTTGTTCCAATTTCACCCCATTTCTTTTCAGCCCCTCACTAGATTGTATGCAATATTAAATGGTGACATTAAAAAGTGCAACTTGTTTTGCAAAAACTAAGCCCTCATATGGCTATGTGAATGGAAAAATAAAAAAGTTATGGCCCCGGAAAGGCAGGGAGTGAAAAACAAAAGGTTAGAAGAAGTTTTAGGATCTGTTGACAGCCAATGTTGACAGCAAATGTAAACCATGACCTGCAGGGGGCAGCACAACAGGTGGCCCTGTATAGCTTGTTGTCAATCTGCTGAAGCCTGTATACTGTATGCACACTACTTCCCACACATATATTGCAGGCTCGGACTGGCCCACAGGTGTACAGGTGAATCCCCCGGTGGGCCCCTGAGCAAGATGGGCCTCTAGTCTCCCACCCCTTGCACAAGTGGCACATAACACAGTAGACTTACTGTACTACATACTTATATTCTATGTACAGCCCCTCAACCAGCCTATGTTCATATAAAAACTTGTTAGATTATTTATTATATTTGAATGTATCCATACAGTGGGCCCCCAAAATAATTTTTACTGGTGGGCCCTAGGTACCCCAGTCCAACACTGCATATATGTAGGTCAGACAGATACTTATATCTCTTCATACATATGTGAATGACACTTCTACACTGCCTGTTCCCTGTTCCTGTCTTGTTGATTGCGCAGTCAGTGGTTTCTTTATTCTCGGTGCTCCAATCCCTTTGGGGGGTTAGAATCCTGTAGGCGATGTGTATATGACTTCATAGAATTGTCACCATTTATTTTAGTGTTATTTCAGCTCTGTCTTACTGTATGACAGTACCTATCAATATTCTGTATTATTAGTCTCTTCTGTGTGCTGTATGCCAGGCTCGGACTATAGACAATATATTGCTGGGATTAGTAGTTCCACTCTTGTTGAAGACACACAGGTTGTCAGCATTAATAAGTACACTGGCAGAGGGGACATTTCTAAGAGGTTCGAGTATTAAGCAGCTGGTGCTGAGATGCCAAGGGGAAGGTCACCCCATGACATTTCTCCTGGCATCATTCTTTGTTTTTTAACTGTTGACTTACCCAGAAGATATAAAATATCATAGAAAAGCAGGAATTTAGGAAGGATGAGATGGTAGGATTTAGGGGTCATAATATTTGCTCTATTCTAGCGTAGGAGAATAATATACAACATTATAATATACACTATTCAGCCATGACTTTAAAGGGGTATTCCCATCATGGTCTTTTATAACCATAGTAATCTCGGGCCGAGGATAGGCGAAGTTCCGGAAACATCCGAGCCGGCTGCACTTTGCTGTTTCTATAAGGGCTCATTCAGATGACCTGATGAATGGGTACACATCCGTTCCGAAATTTTGCGGAACAGGTGCAGACTCATTTTGCAGACTCAGATTCCTTCATGCTGTCCGCATACATAGTTCCGTTCCATAGCCCCGCAAAAAAGATAGAGCATGTCATATTTTAGTCCATGGGCATTTCTATCATAGTGCCAGCCATGTGAGGTCCACAAACTGCAGAACGCACACGGGCTGGTATCCGTGTTTTGCGGATCCGCAATTTACAATTTTCAGAGCTCATTTGGAAAATGAAAGGATCAATCAGCTGTGAAAAGCCAAGATGTTAATACCCCTTTAAGGGCTTATGCACATGAATGTATTTTTGGTCTGCTTCCAATCAGCATTTTTTTGTGGGTTGGGTGTGGACCCATTCACTTCAATGGGCACAGTATATTACATTAATATTAAGAGGCACTATATGTGGCAGTCTTCTTTTTAGGGAACACTATAAATGCCACACGCATTTTGAAAAACACAGTGTGTGTTTATAGGATATATAAATAATTAATATAAATGATTGGTTCTGTCCCCTTTAATTCTGTCCTCTTTTATATGACCTTGTATACTCTGTATAATGATAGCTAGATATCATACACCCCCCAAACCCAACACTGGACATTGCATGCTGCACAGTGGACATTCTTGGGAGAAGAGCCTGAATGGAATAAACCTGGTTTGCACAGACAATTAATTGGTACTCTATTGAGGAACTTCATCCAGGAAGGATGAATTGATTGAATTGATATCCTTATCTGTTGTATCACCACTGTGTGTTGGCCATGTTCTATGACATGGTGGCCATGTACACTGGCAGAGGGGACATTTCTAAGAGGTTCGAGTATTAAGCAGCTGGTGCTGAGATGCCAAGGGGAAGGTCACCCCATGATATCCTTATCTGTTGTATCACCACTGTGTGTTGGCCATGTTCTATGACATGGTGGACTCAGAGTCTCCCCCATATTGTATGTGTAGGCTGGTCATGATTATTTACTTTCACATTTAGTAAATTTTTTATCACTAAGCCTGTTAAGCCTATTTATTCTCAAATCATTGAATTCACGTTAAAACATTTTAAAACAATGCGGTATTAATATTTACAGGCTGCACTATGGGCAGCACTCTTAATTTCACAGACCAATATCTGTTGCAACATTTACAAGTGTGCCATGTGTTGCGCCAATATGTTCAGGGGCACCATAGTGGCAGTAAGGGGCAATTTGGCACAAATATTTTTGGGGCACTAATATTCTGGGAGCACTATGGGTGGCACTAATAATTTCAAGACCATTGTGTAGCAAAACATATTTTGGAGGGCATTATGTTGCAAATATTGCTATAAAATCAGTCATAAAATCCCATCTTGAACCCCTATAGGCATAAAACGCTTTGACTAAGGCTCCATACTATACATCATGGTGATCGCACAGGCTCAGAAGCTGTGTCTATGCGATCTCCAAGGGAACCCCTGCAGTAGTTGACAGGCGGGGTCCTGCTGTAATGTATTGTTGCTGAGGTGTCCACTATGAGAAAAATGTGTCTCTGCAGTTGTAAACATAAATTTCTTGGGTTGAGGGCGCACTCAAGCTTCAGATGTGTATGGCCTTCCTACCCCATGAACATGTACCTACCCCTCTAAGAAAGAATTACACATTTACTTGTATTGCTATGACCTGCAGGGAAAGAGAACACCAGGTAGTCTGCAAGCCTAGTTTCATATATGAAGCAGTGAGAAAAATTACCATTACAAAGTTACAGTTTTTAAAATGGTTTTACCTTAAATATTATCATTGGGGTTTTTTAATTATTTGCAATTTGGAGGTGTGCAACTTGATGCAAAATACAAGATGCAAAATAAAGTGAAGAACTCTTTATTGCATTAAAAGAGTATAAAAGAACATAAAAAATATAAAACAACGAGTTTTGGGGAAGAAAATCTCTCATCAGTTTAAATTTACATATGAAGCAGAGGTTTTGTTCCCTGAAACATGTTGTTTCATAGTCTTGTATACTCTTTTAATGTAAAAATGAGTTCCGCACTTTATTTTGGAGTCTGAAGACCTGTATTTTGTGCCAAGTTACTCACCTCCAAATTGTGATTCTTCTCTTTCTGGGAATTTGGGCTTTTCCTACCGAAGGTATCAGTGACAGCGGCTGCAGATATATCGACTTCAGACCTCCACTATTTAACACAAAGGCTTCAATAGGGTTCTGACTAATCTAGTCAACCCCAAAAGGGGAGTCTCCAATCCGGGGGATGTTTCTTATCATCACCTGAACATACTTACCCTATTGTGCATCATTTGCTTTTTTTCATACTTTACTTCAAGGACCCTTCTTGCCCAATACATGTGGTTTCTAATTATTGGCCTTTTGCCAGGAGATACTTACCTGCTCGCTGTTTCCTATTCTGCTTTCTGTTTGGTGCCAGGAATTCTTGCTCCAGACTCCAAGTTTTTCTAACATCCAGTATATTTTAATGCATTATACATCTCAGTAAGTGATTCCTCATAAATCATTGAAAAGTCAATCATTGTAATCTTTCTTGGAAGCGTCTCATATTGTAGGACATTGATTTGGATCAATACATGATCCTTTATAGCAGAAGTGTATTCTGCACAGGACACAGCCTGGAGTAACAGTTCTGCCTTTACAAGAGCCACAATCCCATTAAATCCATCTTGGCATGCCTTATAATCACTTGTAGCTACTTGAGTAATATATTGATTTTACCAGTCTAGCTGTGACAGGCCAAACCTCACTGCTTAACCTGATTTACACAGTAATCCAACCTTCAAATACTCTTTATATTATATCATCATAACTCTGGAGTCTCATACATAAGTAATAACCATAGCAAACACAATAAAGAGCATATCGTGGTTTGCTGATAAACAAACTTTCTTTCGCAATGCTTCTAACCTGTGCCCTTTTAAAAAAACAAAACAAAAAACACTCACCTTTGAGGGGTCCAGCCATGCCCTCGCTGCCCTGTTCCCAGTCTCTTTTGGTCCCCACTGGACCAGAAGTGGCTTGGTCCTATCACTGTTGCAGCCTCCCTGTTGGAGGGTGCTTGAACAGTAGGTTCCTAGCAAGCTAGTATCCTGCAAAGGTCGTGGGCAGTTGCTTAGTTTGACACTGCCTAAAACTATCCCTGGCTGGTACAGGGCATACATTTGTAAGCTGCCCCCCTTTCTGCAGTTAGGAGAATCATCATTGACACAGGAATGAAATAGGGCAAACAGAAGCAGAGATGGGGGATATTTTTAGTACTGCTCTACTCATACTGCCTGTCACTGTAGTTAATATAGTGATGTCAGGATGATAGGTGATAGGTGTGACATGCAGCTCAACTTCCTTCCAGCCGTCATTTCAGACAGCAATGAATGAAGGTTTTGTGGAAGGAGAGAAAACAGGTTGGAGGCTGAGAAAGTGAAGCGAGAATTTGATCTCAGGAGCAGCTAAAAATATGGAGATGAATCTATCTTTAGTTTGTCCTATAGTGAAACAGACTTTTCACTTATACTTGTGTAATCTTCAAATTTGCAAATTTCTGCTTGCAGTCATTAAATGGTAACATGATCAGCAAAGATCTAGTCAAAAGGATGGTCTCTCCTTTTAAAACTGATCTTTCTGCCTCTATGTTGCTATGCCCATATAATATCACATCGGTGGTTGTCCAATAGCAGCCTCGGATGTCATGTCCCTATAGAGGACAATAACTGTTATTGGAGGAATCATCACAGAGACAGAAGAAGCACTGGAAAGTGAAGGGGTCGGGAATGAAAATTTCAGAAGGCAAATTTATTTTAAAGTTGTTTATAAGGACTCCAATCACGATGACCGTTTTTAAGTGCTTGCCCAGGCTAACGATATTGATGACCTATACTCAGAATAAGTCATCAATATCAGATTATGGAGGTCTGACACCCGGCACCACCATCGATCAGCAGGGCCGTATTTACACCAAAGCACATGAGGGAACGTGCCTAGAGCATTAAGGGGGATGGAGCGACACTTCACAGGGAAAACTAATAATTAATGTTGATTCTTTCACCTTAGTGCTTCTTCTTATGTTTCCTTATCACTAACTTTTGTTTATTGTAGCTAAAAGTCACACTGCTTTCCAGTAATAGTAATCTCTTCAAGAAGGCAGTGTAAGGGTTAAATCTCCTGATTTGGTGCAGTTAACAAAAGTAAATGATAAGGAGATCAGATCAGTCAGATAAGGAGAAAGGTGAAGCTAGTATATGACCCATATGTGCATTGCCAACTAGCAGAGAGGATTTCTCTACTTGTCACAGAGCAGTCCATTCCATAATCCACACACTGACAGCAAAGTAGTAAAGCTACTCACTATAACTAAAAACAAAAATAAAATGTAGGGTTCACAGAAGGTGGTCATACACCTCGCAAGAGTTATGGCTCATTCAGATAAGTGATGTTAAAGGGAATCTGTCACCAGGATAATCACTATTGAAGTAAAGCCATGGCCTAATAGCACTTAAGGTCCTTTTACACGGAAAGATAAATCGTATTAGCGATCGTAGATGAACGATCGAACGATGCAATGTAAATACCGTTTACACTGAAAGAGAAGTCGTTCACAATCTTCGTACTTTCGGTCGTTTTATAATCGTTATTACGATCGTTCCTTGCTCCTTGCCATAAGCATTACCATTACCATCTGCCAACGACTAAACGATTTTCGTTTAAACTGGAAGATTTTCGAACGATGAACGATTAATTTATTGGCAGGACAAAAGATGCAATCAACGAGAAGCGAACAAAATCTCGTTCGTCGTTAAATCGTTACCCGTGTTTATACACAACAATAATCGTGCAAATCCGAACGTTTGAACGATTATTTGAACGATAATCCGCTCGTGTAAAAGGGCCTTAAGTACCTTATTTCCAGATGTGCCTTTGTTTCAGCAATAGATGTTTTCTATCTTTTGAAAATGATCCAGTAAGGTGCCCAGAGGGGCGTGATTCTTGCAGGAAGGAGAACACCCACCCCTCCTACATCACATTCAAGCCATAACTCTGCCCCCCTTTTCCCTGCTCCCAGCATGAGGGCGGGCTTGGGCACTAGCAGGAGGCGTGTCTGGGCTCCTTCCTGCAAGAGGGACGCCCCTCTGGGCACCTTACTGTCTCATTTGCATACCAAATAAACTGGATTTTCAGAAGATAGAAAACATCTATTGCTGAAACAAAGGCACATCTGGAAATAAGGTACTAAGTGCTATTAGGCCATGGCTTTACCTCAATAGCAATTATCCTGGTGACAGATTTCCTTTAAAAGGAATCTGTCACACGTAGCTATGGTTCACATGTTAAAAGCACTGTTTTTCTTTTGTTGATCCAAGGCTTCGAGTTATGATACAGTTTCTTAATATATAAATTAGGTCTTTGGTGCAACAAGGGCGTCACCGTTGCTCTTGCATCACCAAAGCTCAACTCCTTTATTTGGCCAGCCCCTCCCTCACTTTTTTATCACTGCCAATCACAGCAGCCAGGAAGCTGGCCACAGAGAGGAGTTGAGATTGGGTGCAACAAGAGCAGCGGTGAGGCTCCCATTACACTCATTTGCATATTAAGAACAGCCATGTATCTATGCAAACAGTTGGACATAGAGGTCACTGGTGACAGATTCCTTTTAAATTTGTTTGTGTTCCAGCCTGTGAACATGATCTGTGAGCACTCAGATCATGTCCACTTCTGTTTTTCACTTGAGTGAAAGAATCTTAACCCCTTCCCTGCCCAGCGCCGTACATGTACGGCGCTGCGGGAAGTGACTTCCCGACCAGCGACGTAGTGCTATGGCGCGCTGATCGGGCGGGTGCTGGAGCTGCAGTGGGGGGGTCCGGCTGTGCCCAGTAGCCGGACCCCTGCTGTATGCACCGGCATCGGTGAAAAACACAGATGCCGGTGCATTAACCCTTCATGTGCCGCGGTCAGCGCTGACCGCGGCACATGCGATGCGGACGGTGGGAAGGGGTGTCCATTGGGTCCCCGCGCTGCTGTGACAGGGACCCGATGGCTTAGATAGCAGCCGGATGCCTTCCTGGATCTCACAGGCAGAAGGCTGTAAGTGTATTACATTGAGTAATACACTTACAGCCAATGCATTACAATACAGAAGTATTGTAATGCATTGCAAAGGGGATCAGACCCCCAAAAGTTAAAAAAGTGTAAAAAAAGAAAGTGAAAAAAGTGAAAAAAAATAGTTTTACAAAAAAAGATTCAAGTTCCCAAAAAAAAAAAATTGTAAAAAATAGGTAAAAAAATAAAAAAAGACATATTAGGTTTCGCTGTGTCCGTATCGACTGGCTCTATAAAAATATCACATGATCCACACCGCCAGCTGAACGCAGTAAAAAAACAAAAACAAAACAGTGCTTCCCTTACAAAAAGTGTAATAGCAGGCGATCAAAAAAGTGTATGTACCCAAAATGGTACCAATCAAACCGTCATCTTGTCCCTCAAAAAATGAGACCCTACCTAAGACAATCGCCAGAAAAATAAAAAAAATATGGCTCTCAGAAAAACACAACACAAAAAAAAGATTTTATTCTGTTCAAAAATGCATCTAATGTGTAAAACTTTCCAAAAATAAAAATGGCAGACATATTGGTTATCGCCGCGTCCGTAACAACCTGCTCTATAAAAATATCACATGATTTGCCCCCTCAGGTGAATGCTGTAAAATATTTTTAAAAATACTATGCCAAAACATATGCTATTTTTTTCACATTGACTCACAAGTGTAATACCAAGCGATCAAAAAGTCTTATGTACCCCAAAATGGTACCAATGAAAACGTCACCTCATCCCGCAAAAATGAGCCCCCACATAAGACAATAACTCAAAAAAATAAAAATCAGTGGCACCCGCAAACCAATCCATCAAAATCTGTGTTGCAAAATCCATATGGCGCTCCTTCTGTTCTGAGTCCTGCCATGTGCTCCCACAGCAGTTTACCACCACATATGGGTGTTGCCGTATTCAGGAGAAAATCAGGAACAAATTATGGGGTGCTTTTCTCCTGTTACCCCTTGTGAAAATGAAAGCAACATTTTATTGGAAGAAATGAAACTTTTGATTTTCACAGCCAAGTGTTTCTAAATTCCGTAAAATGCTTAGGGGGTCAAAGTGGCCAGTACCCCCCTTAATATATTTTTTGAAGGGTGTAGTTTCCAAAATGGGGTCACTTTTTGAGGGTTTCCACTGTAGGGGTACGTCAGGGTCTCTCAATTACAAAATGGTGCCTAAAAACCACTCTAGCAAAATCTGCCTTCAAAATCCATATGGCGCTTCTTTCCTTCTGACCACTGCCACAAACCCATAGAGACGTTTACCACCACATATGGGGTATTTCTGTAAACTGCAGAATCAGAGCAATGTATATTGAGGTTAAGTTTGCTGTTAACCCTTGCTGTGTTGCAAGAAAAAAAATTATTATCATGAATAATCTACCAAAAAAGTGAAATTTTGAAATTTCACCTCCATTTTCCATTGATTCTTGTGGAACACCTCAAGGGTTAACAAAGTTTGTAACATCAGTTTTTTATAATTTGAGGGGTGTAGTTTCTAAAATTGGGTCATTTATGGGTGGTTCCCATTACGTAAACCACTCAAAATCACTTTATATCTGAATTGGTGCTTAAAAAAATGGTTTTGGAAATTTTGATGAAAATTTGAAAAACGGCTTCTAAGGGGTTGTTCACATATCAGTTATTTGATCAGTTATTTCCATCAGTTATTGTGAGCCAAAACCAGGTGTGGGTCAAAAACAGCAAACAGGTGTACATCTTTTCATTATACCTGATCTCTGTTTAGTGTCCACTCCTGGTTTTGGCTGACAATAACTGATGGAAATAACTGATCAAATAACTGATATGTGAACAACCCCTAACCTTCTAAGCCTTCTAACGTCCTAAAAAAGTAAAATGACATTTACAAAATGATGCCAACATAAAGTAGACATATGGGGAATGTAAAATAATAACTATTTTTGGAGGTATTACTATGTATTTTGAAAGTAGAGAAACTGAAATTTGGAAATTTGCATATTTTCCCAATTTTTGGGAAATTTGGTATTTTTTTTATAAATAAAAATGAAATATTGTGCCACAAATTTACTACTGTCGTGAAGCACAATATGTGACGAGAAAACAATCTCAGAATGTCTCAGCTTGGATAAGTAAAAGTGTTCCAAAGTTATTACCACATAAAGTGACACATGTCAGATTTGCAAAAAATGGTCTGGTCAGGAAGGTGAAAACAGGCCCGGGGTTGAAGGGGTTAAGGGAAAATTATTTTATGTAGCCTCTGTATATCCTTAAAGGGGTTGTCCGAGTTATGAAAAAAAAATATAGCAATGTAAATCTGATGGGCAGCAATATATAACTAAGTTAAGCAAGTTTCAGGCAAAAAAAATCTATATTTCTTAATTTTCCTGGTTCTCCTCTGGCCTTTGTTTACCTGCAGTAATAACAATCTCTGCCTCTCCCCCTTCCTGCTCTGCAAAGGTTAGTGAATACAAGAGCTGGCCTGAGTGACATGTCTGTCTGCTGGCATACTCAGCAGCATGTTGTGTGTGTAGGACTACAAGTCCCAGCTGTACAATGACACTGCTGATATACACAGGAACATCCCCCTACCTGTTCTTGTGCAATACAATTCCTCTACAGCTCCTGTGCCCAGTATTTGTCTCCTGACTACCTGCAGTGTAAATCATGTTGTAAAGCCTTGAGCCCTCAGTGTGTTCTGGCTGAAGGGGTTAATGTTTTATCTGAAGGAATCCAGGGAGAGAGCAGATAGCAGCCCGGCACTGCAGGGGGGTGTGGCCAGTGACATCTCGTGTACAGACTGTTATCTGATCTCTGAGGCTTGTGCACGAAACATCACAGACCAGGGAGATAAGCTGACATCACAGGTCATGTGACCCTCAGTCAACTCTGAGAAACCAGCAGCTTTAGAAGCACAAAGTATATGGGAAAGTTGTTATACTTGACAAGTTAGTAACATGCATAGTAACATAGTAACATAGTTTATAATGCCGAAAAAAGACATCTGTCCATCCAGTTCGGCCTGTTTTCCTATAAGTTGATCCAGAGGAAGGCAAAAAACCCCTGAGGTAGAAGCCAATTTTCCCCACTTTAGGGAAAAAAATTCCTTCCCGACTCCAATCAGGCAATCAGAATAACTCCCTGGATCAATGACCCCTCTCTAGTAACTATAACCTATAATATTATTACCCTCCAAAAATACATCCAGGCCTCTCTTGAACTCTTTTAGTGAACTTACTATCACCACCTCCTCAGGTAGAGAGTTCCATAGTCTCACTGCTCTTACCGTAAAGAATCCTCTTCTATGTTTGTGTACAAACCTTCTTTCCTCCAGACGCAGAGGATGTCCCCTCGTCACAGTCACAGTCCTGGGGATAAATAGATCATGGGAGAGATCTCTGTACTGACCTCTGATATATTTATACATAGTTATTAGATCTCCCCTCAGTCGTCTTTTTTCTAAAGTGAATAACCCTAATTTTGATAATCTTTCTGGGTACTGTAGTCCACCCATTCCAGTTATTACTTTAGTTGCCCTCCTCTGAATCCTCTCCAGCTCTGCTATGTCTGCTAACATACAAAGAACAAAAAAAATAACTTGGACAACCCCTTTAAGTCAACAGGTAACTGTAGCTGAACTAATATGGAAGCATTAAATGTGCCTTCCTGAGCTCAAATTCTAAATACAATGCTGCCAATCAGCTGTTTGAAGGGGTCACTGTGCTTTTGCGAGCTCTGCGTCCTCTTCAATGTTTGACTGCCATACCCAGTGATGTTGCACAAAAAAAAAAATAATGACCTACAAATTGTGCATAAATACCACAGATCAAAATATATGGGGTGCAGTGAAATGTGTCCCAATTCTGGTTTGATTTTTTAAACTGTCACACATTCTCTGCATCATATTTATTATTTGTTTGAGACATTGCAAGTGCCGTGCTTGACAAAGGGGCGTGGTTTATCTTAAAGAGGAGTGGCTTAACAGGAAAGGGACGTATCTAAAGATGCAGCATCTTGTGCCAAACGTTCAGCTAAGCTATGCCAACCAGTAGGTGGTGTGCACCAAATTTACCATCCAGCATCTACAACTGTGATAAATCGTTAGACTGTCTAGGCAAAGTTTACTGTGTATAAATATTAGGCAGGATTAGTAAATCTGTGCCAATGTGTATAGTGCGGTTGACACTGCACAATAGACTTTAAAGTAACATTATTCAAAATTCTGTTTGAAACCAGTGTAATAAGAAACATTTAATTTCCAACCTTTAGAGCAATATACGTGTTTGCCTAGTTCTCCCGTGTATCTTGTGATTTTCCTCTGCTATGTATAGACTAAATATGATATTTCAATATGGAAAATCATCTTGTGTGATAGCACATATCCTACCCTCCTTTCCCTTGCATTGTCCATTATTTTTTCAGATGAAAACACGTCACAGTTAATTTCCTTTATTACAGTCACAGTAATTTTTTTTTTTTGTGCGTTGTATATCATCTGACTGGCCACTAGGGGGCTCTTGAAGCACATGATATTTCTCAACAGCTTTTCACATTTCTTCATCTTAGTTTCACATTGGTTTTACTCAATGAAACTTAATTGACCATTTAAAGTGAGAGCTGATGATAATTAAAAATTAAAACTTGAATTCAGCACTTTTTATGCAGAGCTAAAATGATTGAATGATAAAAAAATGTTCCTCAACTATGAATTATGATTTATAATTGCACCAAAACTCTATAACATATTATTAAAACATTATTACTTTTTTGGCTCTATAAAAATCATTATGGTCATATTTTTCAGTCATAATAACTATGATTACATAATATTTTTGCACATAGCAGTTATACACCACTTCTTGTAATTATTACAATTACCCCCATTGTAGGGTGATAGGAAATGTAATGTGCACCCCAGAAGTTACAAATTCATGACAGATATAGTGCCATATCGGAACAAATGTATTTATTTCAATTCCCAAAAATAATATTCACTCTCTCAAGGGCATACTTGTCATACAGGTAGAGAATTCAGATTGGGTGATTGGGGAGGGGAGCTCAGGTTAGTTTACTTTCACACTTGCGTGGATCCCAGCAGGGACCAGCAAAAATGCTTCCATTACTGATAATACAACAATCTCCACCCATTATGAATGGACCCGGTTGTATTATCTTTAAAATAACCGTGTCACAGTGCACGTCAATGGTGCTGTATCCGTTTTCTCGGACACATTAAGGATTGTTCACATATCAGTTATTTGATCAGTTATTTCCATCAGTTATTGTGAGCCAAAACCAGGAGTGGACACTAAACAGAGATCAGATATAATGAAAAGATCTGCACCTGTTTGGTGTTTTTGACCCGCACCTGGTTTTTGGCTCACAATAACTGATGGAAATAACTGATCAAATAACTGATATTTGAACAACCCCTTAGAAAACTGATCTGGCTCTGAATAATTGTATTATATTGGAATTAACCTGATTATAATGGTATTCTGCTTGACACTGTAACAAATCAAATTGCAATATACTTTGTTTAACCGATTGAAATGAAAAACTCAATAAAAACTATTGAAACAGAAAACTGATCCGGCACCTGTTTTGCTCCGCATGCCATGCCGGACAGAAAACTGCAGCTTGGGGACACAACCAGTATGGAATGGAATTGAATTTGGAGCACTCCGTTCTGTTCAGTTCAGTTTTGTACCCATTGCCAATGAATGTGGACAAAACTGAAGTGTTTTTCACCATTATTGAGATCCTCTGCCGGGTCTGAATACCGAAAATATTAACGCTAGTGTGAAAGTAGCCTAAGAATGCTTATTCTGTCCCACAGGCAAATGGGCACTTCCATGTGCTTTATAATGGCGGAATCAGTTATGCAAGGAGGAACAGACACAGCAGTGTCACTAAATGTAGAGGTAAGTGAAAGAGATGCTCATAGCAACTGATCCAGTTCCAACTTTTTTTTAAAGCCCTTTGGAAAAAGAAAGCAGCAATCAATCTGATGAAAATAAAACTTGAATGGGTTTTCTGGGAGTAAAATGTTGATAACCTATTCTTGGGATAGGTCATCAATATCTGCTTGCTGAGGTTCTGATTCTTGGCATCCCTGCTGATCAGCTGTCATCTGATCCCTATGGCCTCCCCACAGCATACTTTATATAGTGGCTGTGTTTGGTATTGAAGGCCCATTCACTTGAATGGGACTGAGCTGTACATAGGCAATGCGACCAATGAATGTGATATCACTGGCCTAGGAAGAGTCAGTAACTTTGAATGGATGGCCACGGCCTCTTCAAACAACTCATAGTTGGTGGTAGGTGTTAGGAGTTGGGAGTAAAGGTGTTAGGAGTCGGACCCCTATCAAAAGAGGGGTAAGGTGTATTCAACTCATAGAGGACTGCCTAAACTAAGGGTATGACCACACAGTCACCTGTGGCCGTGTCCTATGTAGTCATATGTGCCATATCTGCATCTGAATTCTATTATCTAATTACAACCGCATTGTTTCTTCAGTCTTCAGTGGTAATGGCCAAATGGTTTTGTGGGTTGCCACATGGCAATTACCAGTCAAGACAGAAGAAGAAATGCAGTTTTGGAGGTTACCATGAGGTTGTAATTAGTTAATAGGATGCATCTATGGCTTGTACGATTACACGGTACTTGGCTGCAGGCGGACAACACAACTTCTGGTCATACCCTTTCTCAAACATATTAGCTGTGGCAGCAGAACTATTTAAAGGGGTTGGCCTAGGGCTGGGCGATTAATCGAATTAATTCGATTAATTCGCCCATTGCAAGCCTCACGATTTTATTTTTTAGGAAAATCGTGAATTCGATTTTCCTAAAATGGCGCCCGACATATAAAATAAAAAAAAATCTCTCACCTGTCATGCGCCGTTGCTCCGCTCTGGTGTCCAGCGCTCCTCTTCTTTTCCGGGGCTGCGCTGCACTGTCCTGACCGCGTACAGCATCAGGACGTAGTGCGCGCACTCTGACCTGACGCTGCACGCAGTCAGGTGACAGTGCAGCGCCGGGGGAAGAAGAGAGGTGCTGGACATGGACCGGAGCCGCACCGCAAGACAGGTGAGAGATATTTTTTTTATTATTATGATGGTGGCTGCTCTGAGGTCTGGAGAGGGCACTTTGGGCTGCTCTGAGGTCTGGAGGGGGCACTTTGGGCTGCTCTGAGGTCTGGAGGGGGCACTTTGGGCTGCTCTGAGGTCTGGAGAGGGCACTTTGGGCTGCTCTGAGGTCTGGAGGGGGCACTTTGGGCTGCTCTGAGGTCTGGAGGGGGCACTTTGGGCTGCTCTGAGGTCTGGAGGGGGCACTTTGGGCTGCTCTGAGGTCTGGAGGGGGCACTTTGGGCTGCTCTGAGGTCTGGAGGGGGCACTTGGGCTACAGATAGGTAATAAATGGTGTTAGTGGGCCATCCCCTTTAAAAGGGTTTTCAGAGACTTTTCTACTGATGACTTATGTGCTTATGCAATCTTAAACACAAATTGCCTCTGAAGTTGTACATAGCCTTTCAGTATAGGCCAGACCTTGTAATGCTTTTTATTTTATTATTCAGATTTATATTTTGTATACTCATATCTAGGATGAAATGTACGTAGTCAATGACCACACAAAGGAGAAAAGGTGGACATTTTATAAGACAATTGGGAAACAAGGCAGTAAGGGTAAGGTCACAAGGTCAGGTTTCTGCATTTTTGGATGTAAAAAATCAGGAGTGGAGCATAAGAGGAAAGAAAGTATAAGGCCTCATGCACACAAACGTGCATACGGCGGGTCCGCAATAAACGGGCACCGGCCATGTGCAGCCCGCATCACGGATCGCGGACCCATTCACTTCAATGGGTCCGCGATCCGGGAGATGCGGAGCGCAGGCACGGATCGGAACACCACAGAAGCACTACGGTGTGCTTCCGTGGTGTTTTTGGCCGTGCCTCCGCACCGCAAAAAAGTAGCGCAAGCACTACTTTTTTGCGGTGTGGACCCCATTCAAGTGAGTGGGTCCACGATCCACATGCGGTGGCCTCGCGGTCAGTGCCTGTGCATTGCGGACCGCAGTTTGCGGCCCGCAGCACGGGCACGGCCGGCACACGTTCGTGTGCATGAGGCCTAAAGGACAGACATTTTCTCCTCTTTTTTTTTTGACTTCCAAAACTGCATCAGGAAACCTGACCTTATGGCCGTACCCTAAGGGTAAGACCTGTAAATATCTGTCTGACTGCATTACTTACAAGTACGCAACCATATATGAGAGACATAGCAGCAGCAGCAGCAGCTGAATGGTTGGGTTCACACAGAAGATGAACAGAAGCATCATTCTGCATGTCTGTCTGAGGTTTATGACTGAGAATTGTGTTAATGCTATGGATCCTGATATATGCATGGACTATCTGACTCATAGCTGCAATTCACTCCTCTATGCATGTCTATTGCTGATGTAGAAAAGCAGTGGATTCTTGTATTAGTAACTCCTTGATGCCTCTGGGACCACTCTAGTCATATTTTTTCATATTCTTTTTATGTGGCTCGAGAATCTGACAGCATATTATAGCAACTTGATGCAGAATCTGCTATGGATATGAGTATAAACTCTTAAATGTATTTTGGATGTTACTGGTGTTTTGTGGATTATGGATTTAGGCAAGTCAGAATATGATCCATTCCTAATATAAAAGCGAAGCAGCCTCTGTATAAACATGAATTATGGTTATTAAAGGACATCTTTCAGCAGATCTGTAGCTATGAAACTGGCTGACCTGTTACATGTGTATTTGGCAGCTGAAGAATCTGTGTTGGTCCCATGTTTATATGTGCCCGCATTGCTGAGAAAAATGAAGTTTTAATACATGCAAATGAACCTCTAGGAGCAATGGGGGCATTGCTGTCACACCAGGAGCCTTCACTTTCTCTGTAAGGCCCCTTTCACACACATTCATTTCAATGGGGCTTTTCACATGAGCAAAACGGACAAGAATAGGACATGTTCTATTTTTTTTTGCGGGCTATGGAACGGACATACGGATGCAGACAGCACACAGTATGCTATCATTATTTTTTGTGGACCCATAGAAATGAATGAGTCCGCATTTTATCAGCAAGAAATGCGGCTCGGAGCCCGTGTGAAAGAAGCCTAACTCCTTTTAAGTGTCATTTGCGCCATGTGGGCAGGTTTTGTTTGCCTCTCCTTGCACACAAATATGGTGCATGGAAATCTTGAAGCTAGATGAGTCCTTCTAAATCTAAATATTTGGTGGTATATGAGGAAATACAGATTGGGGAGATATTGGAGAAGTTACCCATAGCAAGTAAGCACGTGGAATGTACAGAGCTCTATGAGCAATTGCTCCTCTTTAACAGTACAATACATTTCATAAATCTCTTCGTGATTTCAGTTGATAATATTACAAAACACTATATACATAGTTGCTAACACATTAAAGGACATTTAAGAACCCAGGTCCTCCAAGCCCCATTCTAAACTGCACAGTCCCATTCCCATGACTACCCCAAAAGGCCCACGTACTTCCCACTTTGTGGTAAATTTGCCCAAACCCTGCTCCTTTTACTCTGCTCCGTTCCTTCCTTATGTATATATAGAAACTAATAAAAAGTTAATAATCCTGTTAGATTTTTACAAAGTTATGGACATATTACTTCAGGGGCGGAGCAGTTGCACATGGACCCCAGTGACTAAGGTATGCCAAAGATACAGATGGGGGACCCTGTTACAGATTTAGCTTCGGGGTCCAGGAACCTCATGTAACACTTCTTCTGCTTAATGTGAACCTGCCTAGGTTAGGATGATGAAGATGACCTAGTGTAAAGTGACCATGTTGGTCAGTGAGAATTTTATAAATTCTCAACCTCTGAGACATAAAATCCAAACTCCACAAACTTTCATAATCAAAAGCACACAAAGAGTAACAAATTGTCTCTTGAAATGACGGGTGTTTTATGGTTTCACCTGCTTTCCGCTTGAAATTTGAAGACGTCAATAAATCCTCTATAACTCCCCCAGTCCTGTGAAGGCAACATGGAATGCATCTGTATTCAAAACAACTAGGCCCGCAAATCACTTTTTATCGTACATTACACCACATGCAGATGAACTGGGTTTAATCTATTTCCCTTGATTTCTTAAAGTACTTCTACGCAGTGGATCTCAGCTGAGGACAGATGATGGGGGATTTTGGTTACTGGATAGTTATTTCATTTTTTTTCATACTTTCTAACAAGTCATCTTCATTTGAATCACAGCGTCAGCACTTTACGCCTTCATGTGCAGATTAGCAACATCTGGACAAGACCCTCTGGTGCTTTCCCTATAAGCAGGCAAAGTTGACTGGAACATATGTCTGCTCTTCTGAATAAGATGCCAAAGGATGAATTCCTTCCCCGGAGCTATATCAGAGCAGCCTTTCATTTCTTTATCCCACCATTTTTCTTATTATAGGATGATTGCTATACACACAGGTAGTCAGGGGAACAAGACAGTATGTATTAAATGAGCTAATCCCTAACACATACTGTCAAGAAGGGCCTCCATAAAAAATGTATTTCTCCAGCAATTGAAGCTCTGACTGAACACAAATGAAACCGCAGCATGCTAATAAGCTATATTAAATGCCCACCTTTAGACTTAGCAACCAGGGAGGGAGAGAGGACAGGCTGATGCAAATGATTAGAGGCCTGTATCACTTATTATTGCACCTGTCAGCTACTATTTTAACACAATAAGACCCTTAGGATATCAATTAGGGTACAGTAACCATGATTGATGGTGGTGGGGACAGCATACCTTCAATGTGTCATTTGTTGTGTCACATCAAGCTATGTTCAAATTCTACATTTGTATCTCCCGTGCAAACCGGGGCTGGTTTCACATCAATTATGATAAAAACTGATACTGTGCCTATTAGAATTTGGTATATAGTCACTGCCTGATTTATGCTATATGAGTGCATGATATTATCAGCAGCGAATAAAATAGCTGCAAATTAAAATAAGCCATTGTCAAAGGTCTTGGTTAGAAAGGCAACATATGCAGTATTCTGATAAGTTTGGGAAAATTAATGAAATTTGTATATAGTACCAGATTTATATGTCAGGAGTCTGTAGGCACAGGTTGTCTGTTGCTTTAGACTTTGCCAATGAGGGCATCCTTCCCACAGACCACCTATATGCATAGACCCCTTGTGCCTGTAGGTAAATCTGGCCCTGCATGGATTTAGGTACAAAATTATATCCCAAATATACAATTAAGGCTAGTTTCACACAAACGTTGTGTTTTGCTGTCCGCAAATTGCAGATCCGCAAAAAAAAAACAACAGATGTCGTCCGTATGGCATCCGTTTTTTTTGCGGATCCATTGTAACAATGCCTATCCTTGTCCGCAAAACTGACAAGAATAGGACATGTTCTATTTTTTTTTGCGGGCTACGGAACTGACATATGGATGCGGACAGCACACAGTGTGCTGTCAGCATTTTTTGCCGACCAATAGAAATGAATGGGTCCGCATCCTATCCGCAAAAAATGTGGATCGGAGCCCACAAAAAATACTGTCGTGTGAAAGAGGCCTAAAAGGGGTTTCTGGTTATAGGAAGTTATCCCCTATCCATAGGATTTGTTGGAATCAAATGAAACTTTATTGGGTTCATTTATCAAAGCGGTGTAAAGTAGAACTGGCTTAGTTGCCCCTAGCAACCAATAAGATTCCACCTTTCATTTTTGACAGCTCCTTTGGAAAATGAAAGGAGGAATCTGATTGGTTGCTATGGGCAACTAAGCCAGATCTACTTTACAGCAATTTGATAAATGACCCCATATATGTGTGAATGTAATGATGATATATGAAAGTGATCACAATATTAGAGATAAAGGATACGTTTATTGGGGAAAACTGTTCAGCTGAAACTAGGATCCTTTTTTTTTTGTTAGAGTGTAGATTGATGATTTGTTTGTTATTTTTACCAGATTTCCTCTTTGAGACGATTTACAAAATATGTCATGTATATATCAGCTTGCACCATCTAGTATGTTTCTCAAGGTCAAAATGAGTCTGAGCAAATAGATTTTTTTAATCCAAATACCTTGCAAGTTTTTGTCAAATGTCTATATCTGTCACTGATCTAACAGGATCTACAGTGCCTTGCGAAAGTATTCGGCCCCCTGGAACTTTTCAGCCTTTTGCCACATTTCAGGCTTCAAACAAAAAGAAATAACATTTTAAATTTTTGGTGAAGAATCAACAACAAGTGGGTCACAATTGTGAAGTGGAAAAAAAATTATTGGATCAGTTAAACTTTTTTTGTAATAATAAAACTGAAAAGTGGGGCGTGCAAAATTATTCAGCCCATTTACTTTCAGTTCAGAAAACTCACTCCAGAAGTTCATTGAGAATCTCTGAATGATCCAATGTTGTCCTAAATGACTGATGAAGATAAATAGAATCCACCTGTGTGTAATCAAGTCTCCGTATAAATGCACCTGCTCTGTGATAGTCTCAGGGTTCTGCATCATGAAGACCAAGGAACACACCAGGCAGGTCCATGATACTGTTGTGGAGAAGTTTAAGCGCCACTTAAAAAATTGCATTCTTGTACTGCATTTAATAATTCTTATAAACTGACAACCAACATCTGGAGGTGTTTTTTTTTTATACTGGCCAAAATACTGAGATGTAAAAATTTTCAATGTTCCATTGATCTGCACTGAAAATGCCATTTTGCAGCATGTAAATTTATCCTAACCTCCCTAGAATACCCTCAACTGATAAGTGATAATGGGCACCTTGTCACTACACCACTATTAAGGTACAGTCACATGCTCAGGTGATCTGATGCCATTTTGGAAGCCAGAAGTGAAATAAAAAAGGAGAAGTCATATTTGTCCTTTCTATCCTTTTATGATCCACTCCTGGTTTTGGCTTCCAAAACTTCATCAAAGAACCTGAGCGTGTGGCCATACCCTTATGTTTTACAACTGTAGAAGCCCAGGCTTTGGCCAATTTCCACAACCTACATAAATGAATGTTAGTTGCTACTAGTTGTTACAATGAAACTGATGTGTAGCCAGAGATCAGAGCTGAATATCAGAAGTGCAGCAGCACCAAGTAACAGACAAGAGACAAAGTCTCATACTTAGCCAAGATACAGGATCAAAAGTAAAAAACTGAGATGCTTTGCCTAGGGTCGAAAATGTAGGAAAATAAACCAGAAATTGAGCAAAGTTGAGTGTCTGGAATGGAAGGAATAAGGTCTAGAGATTTCCATAAAGCACACGCTGTCTAAAGTGCAATCCAAAGCTGACCATACAATGACTTTATTTCCCATTGGTCATCTAACGTGAACATACTCTGCAAAGGGATTGCCATCACATTAGTCTTTATCTCAAATGGGACTCACCATCTCATTCCCTCTATCTCAGCCATAAACCAGTATTGGGCACATACAAACTCTATGCAGATGTTGTCCTTGAAGTCATATCCAGAACCCCAGTGCTACAAGGCTAACAGTGCTAACCACAGAGCCACCGTATTACCAATAATGGTCCCCAACCAAAGTGGTGTCCAGGTGATAGATATCTGTTTGGATTCAACATACTTGAAATTCACCCATGTCTGTTGTTTTCGTCAGCCTTGCATTTGCCATTTTCGATCAATGCAAAGTAAAGATTTTTTAAAATGACTTTCCATGAGGGACCATTTCCCCCATAGTAAATTGTTATTGCATGTATGTCCTTTCATAGTAACTGCTCCAATATCCAAAAATACTAGAATGCTCATATGATCTGACATAAAAGCATTGTGTTTATGGCCAGCTTTGTAAATACCCTGATTATAGGAAGTAGTAGACGATCATCAGCAGGCGGGCAGACAGTGCCTATGGTGTGGACTATTCAGTTGCCTATAATTAGTCCCTTGTGTCTTTTCACAATGCACTAAAACAGGTGTGAGCGTAACTGGAGAATACATTCCTTTGTACTGTATGTATTACAGACCCCTCAGGAAATCAAGGCTTGAAGTATTAACCTTGATTGAGAACATTAACCTTTACATAGACCTTGCCAAATCACACATCAAAGTTTCACTACTGAAGCTGGGGGATTATGGAAATTCTTCCACGGGTGGTTTGTTTCCTTAGCTTATTGTTTTAGTCCAAATACCAGGGATTGGTGACACAGTCAACCAATAAACTGTGATGCTTATATAGTTACACATCCTGAATGTAAGTACTGTTGGGGGGGAGTAGCGAGAATATAAAGGGAGCTCTCAGCTTTATCAGTATTGCTATGGAATTAACGTTTATCCGGCTGCCTGGATTGTAATCCTGGGATATAATTAAAAAATCAGTATTAACAAGTAAAACGGTGTGCATCAAAATGTAATCAATTCTGCAGAAGCTTAACCATCTGCTAAAGGTTAAGTCTATGCATGGATACTGATGTCAGACTATTTATGTGCAGGATTTGGCTCTTGGTGAGTGCTTGGACCCTTTAATCTACAGCGCTGATGAAGCGAACATCTGTGGACAGATATGCCTGACATGGGGTACAGCTGTTACAGGGGGAGCAGGTTTATCTTGATTAGTAGAATAAAGTTCTAGAGTATCACCAGGCAATTTACTTCCATCTACACTAATACGTAATTCGGCGCTATTGCAAGATTATATTCTGTTGTTTATGTAAAAAGCTGCTTTTCTAGGGGATAAGCATCGTGAATGGGTTGGTGCCTCAAAAAATATTCAACATTTTTAAAACCAGCACCTCTGAATACTCTTATAATTGTATGTAATTAAAAATTTTGCATAGCCACTGAGCTATTCAATAAGATCTATCTGTATAGCAGTGGCTTTTATGAAATATACTTAGTTATGAATAGAAGGGTCATCAAAGTACGGTACCTACATATATGTATGTGTCAGCATAACATTAAAACCATCTGCCTAATATTATGTAGGTCCCCTTGTGCTGCCAAAACAGCTTTGACCCTTCAAAGCATGGACTCCAAAAGACCTTTAAAGGTGTTATCTGACACCAAAATGCTAGCAGCAAAACCATGAAGTCCTGCAAGTTACGAGGTGGAGACTTTATGGATCGGATTTGTATTTCTGCCACATCTCCCAGGTGCTTGATCTGATTGAGATCTATGAAATTTGAAGGCCAAGTCAACACCTTAAACTATATGTAATGTTCCTCACATCATTGCTGTTTGTAGTGTGGCAAGGTGCATTGCCATCAGGGAATACTATTGTTATGAAGGGGTGCACTTGGTGTGAAACAATGTTTAGGTAATTGACACATGTAAAACTACCATCCACATGAATACCAGGTGCCAACATTGCCTCCACTTGCCTTTTTCCCACAGTATATACTGGTGTCATGTCTTCCTCAGGTAAGGGACGCACATACCTGGCCACATGATGTGATGATGCATCAGCTCACCTTCTTCCATTGCTGCCATTCTAGCCATTTGCAGAAGTGGTTAGGGAGCAACATGGATGTTCTGACTGGTCTGGACTGCAGCTATGCAGCAAGCAGTGATGCTCTTGTGTTCTTACACATCTGTGATAGCCAACGTACACTTTATCAGCCATTTGTGCTGCAATAGCTTTACAGTGGGACTGGACCATATGGGCTAGCCTTGCTTCCCCATACACATTAATAAGCTATGGGTGCCTATGACCCTGTCGTCCAGTTCACCAGCTGTTCTTCCTTGGACCATGTTTTTTATGTACTGACCAATGCCTTTTTCGGGATGTGGTGACCCTATCTACCTTGAATTTGTCACTTACTCCTTTGGCATTGGTGCATGTATTGTAATACCTCTATGAGATAAGTTAATAAAGTGGGTTCACTACAGTCCTATGTAAAATTGCAGATCATAGTGATATATTTGACATCTGTTGGCTGACCATTCATACATAGGTTTACATACAGCTCATTGTCAAATTCCTGGAACTAGCTTAAGGGTACGACCACACAATGCGATCATGATCAAGTCGGGTCACGGCCGGCTGATGTCAAGAACCAGGTGGTCAGTTAGGCTGCAGCTTTCTGATATTTAACTAATAAAGACTGCACTGTATAGGGGATCTGGATTGTTAATGGATGCGTGGCCCCTTCAATACCGCATGGCCGTTGAAAATTCAGGCCGCCTATACAGTGCGGTCTTCATTAACTAAATATCAGGTAGCTGCGGCCAAATTGGCTGTGCAGTTCTTGACCGCAGCTGGCCAGGACCCGAATGGATCACGTCCGTGCCATGTGGCTGTGCCCTAATATGAGTGAGGTGTCTTGTAATGTAAAATGTCATAGGAATAGGAAGGGGATTTGGCTAATGTCATAAAGTGATGTACTTGGTCAAAAGTAATATGCTTAAAAGGGTTTTTCCCAGACTTTAATACTGAAGACCTACACTACACTGGCTAGGTCATCAGTATCTGATTAGTGGGGGTCTTCTTGCAGCTTTCTCTAGGCTGAGTGACAACATGTTCATCGGTCACATGGCCTAGGTGCAACTTAGACCCATAGAAGTCCCGAAGTGCGATACCAAGCACAGCTGCTATATTATATACGGTGCTGTGCTTGGTGGGCATGGAGAAGGATGCTCCTGCGAGTGCTGTTGCCTTCTCAAACACATGATCGTCTGTGGTCCAGGGTGTTGGACCTCTACAGATTAGATACTGATGACCTAATTATTCTAACCGCTAATTACTGATGACCGCTAATTATTCACTCCCCTTCATCGCTGTGTTCTCCTACTAGGTACTGCGCATGCGCGGGATTCGCCGTAGCCGGAGAAGAACACAGCGATGAAGGGGAGTGAATAATTAGCGGGAGGGCAGTGCTGGGCTCGAAAATATGCGGCGTGACTGGGCTCCAACGGCCCCCAGTGGGTAATTATAATATGAACGGGGTCCCCGTGAAGAAACCTGTGAGGCGAAACGTCGTTGGGACGAGGCCGTCACCGCGCTGGGTTACCAGTCTATCGCATCGTTTTTCTCTTGAGGTCTGGGTTATTCATTTTCTTGTTCCTAGATGAATGTGTTCATGTTGTATAGTTTTAGGGTAATTTCTACCCCTTTTCCTCCACATTTGTTCACCTTTCATCTTTGATGGCAGGTTTGCTGCAACCCTTCATTTGACCTCACCACCTAGTATTTTTACTATACTGTGTACCCCGGTCGGTGACGTCCTCGTGTAGTCCTCTTTTACTCCATGCCTTCTACCTCAGATACAATTTGTCATGTGTTTTAATTAATAAAGTATTGTTTTCTATATATTTGTGTGTGGTTTATATACTTTATAAGTGATCTTTAGTGCTCATCCACACTACAGACAGCTTAGCTGAACTGTATTTATAGGTGTTTATTAATTATAATATGAATTAAAACGCTTTTTTGTGGAAAGTACAGCTCTGATGACATTAAGAATAACATATTTAGAATGACAGCACTAAGACCAATACAGAGATGTCATTATCTATACAGCATATCCTGCTGACAGACTCCCTTTAAGTCTCAGGAAACCCTTTTAATTTATGTATATGCGAGAAACTACTTCCCAGTACAGGGAAGCCTGTACTATTGACACAAGACAGGATAGATACATGGAATTTATGCTAAATTATGTTCTTACTATCTGCATTGAGCAGCTAATCAAGATTTTGTTTGAACAGAACTATCCTATTCTAGTCTTTATCTCACTTTGGAGAAATCGTACCCACTGTAGCATCCACTGGGAGTCAGTCAGGTTGCCTGCTGTTGTTGCCCAAGATTTAAGCTTACATGAGTAGACTTTTGGCTAACAGACATAGATGCTGGTGTGGTTTTCTAATGTAGTCTGATCAGAAACACTTGTTCACACATTTTTGGCAGTTGCTGCAGGCAAGCTATAAGCTTAAACTGTTCTGGCCATTCTTTGAATATTTCCAAACTGCCAACCAGTTATCATTTCATAGTCAAAGTCCTACAAACTGAATTTCTCCACCATTCTTGTATTTGGTTTGAACAACTGAACCCCTTGACCACTTCTACATGATTTTATGTATTGTGTAGCTGCCCTGTGATCAGTTGTTGAAACATTGGTGTTAGGTCGTAGCTCTACTTTTATGCTTGGGAAATCCTGTCAAGTTGTCTCCATCTGTCCACAGGTAATTGCTAGAACTGGCTATACACAATCTGATGTCACAGTGACACAAGACCTTTCTGAAAAAAAAAAAAAAACTTTAGAAGTTTTAAAGGGGTTGTGCACTAATTTCTAGACTAGAATGACCCACATTGGTGATCATACTTATCGGATCCCTGGCACTGGTTCCTGGCTTGTTTGTTCCCTGACCTCTGCTGCCTGTCTCAGGTCCCTCCATATAAACTTCAGGTTTGACGCTGCAGTAGCCAATCACTAGTCACAGTGGTGATCTGCTTCCATTGGGTCAGATGACCATTTGACTTGACACAAGGGGAGCAGCAGCCAGTGATTGGCTGCAGCGTTGTCAAACAGGAAGTTTACACGGAGGGATCTGAGACAAACAGCGGAGGCCAGGGAGAGAACTAGCTGGGACCCAGTGCCGGGGTTCAGGTACGTATGATCACCAACACGGTCCCACCAGTCTGAGAGGACTGGAAATTAGTGCACAACTCCCTTAAGCTCCCAGTGTCCTGTCCCATGTACAGTGGGATTCCTAGCTTTTATCTGATACATTTATGTTATGGATCTACAGATAGCTAGGAGCTACTAAACAATTTGTAAGATGCTAAAAATGGGTTGTCTGGTCAATTACATTTTATTAAAACAAGGCTCAGAATACTATAAAATAATAAGTCATACTTCCATGTTCCCTCCTAGTCTCTATTTCCTGGCCCTCCTTGACATAGAAAATTTGGGTTCTCAATCACTCATTGGCTGAAGCAGGCATTTCGGCACCCAGTGATTGGCTAAGTGGTCACATTTCCTGTGTCAAGTTGGACCAGGAAGTAAAGACTGGCAGGGGACCTGGAAGTGTCTGAACGAGGAATCAGTAGGGTGAGTATAACTTATTTTATCTTACACAATTGAGCCTTATTTTTTCATGGAAAGTTTAATCATCAGACAGATCAAATACAATTTACTTATATTTCTTGTGGTCTGATAATGCAGAGTGCTGGGCACTGGACCCCACGCAATTGCACAGTTATATCAGTATGTATGGTATCTCCCGAGAGTCAGTTTAAAGTTCATTTTGAGCCCCTGTTCACTGCTCACGCTTCCGAGGCAATGAGCTGATTATGTGCTGTCCTATTACTAAAAATTAAGCATTTCACAGCTGCCCCTGGAATCAATGACACTTCCATGTAATGTATGGATGCGAGTACTTCAATGCTAAATCATTTCTTTTTTTTAGCAGTTCCCCATTGTGGCTAATGGGGCAAACAGAAAGGGGTTATCTAAAACAGACAGCCCCTTTAGTTACAATTATTCATCTACCCATAAGTCACACATTCTCTATACCTTGGAAGCATTAAAGGATTGATTTTCCATTTTCCAAGGCTACCCTGTTAATCTTGCTATTTGGATTTTGGCACCATATCTATTTCTAATCTTCTAACTGATGAACTTAACATGTAGGATGGGTTATGTAACCACTAAACCAGACCCTGGCCATACATGAGATACCCGCTGACAGACAGCTATTCCATCTATATGTGTTATGAATGGGGAGAGGGGAGTAAGCCACTGCCTGACTTCCTATGCAGCAGCTTATCTCCCTGAGAACAAAGGATTAAGCATGTTAACATCCATCTTCCCAATCCTTATAAAAATCAGTTTGTTTGGCCAATAAATAGTGCATCTTATGTGTATGGCCAATACATAGTACATCTTATGTATATGGCCAACACATAGTACAGTGGTCCCTCAAGTTACAATATTAAAGAGGACCTTTCACCACTCCTGACATGCCTGGTTTAATAGCTTTATGCATTCCCCATGTAATAACAATTCTGGATCATCTATTCCTATGTCTGTATGTTGTGTCAATCTTTTATTATTCCTTCTAGAAGTTATGAATGAATTTCTATTAGCCTTCAGTAAGGGTACAGAGGGGTGGTGACCAGTTGGGGGTGTGTCCTGCACAGACTCACTCTATCCAATCAGTGCTACATGTTCAGACTGTGCAGGTACACCCCCCCAACTGGTTACCGCCCCTCTGTACCCTTACTGAAGGCTAATAGCAATTCATTCATAACTTTTAGTAGAAATAATAAAAGAATGACACAACATAGAGACATAAGAATAGATGTTCCAGAATTGTTATTACATGGAGAATGCATGTAGCTTTTAAAACAGGCATGTCAGGAGCGGTGAAAGATCCTCTTTAATTGGTTCCAGGATGACCATTGTATGTTGAAACCATTGTAAGTTGAGTAATTGGTTCTAAAGCCCCAAACTGTCATCCAAGATAAGAGAAAATGAATATTTATGAGAAATAAGCAGATAACTAAGGCTGAGTTCACATCACAGTTTAGCTTTCCATTCTTCTGATCCATCAGAAGAATAGAGAGAGAAAAAAACCCAACAGGATCCTGTAAAAACACGGATCTTGTCGCATCAGTTGTCATCCGTTGCAACTGCATCTGATGCAACAGGATCCATTTTTTTACTGGATCCAGTTTTTTTTCTCTCTCTTCTACGGATCAGAAGAACGGAAAGCTAAACTGTGATGTGAACTCAGCCAAGACAGATAAAACAAGTCCTTACATATAACAGTCAGGGATAGCTGATAACTAGCATCTAATACCATTATTTTACCAGAGAAGTGGCCTTGATTGGTTGGATCTTAGTCTGAGGCTGTCAGGTCTCTGGCCCCTCAGCGTGGCATCCCTTGCTCCTCGCTGGCCACGAGGGGCAGGGTGTCAACCCCAGGGTTCACATCCAGTAAGGGTTTGCGTTTCATGCGTACATGTCATTCTATGAGACACACTACACGTCCTGGTATCGCTGGGAGACGGGACGCCGTCATTCCCAGCGCTGACGCTAGCCAGGGGTCCCGGGACGCCGGGGCTCCTAGCGTCAGCTGTTGCCAGAAAACCACTACCACTTTATTTACCCTCTGGTAGTTTTTGCCCAACCGTGGTCGGTGTGCCCAGCCACCAGCCGCCTCGCTACTGGCACCTGGGAAGGGCTCTGCATAAGCCCCCCTTCCTGCTGGAAGCGGGTGAAGAGTACCCCGGCCCTCAAGGGTGTTCAGAGCGCGACGGCTTGCGCAAAGCGTGTCTGGTACGCCGCATTTGCTGACCACCAGTTCGGCTTTAGTTCCATAGCCTTACAGAATAATCAGCCTTCCTATGGATCCTGCAAAACAGCTAAGTGAACAGATGCATAATCTGCTAAGCATGTTTCAGGATCTAGCTATGACAGTGGGGAACCATACCCAGGTGTTAGCCCAGTTAACCTCAGCCACCCCAAGTATGCCCATATCTAATTCCGGGTTTGGGGGTGGGGCATCCGCTGAGCCTAAGGTTCCCCTACCTGATTTTTTTTCAGGGGATCGCAAGCAATTTTTTAATTTTCGTGAAAGTTGCAAATTGTATTTCCGACTTAGACCCACCTCCTCAGGTGATGAGCGGACTCGGGTGGGCCTAGTCATTTCCCTTCTCAGGGGGGACCCCCAGACTTGGGCCTTTACTCTTGCTGAGGATTCCCCTGCCCGTAATTCCATTGAGGAGTTTTTCAAGGCGCTGGGCCTCATTTACGATGAACCAGACAGAACCGCCATTGCTGAATCTAACCTTAGATCACTCCATCAGGGCGATCTCTTGGCAGAGGAGTATTGCTCCCAATTCAGACGGTGGGCTATCGAGACCGGATGGAATGATGCGGCATTGCGAAGTGCGTTCCTGTGTGGGTTAACGGATTCCCTCAAGGACATGTTGGTGCACCACTCGCCACCACAAGATCTGGAGTCTGCCATGACCTTGGCTGTGCGTCTGGATAGGAGGCAACGTGAACGGTTGCACGATAAGTCCATCTCCAAGGGAATCTCACCTGGGACAAGGTTAACATCTCCTCCTACTGAGGAACCCATGCAGCTGGGAAAGACCTCATCGCCTGTTGTGAGGCCACGTTCCTGGCCCCAGAAACCATGCCTGCTCTGCGGATCAGCCAAGCATCGGGAGCGGAATTGTCCTCGTCTGGAGCATTCGGGAAACGACCGCGCCTAGTTGGAGCAGGGGCTCCCCAACTGGGCGCTCAGGTACCCCCATTTAAAAAATTATTTTTTCCAATTGTAATTGCTTACCAGGGAAGGGAGGTGAAGGGTCATGCTTTTGTTGACTGTGGAGCTGAGGTTAATTTCTTGGATCATGCCATAGCCCGGGATCTGGGAGTTCCCCTTAAAACCCTGAAATCTGGTATTAGTCTCACCACATTAGATGGCTCATTTCTTGACCAGAGTGTAGAGGCGGTCACTGACGAACCGGTCTCTTTACAGGTGGGGTGGCTTCACAAGGAAAAAATTAACCTCTGGGTTCTGCATGCCCTTCCTGCTTCTGTGGTATTAGGCCTGCCATGGCTCAGGCAGCATAATCCCTGTATTGATTGGGTTAATGGGGATGTCACCAGTTGGAGTAAGGAGTGGTCAGAGTAAATGTATGCAGGAGATTACTCCAGTTGGTTGCTCTTCTACTCAGGTCCCCTGGTATATGAAGGAATTTCCAGAAGTATTCTCGGAGAGAGGAAGTTCTATATTACCACCGCACCGACCCTATGACTGCGAGATTCACTTGGTTGCAGGGGCCCCTCTGCCAAAGGGCAGAATTTTTAATCTCTCAGAACCCGAGAGGGTGACCATGAGGGATTACGTCCGGGAGAATGTCGCTAAGGGCTTTATTCGTCCCTCCAAGTCTCCGGTTGGAGCTGGTTTCTTTTTTGTTTCCAAAAAGGATGGGGGATTAAGGCCGTGTATCGACTATCGAGAGCTCAACAAAATCACCATAAGAAACCAATATCCCCTTCCTCTCATCCCTGACTTATACAACCAGCTCCTGGGGGCCAAGATCTTCACTAAGTTGGATCTTAAAGGGGCTTATAACCTTATCCGTATAAAGTCAGGTGATGAATGGAAGACGGCCTTTAATACACCTGAGGGACACTTCGAGTACTTGGTGATGCCGTTTGGGCTTTGTAATGCCCCGGCCGTGTTTCAAGCTTTTGTTAATGACATCTTTAGGGATGTGTTGGGACTCTTTGTCATTGTGTACATTGATGATATTTTGATCTTTTCCAAAGATATCCAGTCCCACAGGGACCATGTGCGCCTGGTCCTCAAGAGGCTTAGTGATAACTCCCTGTATGTCAATGCTCCTAAATGTTCCTTTGAGGTCGAAGAGATCGGGTTTCTTGGAGTTATTTTGTCATCCTCTGGTTTCCGTATGGACCCGGCCAAGGTGCAGGCCATACGAGATTGGGTCCAACCCCGGAACCTTAAGGCCCTTCAAAGGTTCCTGGGTTTTGCCAATTTTTATAGGAGGTTTATTAAGGATTTCTCCAAGATTGTGAAGCCCCTTACGGACCTCACCCGCAAAGGGGCCGATGTATCTAGGTGGGGAGATGATGCTGTCTCCGCTTTTTTCAACCTCAAGAGGGCGTTTACGTCTGCCCCTGTCCTGGTTCAACCCGACCTGGACAGGCCATTTGTAGTAGAGGTAGATGCATCAGAGGTTGGAGTGGGGGCAGTGTTATCCCAGGGGTCCCCTTCTCTCACACACCTCCGACCTTGTGCCTTCTACTCTAGGAAGTTCTCTAGTCCCGAGTTGAATTATGACATTGGCAACAGGGAGCTACTAGCCATCAAATTGGCTCTCGAGGAATGGAGACACTTCCTAGAAGGGGCCAGACATCCATTTGTGGTTCTTACCGACCATAAGAACCTGATATATCTGGAGAACGCTAAAAGGCTTAACCCCAGGCAGGCTAGGTGGGCCTTGTTTTTCTCGAGATTTAGGTTTACCATCTCCTTTATTCCTGGCTCTAAAAACAGTCGAGCTGATGCGTTATCCAGGAGTCTGTGCCCTATCCAGCAAGAGGAGGCTAGTCCACCTCCTATTCTTCCCCAAGGGGTGGTGGTCGCCTCCACCAACGTCGAATGGGAGGTGATGAAATCGCAACACCTGGCCCCCACAGATACCCCTCAAGATAAACTATTTGTCCCAGTTCACCTGAGGCTCCGCATCATTCAGAGTTGCCATGACTCTGTCCTGGCTGGCCACCCAGGAATTAAAGGAACGTCTCATCTGATTAGGCGGGGGTTCTGGTGGCCTACTTTGAGACCGGATGTTGAGGCATTTGTCCGATCCTGTGAGGTGTGCGCCAGGAGTAAGGTACCTCGGTCTTCTCAGCCCGGGAAGCTCCTCCCCCTTCCCATCCCAGACCGACCCTGGTCGCACATCTCGATGGACTTCATCACCGATCTCCCGGTCTCTGAGGGCAAAACCGTTATCTGGGTTATTGTGGATCGGTTCTCCCGTCAGTGTCATCTCATTCCCCTTCCCCGGTTGCCCTCATCCGGGATATGGTCAACATTTTTATCGATAATGTTGTCAGGTTGCATGGGGTTCCTTGTAGCATTGTGTCTGACAGAGGTACCCAGTTCATTTCTAGGTTTTGGAAATCCTTCTGCGGGCGTATTGGGATGGAGTTGTCTTTCTCCTCTGCTTACCATCCGCAGTCAAATGGTCTCACGGAAAGAACCAACCAGTCGTTGGAGACCTACCTTAGGTGTTTTTGTTCAGACAACCAGCTTGAATGGGGCAGGTACCTACCTTTGGCTGAGTTTGCCCTTAATAATAGGCATCATGAGTCTCTGGGTACGTCCCCCTTTTACTGTAACTTGGGGTTCCACCCCAGGTCCCCAGCCTTTCTTAAAGGTTGTGACGATATCCCGGGGTCACTGAGACTACCAATCGGCTAAAGGAGGTATGGACTGGTATTCGTCGGCACCTCCAAAAAGCAGTTGACCAGCAGAAGGTTGCTGCTGATAAACACCGATCTCAGGGGGAGGTTTTGAGAGTTGGAGACCTGGTGTGGGTTTCCACTAAGAATCTCAAGCTTAAGGTTCACTGTATTAAGCTTGCCCCCAGGTTTATCGGTCCATACCCTATTTTGGAGGTAATCAATCGAGTTGCATTTAGAGTTAAACTCCCTGGGAATTTAAGGATCCCTAACGTATTCCACAGATCCCTCCTTAAAAAGGCTCGGGAGCCTTTGATACCCCACACTCCACCTGGCCCTGTTATGGTCGATGGTCAGGAGGAGTATGAAGTTGAACAGATTGTTGATTCTCGGAGGGTTCAAAATTCTGTTCAATACCTGGTCCACTGGAAAGGGTACGGGCCAGAGGAGAGGTCATGGGTTCCTAAAAAGCGTATCCATGCAGATAAATTGATTGCGGAATTTCATTCCAGATTTCCGGTCAAACCGGGTGGTGAGAGCCCAGAGGTCTCTCCTCAAGGGAGGGGTACTGTCAGGTCTCTGGCCCCTCAGCGTGGCATCCCTTGCTCCTCGCTGGCCACGAGGGGCAGGGTGTCAACCCCAGGGTTCACATCCAGTAAGGGTTTGCGTTTCATGCGTACATGTCATTCTATGAGACACACTACACGTCCTGGTATCGCTGGGAGACGGGACGCCGTCATTCCCAGCGCTGACGCTAGCCAGGGGTCCCGGGACGCCGGGGCTCCTAGCGTCAGCTGTTGCCAGAAAACCACTACCACTTTATTTCCTGAGTCAGGGAGGTGGTGGGAGGTTTTCTCATTTTCACCCACTCAGTCTTCACCTGAGCTTCCTTGGCCTGAGGGTGGAGATTGGGTGTGATGTCAGCAATGTCATGTGATCCCCGGAGGGCTATTTAAACTAGCTGTTTGCTCTCACACATTGCTGATTATTTCAGTTACTTTCAGTGCTGGAACTAAGCTATCTGGTGAGTGTTTCTCTTTGGTTATCTGCTTCAGCCTTGGTTCTGTGTTCTGCTGGTTCTCGTGTCCTGGTTTATGTTTTGACCTTGCTCTTGTCTCTAACCATTACACTGCATTTATCTCCCAGTACCCTCTGGTAGTTTTTGCCCAACCGTGGTCGGTGTGCCCAGCCACCAGCCGCCTCGCTACTGGCACCTGGGAAGGGCTCTGCATAAGCCCCCCTTCCTGCTGGAAGCGGGTGAAGAGTACCCCGGCCCTCAAGGGTGTTCAGAGCGCGACGGCTTGCGCAAAGCGTGTCTGGTACGCCGCATTTGCTGACCACCAGTTCGGCTTTAGTTCCATAGCCTTACAGAGGCATTGTATGTTGAGTCTGGTTTCAACTTACCATGGGTCACAAAAGACCATTGTATGTTGAAAATATTGTATCCTGAGGCCATTGTATCTTGAGGGATTACTGTACATCTTATGTATATGGCCAGCTTAGGCTACTTTCACACTAGCGGCAGGCCTGATCCGGCAGGTGAAGGGTGCTGCCGGATCAGAACTGCCACAGCGACATGTATGGAGCCGGAACCGCGCTCCGGCCCCACACATGTCACACAGCACATACATACACACAGACACACACACATATACACAAACAAATACACATACATACTTACATGCTCCCGGCAGGTCTTCAGAGCGTCGGAGGAGCAGGATGGCTCGCACAGGTGACGATTCCCCACAGCGCCCTCTGCGCTGTCCTGTCCCTCCGGCGCTCTGAAGACCTGCCGGGGAGCATGTAAGTATGTATGTGTATTTGTATGTATATATTTCTGTGTATGTTTATGTTTGTGTATGTCTATGTCTGTATGTGTGTATTGTGTGTATGTGGTGACGGATCCGTCATGAACTCCATTGAAAGTCAATGGAGGGCGGATCCGGTTACCATTGTGGTCACACCAGACGGATCCGCCCCCATTGACTTGCATTGGGGGTCATTCCGGATCCGTCTTGGTGCGGATGCCTGGACCGGAGAGCAAACCGCAGCATGCTGCGGTTTGTTCTCCGGTCTGAAGACGGAACGGAATGCTTTCAGGAGCATTCCGTTGTCTTCAGTTCAGTTTTGTCCCCATTGACAATGAATGGGGACAAAACTGAAGCGTTTTATTCCGGTATTGAGCCCCTATGACGGAGCTCAATACAGGAATTTTAAAACGCTAGTGTGAAAGTAGCCTTAAGGTTTAATATACTCTAATCAGTTCATGGAGTGTGGCTTCAAAATAACCAATAATGCAAAACTGGCATTAACATAGATCTAACACATTATTTTCATATTTTAAAAGCTACACTATATATGGTATATAAGAATTATATAATGTATATCTGTTCCTGGATGTGAGTTCTCTTCAAGCAGAAGCAATGTGGATGTCATATCATGGACAGTCAGTATGTCCTTTGGTAGCATATGTAATGTTTTACAGACCAGCAAAAGATTCTGATAATTATATCAATTCCCTACAATATTAGTATTAGTTCATAAGCTAATTCTTAAAAGGAGTGTCCCATCAGGAATACCCCTAAATGCTTCCCCCAGTGATCTTCTCTGCAGTTATACACTGTTACCAGAGCGAGGACCACTTTGGCAAAGGACCCCCCCCCCCACCTAATGAAGTCGATATGTCCGTAAACTGTATACAGTACAGCAACAGTAGGCCCTTGTGGCATCTTGCAATGATCAGAGGTGATCAGCTGAAACCCTTTGAATCATTAGTAAGATTTATTAGACAATTGTACATTTTGTTATTGATCAACTCATGTAAATCTGATGAATTTAGTCCTAAACAGTAATTACAGTGAGCTGTTTATGGATTTTAGTATATGGACAAACTTATTTGCATGGCGAAACTAAATCATTTCATTTAGGGGCTGTTTGGTCTCTTACTCTGAAAATATAATTTATCATTGCTTTTAGCAAAAATCATGCCAATAACGAAGTTGGCTTTACTATCCATATTCTGCTCCAGCCAACAATGAGTTAAAAGGAGTAAAGTCTAGACTCAGACACAATTACTATAATCATCTTGTTTATTAACACCTACATATGCCATGGCAGTAAACACACAAGCACTCTGCAGGGAAGGGAGGCAGCATTGCCTATAGGTGTGCTAACCAAGCCTGCTTGTCACAGTGAACTTGGACATCTCATGTCTTCTGCAGCTGTGATCAGCAAGAGGTGACTACTAATGTGCATAGCCTGGTTAGAGACAGTGCTGCTAGTGTTAGGTCCGCTTCTATGTATGGATGATAGGTGCCACACCACCCTTTAGTATTCTGTAACCCATCAGCTGCCAAACAAAGAGCATCACCAGTTCTACAAGAGCTTTCCTGCTGCCAGAGACAAGGGTTCCTAATGCAAATCCCATCCACAGCTTAAGTCAGCTATCCCACTAGGTGCAAAGGGTTAAGCATAACAGCTGTAAACTGCAGCTCTCACTTCACCATGTCTCTGGATCCCTCCCTTCCCTCAGCCCTCTTCTAAAATGAAAATAGTTGGGGAGGGGTGGCTGACTGGGGAGCTGGGGAGGAAGGGGGGATTACTGAAAGTATATTGAAGAAACACAAGTCTATGTAGCAAGATCCTCACATGTAGCAAAGAGCTTCCGATTTTCTGCTATCAGATTGGATTAAGAGATCTTGGCTGGAGCCAGGTTCCCCAGTGACAGAGGATAGAGCTGAAGGAGGATTTTTTGCCTGAGGATTTGTTGAGTTGCATTAGGTCTGACCGGTGCTCGGAGAACATCCTTAGCAGCTGCAGTGGAGGAGATGTGGTGGTGGGATATGAGGAGAGGACTATGGTCTGCGCCGGTTCTCCTGCCTTTACTACTCACTTGTTGCCTGGTCCCTGCTTCCAGCCAGATCCGGTACACTGTCCCAGAGGAGCTGGACCATGGGGCTTTTGTTGGGAACATCGCAGAAGACCTGGGTTTGGATATCTCCAAGCTGTCATCTAGGCGCTTCAGGATCGTGTCTGGAACCAGCAAACAGCACCTGGAGGTGAACCTGGAAAATGGCATTTTGTTTGTGAATGAGAAGATAGACAGGGAAGAAGTTTGTGAGTTCCAGCCGGTGTGTTCATTGCACTTGCAGGTGGTGATGGAGAACCCGCTGGAGCTCTATAGGGTAGAGGTGGAGATTTTGGATATCAATGACAACGCACCCAGCTTTCCATGGCACGATTATGTGCTGGAGGTGACAGAATCAGCCACTCCTGGTGCCCGCTTTCCCCTGGAGAGTGCCCAGGACCCAGATGTGGGCACTAACTCCCTGCGCACCTACAAGCTGAGTCCTAACGGGTTCTTCTCCTTGGAGGTGCAGAGCAGGAGCGACGGAAGCAAATTTGCTGAGCTGGTTTTGGAGAGACCCTTGGACAGAGAGCAACAGAAGACACATCGCGTCCTGCTCACGGCCATGGATGGAGGGGTACCGGAGCGATCTGGCACCGCTTTGATTATAGTAAGTGTTCTGGATGCCAATGACAATGTTCCCACCTTTGACCAGACGTTTTACCGGGTCAGTCTACAGGAAAACGTGCCCCGGGGAACCCTTGTAATCAAGCTCAATGCCACCGATCTAGACGAGGGCACCAATGGGGAAATAGAATACTCCTTCAGCGGGCATGCACCCCAGAAGGTGAGGGACCTTTTTATGGTGGAGCCTCGGAGCGGCAATGTGAGGGTTAAAGGGATTTTAGACTATGAAAAGTCCAATCTGTATGAACTGTACATACAAGCCAAGGACAGGGGTCCCTCTGCAGTGGCCGTGCACTGCCGGGTGCTGGTCAACCTGCTGGATGTGAATGACAATGCTCCAGAAGTCATCCTCACCTCGGTGTCTACACCAGTCATGGAGGATGCTCCTCCAGGGACAGTCATAGCCGTCATCAGCGTCATGGATCGGGACTCTGGAGACAATGGGGATGTCAACTGTGATATTCCAAAAAATGTCCCCTTCCAACTGCACTCGTCCTACAAGAACTACTACACCCTGGTGACCACCGAGGTCCTGGACCGGGAGGCTGTGTCTGAGTACAACATCACCATCAGCGCCAGGGACTTTGGTTCTCCTCCGCTAATGACCAAGAAAGTCATCAACGTGCAAGTGACCGACATCAATGATAACGTGCCCACCTTCGTGCAGCCTTCCTACACTGTGTATGTGATCGAGAATAACCCTCCGGGGGCTTCTATCTGTTCAGTGACTGCCCTGGACCCCGACTCCAACCAGAATGCCTACCTCTCTTATTCCATTATGGAGGGGCAGATCCAGGGCATGCCAGTGTCCACCTATGTGTCCATCAACTCGGACAGTGGAAATATCTATGCCCTGCGCTCCTTTGACTATGAGCAGATCCGGAACTTCCAGATCAGGGTCCAAGCTCAGGATGCTGGCTTCCCTCCACTAAGCAGCAATGTGACTGTCAACGTCTTCATTCTGGACCAGAATGACAATGTCCCTGTGATCGTGTCCCCTTTACCTAAGAACGGCACTGTGGCCACAGAGATTCTGCCAAGGTATGCAGATCCTGGATACCTGGTGGACAAAATCTCAGCCATGGATGCTGACTCTGGTCAGAACTCCCGCCTTTCCTACCAGATACTCCAAGCTACTGATTCCACCTTATTCAGCATTGCCTTATATACTGGGGAGCTGAGGACTATAAGAGCCTTGGGAGACAAGGATGCCACAAGGCACAGACTCTTGATCCAAGTCAGAGACAATGGTCAACCTGCGCTGTCCACCTCTGTCTCCATAGTGTTGACTGTGGTGGACAGCATCCCTGAAACCCCATCAGAACTGAATGATCTTCCCCTAAATTCAGATCCCTCCACCACTTCCTCTCTAACTCTCTATTTAATAGTGTCCCTTGGCTCTGTGTCCTTTACATTCCTAGTGGCCATCATTGTACTCACCATCATTAAATGTCACAAAGACAGACTGTCCCTGCAGGATTACAAGTGCTCCTCCATGCCTACCTGTTGCTGCTGCATAAGATCTGCATCCTCAGGAGATGTATTCAAGAATTCCAATATCAATCTACAAATCTCATCTGGGAATAAAGTTCAAACCAACTGTATGGAGTCTTCAGGGAGTGGTTCACAAAACTACTGTTATAAAGTGTGTCTGACCCCAGAGTCAGCCAAGAGTGACTTCATGTTCCTAAAACCCTATAATTCAACAACCACACAAAACAATGAGAAAATCCCTGAAAAAACAGTCCCAGGAAAAGGTGGACAGAACACTCCAGCTGTAAACAATGCAGTCAATGAGGTAAATCACAGGTTACATTGGAAATATACTCTGCTCTCCCTAGGCTCCAGGTTCAGCAATCCACTGTAGCTTCTAGCAGACTTGAACTCCTATCAGCTAGGGAGCCTTGTGTTCTTAAAGGGACACTAAACCTAAAATCTTCATTCTCTGTTCAGCCTATTGTATATAAATAGTCATTTAGGTTCAATGGGAGGATGTGCCCACATCAGCCCTAGTTAAACTGGTATATCTCCAGAGCTGAACTAGTTATCTACATATGTGGGAATGATATTAGCAGCTCTCCTAGTAAGCATCACTACGGTAAGAGGCAGAGTTTAGGTTTAGTGTCCCTTTAAGGATGCCACTTCTGTTGCAGTGAGCAAAGGGTTACTAGTAGGCTAGACACACCAGCCATGAAACCCCCTTAACTCCCCGTATCTAACATGCTGGTGAATTAATCGCCTGCGTGGAAGGAAAATCTCCAGTGGATGCTTTTTTTACTTAATGTAACTGCTGGAAATAATGATTTCATTAGGCAGTGTGTGCTTTATTACAGCCTCCTGCTCATGTATTCCTCATCTGCATCCAAGGGCATTCATGGAACATCTTGTGTGCGTCCCCAGCTCTATCCTGAGTGTGTCATTTATGTCTCACAATTATTCTCTTCTAACTCCAAGGGCGTCCTTCAGGGTGGACTGAATGGATCTTTTCAGCGGCGGTGTTGTCATTGCTTTACGTGTGACACATGAAATCAGTGTCTGAGAGCTGTGAATCATTGATCAGTGAGCCCATAAATCCTACCTGCTAGGCTGGGGGAGACTGGAGCACCAAGGCTGGGGGTACATATGTCTTTCTTATACACACACTCTCAAGATTAACAAAGCGCCAATACCTGCTGCTCCTGCTGCTGGGAAGACATGCATTGTAATGTGTATTAGGAGATGAAAAGCTCACAGGAGCTATTGTGCTCCAAGGTTACGGTGCCAAGTACACCGCACACATCTCCACCGACAGGCACATACCAATGTCTATCTATCTATCTATCTATCTATCTATCTATCTATCTATCTATCTAATTATCTATCTATCTAATTATCTATCTATCTATCTATCTATCTATCTATCTATCTATCTATCCATATCTCTCTCTGTATATACACACACATCTACCATAAGGTTATAGAGCACGCTCATCTATATATATCTCGGTCTATTATATAATATATCATAATTAGAGAGGCTAGAATCAATTCACCAGGCTCAAGATTTGCAGTGATTCACATCTTGGAGAATGAAACATCATTCTTTACCTATTTGCCCAAGCTGTGTTAGATGAAAGAATCAATCCACCAGGTCTGAGATTCACAGGCTGATGGAGAATCAATGGAAAAGAGAATTTTTAAAGATTCACTCATCTCTAATCACAATTGCTGACCAAGAGAAGGATGTGCTGTCTCCTCTTATCTGTCACATAGAAGTCCAATGACACTCAACCTGTGGCTCAGGAGACATTCACACTACTCCTTGGGGCTCCTATTAGCACTAGAATAGATCTTTAAACCATGCGGTTGACAGTTGTGACAACAATGAATCCAAGCGGAAAATAACATTTAGTATCTGTATGGAGCACACATATGGGATGCTGGGCAGCCGTCATGGCCGGGCTGTGTAATCTTACCACTGTTGTGCCAGGTGTTGTCATTCTAGCATCGCAGCCCCTGATCTCTTGCTATTATCTTATTTTCTCTGATCTACCTGCTCTCTGTTAATTTCATGCTGAATATAAGCACAAAGGAAGGCATGATAAGTGAGGATAATGCAGTTTGCTAAGTCAGCCACCAGATGGCAACATGTCATAAGGAAACACCCAGATACAAGGCACTGTATGTCTTAACAAGCTGGAAAGATAACATAGTTTATTTACACAAACCAGTTTAACACCCCCTGCAAAAGTCCCTTGATTCACGTTACAAATTTCTGACTTGTCACCATTGATTCGCAAATATTCTGCTTAATATGAAAGGGTTTAATGCTAAAGATTAAAGTTGGTACTAAGTGACACTGCTGGGTTAACACGTTAACCCACTGAGTTTGGCGCTTGCTAGATCTGTATGTTAAAAATGCCTAATTAGACAGACTGTACACACGATTTATTATCTTTGACAATTAATTAAATCTAATTTTGATGTATTATTATAATGTACCTTTCCCGACTTTGTCGCTTAAAAAAAACTAATTAGCTGTCAGTACTGGATGAGGCTTGAAACTTCTTTCCTAATACCGCTTGGCTGTTAATAGGGTCCGTGTCAAGCGGCCCACTCTCCCATGTGGCATTAATTGTTTCTTTAATGATCTGAAAATGAATAGGCAGCGATGTTAAATGGACTTTTAACCCTTTCTTTTATTTTTAGCAGGCTCTCTCTGGCCTTCCCCATGTGAAGGGGTTAAAAGGTTCCATATTAATTGGGGCTAAATTACAGAGTTTGTCATGTTTGCACTGTCAAGATCAGCCCCTGAGGACCTATCTCAGGAGCTATGTCTATGGCTGAATGTCAAACTTGGTGGGCCTCATGCACACGATCATATGCATTTTAGCGGTCTGCACAATTCGGATAACGGCCGTGTGCATACTGCAATTTTCTGCTAGCCTCATTGTTAAATGCCTAATATTGTCCATAAACAACAGCGCTCTCCTATGCCAATTTCTTAACCTAACCCCTTCCCTTCAGCTCATAGACCTTTGGCTGCCCACTCTCTTGCCCCTACCTGGTGCTGCCTGAGGCGATTGTCTCACCTGGCCTCATTGGTAGTGCACCCTTGGGTCTACGGACATATGGATGCAGACAGCACACATTTCTAGTGGCCCCATTAAAATGAATGGATCTGCTTCCAGTTTGGAAAAAAAAGCTAATAAGATTCGGAAAATAAATATGGTCATGTGCATGGGGTCTAAGGAGAATAACTACAGCTGAAAATGTCACTGGGACTGAACACAGGACATTATAGGACATGTGACGTGTTCTGATGCTTGAGCCTAATATGATGCCATTACCAACAAGTTGCATCACCTGAATCTCAAGTTGCCCTAGTGAAGTTATTGACTGATACGTCACCCTCATTGCTGTGAATGTCCCATAGATGGCCTAATATTTCTGTCTGATTCACCAATTAGCTAGTGTACTAAGATATCTGGGTTGTTTTTAGTCATGAGAAATATTCCAGATTGTAAAATGATTTAACAACATGTTGTGAAATTGAAGATTGACTGTTCACTGACTGGACCCCCACCAAGCTGATGGTGCTGATGGCACAGTGGGGGTCCGGAGAACGGGCAGATGTCTCACTGTCATAGCCAGCTTATCTAAAGCATTAACAATCTATTTGTAGCTGATTATAAAAAAAAAATAAAATATTTAAGAGGATGTTTTATTTATGGGGATTTTCACAGATTGTAATATGAATATATCTTCATACAGTTTAGTGAATGGATTATAAGAGGATGCAAATAGTGTCAGTTTCAGGAGTTCAGTCAACATATGGGAAAAGGTCATGTAGAAATTAGCACCTTGGACAGCTCCATTCCTGCTCTTTATATTTGGAGACAAATGCTTTCTGTACACACTAGGTTAATGTCAGGATCTGCTACCAATCTGATGTTGGGGGAAACAAGGACTGGGCTTGTTGGGTTTCATCCTGCTTGATCCTGTATTACTGTGCTGACCGGTTGATAGCAGAGACACATAGAATGTGAATTGTTCTGAGATCCCTGCACTATATTCTGGTATTTCCACCTGCCATATTGGCTGTAACCAAAATCATATTGGCTGTAAATTATACTATAAGCATCTGTTGGTGAGGCAGCTATAATTAGTGATGTACCATAGAAAAGTAGTCATTGCCCCTATCAAGTCTCATTAGTTTTATCCTTTAAAGAGGTGTCTTAATATAACAGATATCACTGTCAACAGATATCACTGTCCTCAAATACCACCATTTATCAAAACTGCCTTATTCTAAAATTATTAGCCTGCCATTGTGCCCGGTGGTGAATCTGTATCAATATTCAGTTGTAGGTTAAATCCTGCAGGAAAGAAGTAGGAAGTGTCATTGGTAAGAACAAGGGGCGTGGTTAGTGTCACATGATCTGCTGATGTCAGGACACATTTCACTGCCTTAAAGCATGACGGGGCAGCAGACAAATGACAAACCAGGAAGAAGGATTCAAGCATGGGGGATAAGAGAAAACTGAAAATGAGGTAAATCTTATAGGTTAGCAGACACCAGTGTTACTTGGCCAGTGTTCTACCAGGCTAACCAACAAAGGCGCAAAATTGTAGTGGAGGAGAAAGTGGATGAGGTAGTGGAGTGGATGGCACACTCATCTCAGTCACAGCCGGATGATCTGCTGTCATCTGCTGATACATTACATGTATCACGTGTATTACGCAATCGCTAGACAATAGTACGGTGAGGATTCGTGTGCAATTTGTACGCTCATGCGTACGTGTTCACAGAAGTTGCGTACCTTTTAAAACTGAACGTTCGTTATTAGTGCGCGAATGTTCGCAAAACGCCACATAATAACGTATGAGTTGTACGCAGATTCGCTGAATAGATTCGTAGTATATACGAATCTTATGAAAAGTTTGACAAATATTCGGCGAAGCGAATTTTGAATGATTTGCTCATCTCTATTTATTATGTAGAGAAAGTTAATACAAGTCACTTACTCACTTACTAATGTATTGCACGTATCCATATTTCTTCCTTTGCTGGCTGGATTCATTTTTTCATCACATTATACACTGATCGTTTCCATAGTTACCACCTTGTGAACCAGCAGCTGTGGCCGTGCTGGCACACTATAGGAAAAAGCACTAGCCTATGTGCGCTCCCATGGCCACGGCTACCAGAGAGGTCAGTGCTCTTTCTTATAGTGTGCTGGCATTACCACCACTGCTGGACTGCAGGCTGGTTATAACCATGGAAACTATCAGTGTATAATGTGATGGAAAAATTAATCCAGCCAGCAAAGTAGGCAATATGGATAATAACAATACATTAGTAAGTGGCTTGTAATAACTTTCTCTACATGAAAAATGTAATTTGCTAAAGTGAGACAACGTACTAATTTATTGTGATTGTCCATATTGCCTCCTTTGCTGGCTTGATGCATGTTTCCATCACATTAAACTCTGCTTGTATCCAGGTGTTACTCCACTGTTGTGAGCTCCCATGGTCCTGGTCTCCAGAGAGGCCGGCTCTTTTTTCTATAGAGTGCAAGCACGGCCACTGCTGATGGATTGCAGGGTGGTCGTAACACCTAGATATGAGCAGTGTATAATGTGATGGAAAAATGAATCCAGCCAGCAAAGGAAGCAATATGGACATTCACAATACATTAGTAAGTGCCTTGTATTAACTTCTTTGTCTACATGACAAATGGCACTTGCTGAAGTGAGGCAACCCCTTTAAGAGCAGTGCAAACAAACCTAAGGCACCCATGGACTGTAAGAGAGTCTATTGGATTTCCGTTTTGGTGTCCGCCATTTTTTGCTAGACAAAATATTTCTGCATGCTGCCGAAATTTGTAACAAAGGATACTCCAAGACAGACATGAAAAGAACTTCAGCCGGTTCTCCACTCAGGCTAGGGATTGACAACCACTCAGACACTATAAAATTAAGCAGTTGTCACTTTTGTAGCATATATACGACTGGAACCTAAAGTGGATAAACTCACGGTATAGATCATGCGGTGTAAATTCTACTGGAGGCTTGGGTTGATATTAAAGCTTAACATGTTGCCTGCAGTGTGGTCTCCTCTTTCATACCTCATATGATACTGAATCAGGTAGATGCCTTCTGCATGGGAGACCTTTGCTGAGGCGTATGAGTCACCCAATGACACTCACGGATCTTGGACATTCATTGATGCCATTTAACTTATACCCTCTAGTGATCGGCTCTCAGAACAATCAGGCTCATCATTGATATCACTGTCTCTCACTAGATGTCTTGTCAAACCACAGAGAGATTTATTGAAGTGGGCAGGATGGCAGTACTAAATGCCATGACCTACATAGATCTATTAGACATGACCTATATAAATCTACTTTAAGTATGAATTGTCACAGAAAATAAAAATATTATCTGTGTCTGCGTCCATTTTAAAACCCAAGTTGGCGGATAATAGGCTGTAATATTGTCACTTCCCGTAGACATATATTAGGATTAATGGAGCGATTCTCATAGCTGATCTGTAATGTGCATATTGTCAATGGCATTGGAACACAAATAATGTGTACTAATGAACTTCCCCTGATTATTTAATCAGTGAAATCATTAGCATTTATATCTCCACTATTATACTCATTTTCTTCGGCGATGTTTATTTTTTGTTCCATGCAATCTCTATTTTTGGCATTTATTCTAGTTGTAAATGCACAGTTTTCTGTTCCTTGGAGAATTCAGAAATGTCTTGAGTTTCAATCAGTATGAGCCCTACTGATGTGATTTTTGCTGCCTTTCAACTTCACTGTTAGAAGGGCAGACAAGCTGCAAACTGGAGTTCAAATGTTCCATTTAATATGGTCACAGTTAAGCTGGCAGACGGATTTTCCCATGTGGCCAATTCCAAAGACACAAGCAATTTGATGGGAAAACGCCATTTCTTACTGTTCTCTAGACTTTCTTCTAGTTTTTACTTATTTTTGGTCTTAATGAAAATGAGAAACTTTGGGCAACAGAATAAAAGTTTCAGCACATTTAATAATGAAAATGTTTCAGGAACTTACCGGAGCTGAATATATATAGGAAAGTCTACTGGGGAATATAAGTTCCCTAATTGCTGCTGATACAATTTTCAATATACTTTATGTATCAATTCCTCACAGTTTATACAATCTCAGCTTACCTTTAATTGTATAAAGGGTTATTCCCATCTTGGACATTGGGGGTATATTGCTAGGATATGCCCCCAATGTCTGATAGGTGCGGGTCCCACATCTGGCACCAGTATCTGTACTTAGAATGAAGCCCACAAAGTGCTGGAGTGCACACTGCGCTTGCGCGGCCGCCCTCTGTTCATTTCTATGGGAATGCTGAAAATAGGCGAGCAGCGCGCTCAGCTATTTTTGGAAGTTCCATTGAAATGAATGGAAAGCGCACTGCGCAAGCATGGTCACCACTCAATTCAATGAATGGAGGGTATCTTTGCATGTGCGGTGCGCCCTCTGGCACTTTGCGGGCTCCGTTCTAAGTATAGGTATAGTGATATGTCCCCAATGTCCAAGATGAGATACCCCGTTAAACAGGACCTGTCACCTCTCCTGATAAGTTTGTCTAATAACTATGTGCATTCCCCATGTAATGACTATTCAGGAGTATCTATTATGCGTTATTTCCTTGTAATTCCTACTAGAAGTTAATAGATTGCCATCAGTCTTCAATAAAGGTCCATATGAGTGTTACCAGTTTGCGGTGTGTCCAAGCACACACTGACTGATTGGATAGTGTCACAGTGTGGAAATACCCCCGACTGGTAACACCCATTTGGACCTTTATTGGAGACTGCTGACAACTTCTAATATTAATAACAGAGGATTGGCACAATACAAAGCTACATAAAAAGATGCTCTAGAATTGTTAGTACATGGAGAATGCAAGTAGCTACTAAAACAGACACGTCAGTAGAGGTCCTCTTAAGTCCAGTGTATAAAAATCTCATGATCATGTTAGGGTATATTCACACAGATGAGGTCTTCACAGAGAAACACACCCTGTAAACCAAAGCAGAAATCTGAGATAGACTCTTGGATTTCTGCAGCAGTTTAGCATTTTGCATGCTGTGGATCCACCCACAAGTGGACACCCGCTGTGTTTTCTTGTGGTTTTCACACAGGAACCACACCAAGAAAGGCAAGCAAGCATCTTGTAAAAAATAAGGAATATAGTATATTAGAAAGTTGTATAACTTTTCATTATGCAAAGGAAAGCTTGCTGAACATAGAAGACCTTTTTGGTCCGAAACAGCCTGAATTTATTGGATTGAAATATAGGGACAGTCCCTGCAAATTCGGAACTGTTGGCAACCATGCAGTTGTGAGCTGGGAGAACTGCATTTCATACTCTATTTTCTAGGGTCATGCTTTCCTTAAGGGCTGTTTCACACAATCATGTGCAGACCGGAAATCACGCTCTGTGTGTGAGTGTGATCCTCCGTTCTGGACTTGCAGGAGCGAAGGGCATTATAATGATTTATAAAGCTGTGTGCCTCTGCTTGACCTTACTGCTACAGAATCATAGTGACATAAAGCTGTCACTATGATCCTGTATCAATAAAGTCATGCAGAAGCACATAGCATTATAAATCATGATAATGCCGTGCGCTCCTGCAAGTCCAGAACGAAGATCACACTCACACACGGAGCGTGATTTCCGCAATGGACTCGCTGGTGTGAAACAGCCCTTATATTTCTTATTGTCTGCAGTAAACTCCTGAACTCCCTCTAGTGGTAACTGCAGGTAACCAAAATGTTGTAACACAAAACAAGGTGGGGGGGAATTTGTCATTCCCACACGCCACTTTTGTGGAGAAAAAAAGTCAAAGCAACCATAGATTTCTGTTTAGGTACATGGGCTGCTGGAAGATGTGCCTAATATATGAAAAGTCCTGCGCCTCATAAATTAGGCGCATCTTTCAGCGGCGTAAAAAGACGGTCTATAATAAATTCTCCCAGTGTTTATAATGTAGATTTGGGGCACTGTAACAGAAAAATATGTATGTATCAAAAAATGATTCCACAGAGGATGTGGATCTAAATCAAGCGTGTTGCTGGTTATTCTATAGATGGATGTTTGCTATAAAATTTTATGTATATATATATATATATATATATATACAAAATTACAAAAAACGGACAGCACCTCCTACAGGTGAGAGTCAGGTGCAAGCTACCTGTTGGCTAATTAGATACTAAACAGAGAATGGCAGCAGCACTAGATAAGCCATGAGACATAAAATGAACATGAAATGAACATGTAAAGGAGTAAAAAAAGCACAATTGCTATGTAGTATATAAAGTATATCAAGTGGAAGCTCTTAGCGCATATAAATGATCATAAATATGTCGGGCTCATCCACCAACGATCAAGGTGGCTTCCAATCGGATGAGTCCTACACTAACACTGACCTGCATCCTACATAAACCGGCAGGCCCATATCAGGAGAACACCATACCTGGTCAGAAGCTGCACCAGTGTGAACAGGAGTGCTAAATTCCCAGAGGAGGCCAGTCTTCCTCTATATATACAAAATTACAAAAAACGGACAGCACCTCCTACAGGTGAGAGTCAGGTGCAAGCTACCTGTTGGCTAATATATATTGTTGTTGTTGTTGGCTATATATATATATTTATATATATACAGTATAATGGGTATATACAGTACAGACCAAAAGTTTGGACACACCTTCTCATTCAAAGAGTTTTCTGTATTTTCATGACTATGAAAATTGTAGATTCACACTGAAGGCATCAAAACTATGAATTAACACATGTGGAATTATATACTTAACAAAAAGCTTTGATTACTGCTTTGCACACTCTTAGCATTCTCTTGATGAGCTTCAAGAGGTAGTCACCTGAAATGGTATTCCAACAGTCTTGAAGGAGTTCCCAGAGATGCTTAGCACTTGTTGGCCCTTTTGCCTTCACTCTGCGGTCCAGCTCACCCCAAACCATCTCGATTGGGTTCAGGTCTGGTTACTGTGGAGCCCAGGTCATCTGGCGTAGCACCCCATCACTCTCCTTCTTGGTCAAATAGTCCTTACACAGCCTGGAGGTGTGTTTGGGGTCATTGTCCTGTTGATGAATGATGGTCCAACTAAGCGTAAACCGGATGGAATAGCATGCCTCTGCAAGATGCTGTGGTAGCCATGCTGGTTTAGTATGCCTTCAGTTTTGAATGTCACAGTGTCACCAGCAAAGCACCCCCACACCATCACACCTCCTCCTCCATGCTTCACGGTGGGAACCAGGCATGTAGAGTCCATCCGTTCACCTTTTCTGCGTCGCACAAAGACACAGTGGTTGGAACCAAAGATCTCAAATTTGGACTCATCAGACCAAAGCACAGATTTCCACTGGTCTAATGTCCATTCCTTGTGTTCTTTAGCCCAAACAAGTCTCTTCTGCTTGTTGCCTTAGCAGTGGTTTCCTAGCAGCTATTTTACCATGAAGGCCTGCTGCACACAGTCTCCTCTTAACAGTTGTTGTAGAGATGTGTTTGCTGCTAGAACTCTGTGTGGCATTGACCTGGTCTCTAATCTGAGCTGCTGTTAACCTGCGATTTCTGAGGCTGGTGACTCGGATGAACTTATCCTCCACAGCAGAGGTGATCTTGTTCTTCTTTTCCTGGGGCGGTCCCCAGTCTATTCAGTAGGACTATCAGCTGTGTATCCACCTGACTTCTGCCCAACACAACTCATGGTCCCAACCCCATTTATAAGGCAAGAAATCCCACTTATTAAACCTGACAGGGCACACCTGTGAAGTGAAAACCATTTCAGGTGACTACCTCTTGAAGCTCATCAAGAGAATGCCAAGAGTGTGCAAAGCAGTAATCAAAGCAAAAGGTGGCTACTTTGAAGAACCTAGAATATAAGACATATTTTCAGTTGTTTCACACTTTTTTGTTAAGTATATAATTCCACATGTGTTAATTCATGGTTTTGATGCTTTTAGTGTGAGTCTACAATTTTCATAGTCATGAAAATACAGAAAACTCTTTGAATGAGAAGGTGTGTCCAAACTTTTGGTCTGTATTGTATAATATATATATATATATATATATATATATATATATATACTTATATATGCATAAAAACATGCCATCCTCCTAGAAAGCAATTCTTCTATAATATATAGCAGACCCCTTAGGTATTTTACTATTATAGTTGTTGATGTTACTTTCTTAGTGGAAAGCTTTGTGTTCTGCCCCAACCCTTCTACTTTAAAGTGAGTGTTAAAATGCTATGTTCTGTAATAATTGTAGTGTGGATAATCACTGGATTTAGATAGGTGGGATGTTTTCTTGCTGCGGCTGAGATCATTAATTCATTAATGTGAGTTATAAGCTTTACTGTTGAATGTGATTGATGTCCATATCTTGTATAGAGAGTCCATTATTATCCCCTCTCTCTCTTCTTATTGCTATCTGTTGAGAAGGCTCCATTGTAAAAGCGTCACTGTTTGTCATCTCACTGGGGTCATATTTCTCTTTCCTCTTGATCGGTAGGAAAGACTGAACTTGATAAAGTCGCAGTACAGCACTATGTAACATGCCGTATAATGGAACGCTAATGTTTTCTAAAGGCATAGCTGTTGTATGTGGCCATTCATTTATTCTTTGTGGAGACATAGTTGATGAAATCTGTACAGGATGAATCATGCAGAAGATATTACATTGCTTTTTAATGCTCTTTAATCAATACTATGTGCAGGTGTACTGTATATTGTATGGTACTGAGCAGAAAGTTACCTGTGGTCAAGGTTTCCTCTAAATGTCTTGTGAAACGGTAAAGATAAAAATTAATAAAATGACATGGAAAAGGCTACTAATGAGCATGCTGAGAACATCAGAGTATGCACCTTAAAGAGAGCCCTGTTTATCCCCCACTGGACTTAGCAGTTAAAAGAATACGACTCTTAAGAGAACCATTTTGTGGTCCCATTATTGGTTGCTTCCCCTAAAATGAAGTCTAGATGTAGCGCTCCTAGCAAGGGATACAGACTGGCAAGCTGACACTTTGCCAAAATAACATTTACTGTAGAAGTTTTCAGTGCTATATGGCTACTAGGGGCAGTATTTCTTAATAATTAATAGAATCCACTGTCATCAAATCTGTTACTAGTGACCTCTCTGTCCAACTTCTTGCATATAAGTATGATCCTGTTCTTTGCACAATAATTCCAATGCAGCTGGTTACTTAGGTGGAAGTATCTTCTTTATTATGAAGTTCCAAGTTAAACAGAGCTCAAAGTGTCCTGCAAAAAAAAAGCTGTCATATGGCTACATAGAAAAATAAAAAAGTTATAACTCATGGAATGCAAATATGAAAAAAATCGCCTGGTCAGTAAGGCCCAAAATATACTGGTCATTAAGGGGTTAAGAAAAATGATCAGAACTCAGAACAAAGCCTCATATTAAAGAAAGAAAAAGCGTTTTAATTAGGCTATGTCACAGCTATGTGTCTATGCAAACAGCTTGATAGGGAGGTTGCTGGTGACAGATTCCCTTTAACAGTGTTTTCCCCAGTGTTGACCCCCAAGATAAAATCAATTAAGAACTGGAATGTATTTAAGATATATAAAAAAAACAAACAGGCTACACACCTATTCACTGCTACTCCATTCCACTACTAAGCGTCCCATTCCCGCTGTTACAGGTCCCCGTGACCAGAAGATTGATGTCCCATCTGTCGTCACCCTAGAGGTTGTCACTGCTGAGGCCAGTGAATGGCTGCAGTATTGCATATGATCACAGATCAGATGTCATACTTCTGATTCACAGGAGCAGTGGGGATGGGACCCTCAGCACTTGGTTTGGAGCACCGCTGAATAGGTGAGTTGGCTTCTTTTATTCTTTTAAATGCATTCCAGGTCTTAAAGGGGTTGTCCAGGCTACAGACATCATTAGGAAAGGTCATTAATATCAAATGGACAGTGGTCCGACTCCCGGCTGCTCCACCGATCAGTTGTTTGAAGAGGCTGTGGTGCACATACAAACGCTTTGTCCTCTTCGATGTTTACCTGCACACTGTCTCTATTGTAACGGCCATGCAGTGTAATTACAGCTGTTCAAGTTACTGGGAGAGGACATTGTAATTACACAGCACCGCCACTACAAGGGAGATGGCATGCATGCAGACATTGAAAAGGACGTAGTGCTCACGTAATTGCCATGGCGCCTTAAAACAGCTGAAAGGTGGGGTGCTGAAAATTGGACCCCTGACGATCTGTTATTGATGAACCATCTTGAGGACTGGTCATCAATATCTGTAGCTCAGTCAACCCCTTTCATTTGTTTTAGTTTGGGGATTGGACAACCCCTTTAACACTTTCTGAAATGTTGTTTAATAGTCTCATACGTTCCTTTTTTTAAATGGAAGGTGAGCGGAACCCAAAATAGGGAGTAAAATAAGGAGGGAAAAGCAGCATCTAGGTGTAGAAATAAAAAGCAATATAAGCAGTATTAAAAGTAGTTCTGTCAGGTGTTGCGCTCACCAGAGTCCATTGATGGATGGGGGAGACTTTGGTCTTGGAATGGAAAATGCGTTTTGACCTTGCTGCAAGGTCTTCATCAGGAATGTTCCAAGATTGAAACGGATTGTATGTTTTGTGTAATAATGAGCTCAGGCTGTAGATACTGTTACCTGTGTTTTCTGTGTTTTCAAACTCGTGGCCCTCCAGCTCTTGCAAAACTACAACTCCCAGCATGCCCCAATTGTAGGCTCTCCTGGCATGATGGAAGTTGTGGTTTTACAACAGCTGTAGGGCCACGAGTTTGAGATCTCTGATCTAGAGTGTCCTAAGCAACGCAGTGGCAGGCTGTCAATTTTTGATCTTCTTACCTCTTGTTTTCTTAAAGAAAATTTGTCGTTAGAAAAGGACCTTTTGTTTAAACCATGTTTTCATATTTAACATTTTTAAATAATTTTTGATGATGTTATTTTTCATGTCCCTATCTGTATTTAAAGAAGAACTCCTGCAAAAAAAATTATTCCATGTCCTGCTAGAAATGTACATGATGTAATCTATAGTGAATGTCATTTTCTTACCAGTAGCTGAATTTTTTAGTTATATCATCCTGAATTATCTGTGTCATGTGACTAGGAATTAGACCCAACAACTTACACAGCACCTTGTGTGGACAGGAAGTCTAATTTTCTATGCATTCCTATGGGAGCCTCACTTTCAGTCTTATAGGAATGAATAGAGAAGTGACTGGCTTGCTGTCCTGGGTCAGTTGGAGGTCAGGGAGTTGGTCACATGACCCAGCTACAATAAGAAGAGAGTGGAAACTCTCAATTTCAGCCTCTGATAAGAAAATGACATTCACTACAGATTATATCATGCACCTTTCTAACAGGTCAGAGAATAAAATTTTTTACGGGAGTTCTTCTTTAAACAAAAACCCATAAAATCCGTTTTCGCCCTGACCACTAAAGCCTGTATTACACCTGCCTCCATAGCAACTATCTTGCAGTGTAATACTGCCGCTGATTGCCCGATGAACGAGCAAACTTGTTCATCAGACAATCCTAATCTTTTGACATGTTAAAAAATAATTGTTTGCAGATGGCAGATTGTGGAGTGTAATCACGTTCTGCTGTCTGCAGACATCTAGACAGCATTAGGATGAGTGATGGCACAGCGATCGCTCCTCCCCATTTTGAGAAGGAGATTGCTTGCTGTATGTAATAGCAGCGGTCTTCTCTGCTAGCGATTGGCAGGAAACTTGGCAGGAAAATTGTCTGCCACAACATGCTGTGTAATACCGCATTAAGCCTAATAATAGGTGCCACTTCTTCGTCTGTACAGATTACTTTACGGCAGTTACTACACAGAGGTGATATCATTACAGGCATAATTAGAAGGACAGATAAGACAGGATCCACCATTCACAATACGCAACGATTGTGTCTATGGCCCATGGGTCTGCCATAAAGTAATTTTCTTAAAGGGGTTGTCCACTTTCTGGTTATTGTTGATCAATGTGTTTGTGAGATGATTATATGGCACTTACTAATATAGACTTTGTTGAAATTCTGCACCATTATTTACAAAGTCTTTTGTGCTGTCCACATATCCTGTCCATAAGATGGCCGCTGATGGAGGGTCATGTGACCTGGCAAATTACCTCCATGTGATGTCTCCTCCATTCAAACACACTGCACTAAACTCTCAACAGAACAAGTGCAGATGACAGGTGTAGTGTATTTGAATGGAGCAGGCATCACATGGACGTGAATTGCCTGGTCACACGACCCTCCATCAGCGGCCATTTTATGGACAGGATCTCTGTGTGGACAGAACAAAAGACTTTGTAAACAAAGGAGCATAGCTTATAAAATATAGAAAATGGTGCAGAATTTCAATGAAGGCCATTTTACTAATTGCCATATAATCATCACAAGCACATTGGTCAACAATAACCAGAAAATGGCCAACACCTTTAATGCTTTCTAAATGCTGTTAAGAACAGCTCAGGCAACATGGCAGTCCTCATAATCATGTTCAGGAAATAAAATAAAAAAAACAGAAAATGCGAAATGATAAAAATGTGCTGCTTTCTGGTTTTGACTGGCAGAAAAATCTTTTGGTGACACATTTGTCTCATGTGGGGTTGTCTCATGAATAGAATCCCTTATTGAAATCAAACCAGCCCCCGACATGCATGTCCCATCATTTAAAGAGAACCTTTCACTATGAAAATGCGAATTAGTTCACAGGCACCATGTTATAGAGCAGGAGGAGCTGAGAAGATTGATGTACAATTTTATGAGAAAAGATTCAGTATAACCTTTATTTCATTCATTTAAATTCCTGCTCATTCTGGGCTTTGAAGTCATGGAGGCGGTCCTATCAGTGATTGGCAGCTATCTCTACACAGTCATAGAGAGAAAGCTGTCAGTCACTGACAGGACCGCCTCCATGACTTCAAAGCCCAGAAAGAGCAGTAATTTTTATGGGTAAAATATTAGTTTTTTACTGAATCTTTCCCCACAAAACTATATATGAATCTGCTCAGTTCCTCCTCCTCTATTACAAACTGCCTGCTGCTCAGACACAACGTTCAGCATTACAGGTTCCCTTTAACTGCATACAACTACTGCTGCCATTTCCGGGGGAAGTTATGGCCAGTCATACACGCTTACTGGCCACATCGATCATAGCAGGAGATTCCTTACTCCAGTGGAGAGATTTCTGAGCATGCTCTGTATTGAATTCATTCTGAGCGTGACCGCACCTGCTTGCTCTTGAGATTGGTTGGTGTCGCAGCTGCTAGACCCCAACAATTTGACATAAGTCATGAAGTAAATTGCATGAAAGCGCTTTTAAGCCACTGAGCAATTAGTCTAATTATCCTGGCTAATGAATACCCTCATTCTAGGAGACAAATACATTTCTGTGTGCGGGGCAATTTATTGTAGTCAATGTTATTCACTCTAGACGAAGACCGAAATGAAAGCCTTAAATACTGAACCGGGATTCCTATTTTTGCATATGAACTATTGTAATGGATTCAATGTCACTGTGTTACTAGACTAATGCATGGGAGACAGCTCTGCGATACAAGGGTATATTAAGCAGACAGAGGAAGGGCACGTGACTGATCAACTTTTGAGTCTCCAGCTGTTGATTAAAGTTTAACTTCTTTCCATCACTTTTAGGTTAAGACGGAGATAATGCAATTTCATCCAGACAGTATCATTTATGTAACTTGTTTGTCTTCGAATTCCACTTTGATTGCAATCACTTAGGGTTTTTTTTGCATGTTTTGCTGCTTTAAACGCAACATTATGATTTTAGAACAATTTCTGCTATCAGGATTTGGCATTGTGAATTTGTAAAAAAGATCTTATGCACGTAATCACTCCATCTTTTTCCTTGATACAATTAATTGCTCATGTATTGCTTTAGAGATATGCAGACTTTTCTCAGCCGTCTGCAGAGGCTTGCTAGGGTCATTTAGAAAGTACATGCACATATTTATGTGCCTGATTTATGCACATTTGCACAAATGATTGCATTAATATTGTTTTCTGGTTTGTACAAGGCTACAAGTTAACTCTTGTGTTTCCTTCAAACCAGTATTAAATACCTTACACAGAGTAAAGCTCGGAGCACACAAGGCCCTTACAACCTACTGGCACTATGCCTATAGGAAGTGCCTGTGCATGAAATCAAAGCCACACAGGTACAGTATTGGTTGATAGATGTCCATAAGGGTACCGTAGATCCGGACTATAACAATGGGGGGAGGGCAGAAGTTGCCATTGCACAATGACCTAGGTCCTTACATCATGTTTTTATGTTTAACAAATTTTTAAATAATTTTTGGTGATGGTCCATAAAATCCTGCAGTTTTTGCACAGGCCACTAAGTCTAATAATTGTCGCCATTTCTTGGTTTGTAAAAATCACTTTACTGCAGTTACCTTCTTATCTGTCATTCTAATCCTGCCTGTAATGATATCAGCTCTGTGTATAGATAAGACAGGATCCACAATTCACAATAGGTGATTGTCAAAGCTTATCTATTCTTTCCTTGTACAATGACCTCTGCACAGGTCACAGAGCATGCCTACAAAACTATCCCATAGAAGTCATTAGTCCCCTCAGTCCTTTTGTGTCTATGGCACATGGGGCTGCTGGAAAGCAATTTATTTTAATACTTTCTAAATGTTGTTAAGAACAGCTCAGGCAAGATGGCCACCCCCATAATCACGTTCAGCAAACAGAATAAATAAATCTGCAATTAAAAAATAAAAGCAGATTAGTAAAAAAATACCATATTTTTTCGCCCCATAAGACTCATTTTTCCCCCCAAAAGTGCATCTTATGGGGTGAATACTAATGAGCGCTTCCATTATGCAGTCCATGTTTTGTCCGTGAAGGATTGTGTTTGGTTTGTTTGTCCGTTTTTTGTTCCGTGTAATTGTATCATCCATATTCCACAGATATTGCTCAGCTGAAAATTAACTTCAAAAGCATCTCCTATCAGTTGTCAGTGAAAAACAGGCCAAACACGGGCGCAACATGGATACCGATCTGATATTGATGATCTATCGTTAGGCCATCAATATCAGAGTCTCGGAAAATCCCTTTAAGTATGCAGTGACTAAGAGATTCTATGGTATGGTATAATGAACCCATCATAAAGGTGGAAAATCACAAGTTGTGGCTCCAAGTTGTAGGCGAGTCCAAACTGACTGGCGGAGCAACACACGTCGGCAGATACAACAGAGGTAGGCAGGGCCAGCAATACCGTAGTTTATCACAAAATACCACCCCAGCAGAACCAAATACCACAGTGCAGCATTCACGAGGGCTTCAGTGACTGCTGGCCTAATGAATAATTACCAAATACTCTTAGCATTAATTAATGCTGAGAGCCTCAGATCGTAATGTACCAGGCTAGCAGCCATGAGAAGGCCTTGGGCGGCCTCCTTGGCATCGGCCCACCAGGAAATTTCACTGTAGGGTCTATGGCCAATCTGCCCCTGCCAACACTACACAGACTGGCAATTGGTTTGGCTTATGCAGGACATGAAGGTGTAGGAGAGAGATGTGCAGGTAACAGCTAAGAACTTACTCAAGGAGGGCCTCATTTCAATTTCAAGACGTGGTGGTCCCTCTAATGTGTAGTCCACCTACCATTCTGTTGATTATCATAAATATACCATGTAGCTATCGTACATGGAAATCTCATGACCCACATTAGAGATCTGTATAGTCTGCTATATAAGCTGCAATCACGGACCTATTTTGAGAAGATCTGTACATGAAATACCGAAGAGTACATTTTCCTTGATGCAGAAACCCATCAATCTATAACGTTCCCCATATAAAAATAATTAAACACTAGTAAAACAATGACAAAAGAATGAAAGATAATAATGTATTCAAAGGAGGATACAATACAACAGAGGGAACAGGCAGGAAGAGTTTTATGTTAGAAGTGAGCGGCGGTAAGGAACATTTAATTTGAGAATTCCTGAAAAGAAGTGGTCTCCTGCTCACCTATATTATACCGCTGTGCAGTCCCACGTGCATACTTTACAGTGCCGAATATTACACACATCAATATGTTTTATAAACAAACCGCGGCCTGAACTGTTCTGATAACCCGAAACATAATTACCGTGCCTCAAAAATTAATTACTGTGTTTTACGCTCAGTGCCTTGAATCTTGATGCTTTGCAGGAACTATTAGTAATAGATTGCCAGCGCTATGTTGGCAGCCATATATTACTAGATTAGTTTGTTGATGTTTTCTCGTGTTCTGTTGTCTGAGCTGTAAATGTGTTCTCGCTGTAAGAAATGACAAACATAATGTTCCGTTTCACATCTAAAAATTATTTTACTAGGGCGAAAAAAATGTCACAAGGCCACATAGGGAAGAGAGAGAGAATTAGATTCCAATTACGCACTGCTGTGACAAAAATTAAAGACAGATGCACAAAAATCTAGATTAATTAGGTATTAATGCTGGAAAATTAGACTGGGAAGCAGCACATGGAAAAAAAAATAAACAGACTAAATTCCATAAAATGAGTCGTACGTCTTCTGTAGTAAAGTCCATTTACAAGGTTATAAAAAGGCAAGAACAATTTGATGCAGTGTGAGCCAGCGTACACATATAAAACCACCGGGTGATGCGTGCCCTGCTTCAGCCGTCTTAGGCTGTAAGTTTTGTTAGCCTGTAAAATAAAGAATTTTAAAGGAGAGCTCCACATAAAGCTGGAAGTGGACTGTTACTTGGAATTTTTACTGGTAGAAATGCTCCAACCCAGTGGGTCCTGCACCTAAAGGGGATAGTCCTGCTGTCAGCTGAGAAGTGGATACAATTGTATATTCCTTGGAATCCAGACTGATACACTGAAGCAAACAATCAGAGAGTGTTGCGTGGCTTCTTGTGTGTGTGTTTCTATGGGCATTTTTCTATGCAGTTGCAACTACCATTTTCCGAAAGTGACAATAGGAAGTGCAGCCATATTGTTTGTCACCTTTGAATTAGCTTCACAGAAACGGATAGTAAACCGGTCACTATTATTATTTTTATATAAATATAATTACAGTTGCCCATAAGTTTCTAAGAAGCCAAACTTAACTCCTTAAGGACCACCCACTGTCTTTTGTCATCACTATGTTAGATGGAGCACAACCTTCTGTGAACACCCCTGCTCTATGAATGAACACAATCGCTTTGGTTTGTAGAGCAGCCTTTTGCTCTAGAGCCAGGATTGAAGGTGGTTCCAATCCCAACTATTAACCCTTTGATTAGCTCAATCTGTGAACACAGCATGAAGAAACCCTTGTTTGGGTCCCAGTTATCTTACTGGAGGCAGGATAAGCCCTCTGCAGTCAGTCATGGGTACCTTAAAAGGACCCCAGGACTGTAAATTCAATAATCCTGCTGTTAGGGCACACTGGTGTTCCCCTAACCACAGATAATAATGTATTAGCATGCAGGAGTGTGCTTATACATTATACGTATAAAATAATTTTGTAATTCCTTAATTGGATTATAACAAAATGTTATAAAATAATCTTAAACATTTTGAAATGAAAAAAGCTTGGAAAAAACTAATTGATTATTATTTTATTGTGCGTACTTAAAAAAAAAAAATACATTTATTAGGTATCCACATTACCAAAATAACCTGAACAACTCATTTAACAGGTTATTTAGTGTGAAATATGTACCGAATAAACAATAACATTAAAAAATAATGTTGTCAAAATTGTCAAACTCAAACATTGCTTTTTCATATTTGCAACGCCAAAAAAGTTAAGTGATTTCTATACATTTATACCTTCAAACAGCACAAAACAATGCAAGTTTTTTCTCTCTTTTTGCTGCCCATAGCAACCAATCACAGTACAGCTTTCAGTTTTTTTTTTGCAGCTTGCACTATAAGAAATTAATGTTGTGTGATTGGTTGTTATGGGGAACAAAGTCTATGGAGGTCTGTTATTAAGACCATCGTTTTAGACGCCGGTCTTAATACCCCTTTAGCTAGTGATGGATTCGCAGGGGTGTCGGCCTCTACATAACAGGCGCATCCAAGGCCTGTCTCATGCTTACATGCCTCTAATTTACCAACTGCAATGTTGGTGTGGAAGTACTTATGAAAGTTGTCCATTTACTACATGTATATAAAGTCTAGGCAATCCTCTGTGACCCAGATCCTATATGGGAAGAGAACATTCATTCCCAACCATTGCCCATGTAAATCTGGAAGTTATTAGCTGACAAATGAACAAACACTTGTCGGCTGATTGGATCTTTTATGCAGGTCTCCCGTGTTGCCGAAAATAATGATACTGTATTGTGACCAATCATACTAATGCAGTCCCTGATAAAATTTGAATTACACCTTGTAAAAATGACTTTTAGGAGACACAAGTAGCAAGCAAATCTTTTTCAGACAGCTTCAAGCAGCTAGGATACATTGGCTCACCCAGAGGCAAAACCTCTGACTCAATAATGGACCTTAGAGGTCCAGCAGAGGACAACTCCAGTTGGAGATGACTTTGGATCTAGTCACTTTCCACTGGTTTCTATTTTAATAGATCAATAGCTTGTTTTACAAATTACCTATATCATAATTAACAAATAATTCATATATTAACAGAATATACATGATTATTCAATGTAATCTTTATTTACAAAAAGGTATATAGTTCCCTGGATATATTTTTTACGTCACTCCATGTATTTTACTAACTGTCCTTGCTCTTTAGCTTCCCCTTTGTTTGGTCTTGACTCTATTAGAGCATCACACATTACACTAATCAATACAATGCTCTTCTGTGGGCATCTTTATCTAGGCCTATCAAAAGAACGAAAGAGCTGTCATACTGTTATTCCAATTCTGCTATTATAATGACGATTACCCTGCAGATAAGATCTTCCCTTCAAAGTCGCAGTAAACTGACAATTGATTACCTATCTATATAGGAGGTCTTATCATTTGTGTTCATTGCTACAGAACCAAAATAGTTTGTTATTATTTTTCAATGCCAAAATTAAAAAGAAAAACTGGGAATTTAAAAAAATGCTGTCTATGAATATTGAGTTTAAAAAATACACCTTTCTGATAGAAGTGGCTTTAAACCAGTTAGATAAACTTGACCTTTTCAGTGGCTTTTGGGATGTGATATCACAGTCAAATTATAAACTCAGAGCTATAGTTTGCAGCCCTCGTTCTGCTGGACAGCGACAATCGTGTGATCAGCTGTGTTTCTGACGGGAACACTGCACAGTGCAGAATTAAAGGTCCTGCTCCCGCTCGCTGTCACTGAGCAGCCGGGTACCGAGGAGAAGACATAAGTGGTTTATTAATGTTTCTGCCTTCTCAGACAGGTGCATAGTGATCATGAACGCTATACAGTGAAAAGAAGAATCGGCTAAGCCACTTCCTCTATTGGACCCATTGATCACATGATCGTCGGGTGTCTCGGTGGCAGAAAAGAACTACAGGGTGTTAGCAGACCCTGATCAGCTCTGCTTCATACAAAGCCTCCACAGGGTGCTGTTTTCCCTGTAACTGGGGCTCCTTTGGTTACAGTGGAAATAGTACAAAATACAAAAATAAAGTGTATTTTAATGATCTCTTGAGGGGAATATTATGTGGCAAAAATATTTAAGTAAAATAATAATAAAAAAAATGCGTACACCAACCAAAGCCATCGCCATATTCAAGTGAAACTATACATATTACATACATTTTATATATCAAAATGACAAAAAAGGAAACTCATTTTATTAATTTTTTTTGTCATTTTTAGGTTCAAAGAATAAAAAATATCGTTTGAAAAAAAATGACTTTTTTAAAATTAGAGATGAGCGAATCTATTCGTCGCTTCGTAGATTCGTATCGAATATTACAATTTTTCTCCTTCGTATTATTCGTAAATCTTCGCAAAATTTTACACGCTAGTGGTACGTACGATACGTATGAAACGTACGAAACGTACGCATTCTGCGTGAGGCGGGAAAATTACGATACGCCCACGCAAGAGCGGGAAAGTGAAGATACGTCCACCTCAGAACTGGAAAAGACCAGCCCGGCCACCGGGATCTAACTATTTGCACATTTAGGGAGTGAAGACTCCTCCTTCAGTACTTCACCCTCCTCTGAAGTCTGAACCAGTTTAGACCAGTGCTGACCTCAGAGCAAGAGGCAAGCATCATGGCTAAAAAACAGCTGCGTCCAAATTGGAACGAAATGTATTTTGGGGACGAGTTACCTGAACCACCACCCGCTCAAGACATCAGGATGTCACAACTCTCCCACAGAAACCCAGCTTCAGTGCCCTTGTCGTCCTTACCACCTGCTGAGGTTTCTGCGACTCGTGAGGTCGGCTGGAGCGTCTGCTGTGGCTCGTGCGGCTGGAGCGTCTGCTGTGGCTTGTGCGGCAGAGGCGGATGGAGCGTCCACTTCGCCGCCCAGGAGGAGATCCACCCCTTCCATACACCAGAACCCAATTGTTCCACCATCTGTGACGGCCCATGCGCAGACCCTCTGGGACTATAAAACCGCAGTGGAGGACTGGGCCATCCAGGTACTGGACCACCCTAGGCTGGGAGATCCTGCATTGGAACGCTGAAAGGGAACGGTCTTTTGGTTTTCCGTTGGGGGAGGGTCTGGCTTCCTGCAGGACGGCGAAGGTGGAAAGGAATATTTTGCGGGCCGCAGGTCGGTGAAACGGCCGTACCTGCCTCAACATCATCACAGCCTATACGTGGGGGATCAGGTGGAGTACACCCCCATGGCGTCTCTGAAAGGCCCATTTGCGACCGGGGTTACCCTCCTTTCAAAGCCTCTGGTGCCTACAACGGAACCAGAAGTGTGGCCAGATGAACCACCAGGTCCAGGATGCTTGCGCTGCCTGCAGGAGTTCCCAGATGGCGTCCTCCAGTTCAGGGAAAAGCCACAGCCACAGCCGGAGCCTCTGATTCCTGGACTGCCAGCACCATCACCACAGTCCTTTCAGCTGAGTCAGCTGACAACTTCATCCTTCACCTTCCAATCTATGGTCATCCACCAATACCAGCTGCCGTGGAAGATGAAGCCAGCAGCAGAAAGGGAAGCTGGGGCTGCTTCCTTGGATGCAACCTTTCTGGAACCGCTGCAGCTGTAAGTCCTTACCCCTGATGTCCTGGCAGGAGGATCTGGAAAAGCTGAAGTGGCTTCAGCGCTCTCCAGCATGACCACCACCCGGACCCGGTCAAGTCTGACTTCAGGAAGAAGAGGGCACTGGAGTTCCACCACCGCAGCGCGCGTGGCCTACAAGAGGCAGGAGCGTCCTCTGATGACCTACAGCAGCAGCTCGAGTGAGGAGGACTTCATGTCCCTCATCGAAGGAACCCAACTACTGGCTGAGTGAAGGACACCTCTGGAAGACCCATGGGAGCCACAACATGGACTGCACCTGACTGGTGAGCTGCTAGTTGGCAGTTGTTTTTGTTTAGTTTGTGTTGTTGCCCCCGTTTGACTCTCACCCAGATGGGAATGGCTGTCAGGACTCCCCCCATTCTGCATAAAATTCCCTGTTGCGCCGAAGTGCGCCTATTTTCCTTTTTCCCCCCTTCTCAGGTTATTTGGGAGCCCCTTTTGCAAAAAGGGTTCTCTATTTGCTGCTATTTTCTATTATCCATGTGGATTACACGTTACCTATTTGGATTACAATATTACCTCACGTGGATTACAATTGAATTTTGAACGTGTTCCAGACAGACAGTGTTTTATCATGCCAAGGAGCCACAAAGAGAGACTCAAAGGTATATCTGAGCCTTTTATGCTTGCAAATGTGAAATCGATTGCACTAAAATGTTTGCATACTTATGTCTTTCCTGTATTTTAGCTACACTGTTTTTAATGGTTCAGCACTTTAGCCCAGTGTGTGTATTCTTTTTCTGGTACTGTAATGTGTGCTATTATGCACTTATTGTACAGTGTTTTTAGTAAATTATTCACTTATTGATAGCTAGCAGTGAGCACCTTATTTTTCTAGCTCATATGGACTGCCTCTAAAGACTGTACGCCGCAGCCTAGCCTTGTGTGTATGACGCATTTGCGTGTCAATAGTACGCTAATGATTCGTACGCACTTTGTACACTAATGCTTACGTATTGCGTACTTTTAAATACGCTGACTGTACGTTCGGAAATTTGGGCAGGAATTTTCGCAAAACAACAATTGTTTTTTTTAACGTAGATTCGACCGAATAAATTCAATTAAATACGAATCTTGTCAGAAATTCGGCGAATATTCGGCGAAGCAAATTTTGGATGATTCGCTCATCTCTATTAAAAATGTTTTGCACAGTATTCAAGGAAAACCCCAACCGGATTCTGTATAATGCTTTTCGTCATGAGTCAGGATAGATGTGACCTTCCTGTACCCAAATAGATTCCTACATCTGACTCTCTGATTAGACTGATTGCAATGTATGATTCCTCTAATGAGATACACGAGGATAGATGCAGATCTTTCAGATGTTATTCTTGACCATCCCACTGTCACCTATCACAAGGGTAGAAGACAACATAGGCAACCTTTGTCTATGTACCATTGTGGAGTGAGTGTAAGGCATGTGGTTTTATCCACACTACCACAGTGATCACCTCTTCTGTGACAGGAAATGTATATAACATTTGTGATTTTGTCACTTGTAAAACACAAGGTGTGATTTACCTTTGTAAACATACTCCAGTATCCAATCGTGCACATGCTTGTCATGGGGGATACTACAAGTACTTACATTCTCTGCTGTTGAGGTCATATGTCTGTCACCTCGTCAGGGCAACTTGAAACAGAGTGTTTCGATCCCAAACACCTCTTGGTTTAAATAAAAAAGTGACATTTGGATGCTTCTCACAGTGTATAATATGGAGGTTTGTTATAGACCATAATAAGTTTCAGTGTTTGATAATAGCCCTAAGTCGCTCTATCGTATGTAAAACACCCTTTTAGTTATTTGATTTTACAATGTTCTTCTTTTCTACCTTTTTCATGTTTGTGGCATATAAAGATGCTGTTTTTTATTAGCCTATCACTGATATATGAGTTAATTATACTCACTGCCCCATTTCTAGGCCTTTGTAATAGTAACAGATTTTGTTGCTGGATTATATTTGCCAACTAAACTGGAGGGCGCATGCGAGGGGTTCGTGCATGCGCCTACGTTTCTTTTTTTAGTCTGGCAGCCAAATTCTAGGGCGCATGCATGTAGCTTTTTCATGTGCTGTTTGCTCTATTGTCACAAGAACATGGGGTCACTTCCGGAAGTGATGAGGACACCCTCCGGAATAGTCTTCCTGCTTGCGACTGATATTGGAGTCTAGAAGGTACATTACGCATTTTGCCAGATATAAATGGCACATCTGCTTGTATACAATATGCCTGCACCTACCATCCTCATCCTGGCCTGTGGACATTTTCATCAATTACTCTAACTGCCATTTCTCCTTGGATATTTTGTTTTTCAAATTTACCTCATGACATACCAATGACACTTCCTACGTCCTACATTACAAAGCTCCAATGCAGATGCAGAGTATAACCTACAGCAACTGAATATCAGATTAGCCACATAGTGCAATGGTAGGCTAATAACTTTAGAATAAGGCGGTTTTTGATAAATAGTGGTATTTGGGGAAAGTGATATAAGTGCGATATCTGTTGGGTGGGATACATTTAGATTAGTGGCACAACCCCTTTAAAAGATGTCTGTTTTATTTACTTGAGCATCTTTTGTTTATGTTGAATGGGCATTTTCCTAATTGGTAGTAACAGCCTAGGCACTGATTCCAGTTGTTTCCACTGATTTACAGGACATATTTTGGGGTTTTGTTTCCATAATCCTTAACTGGTCCCCAGAGGAACTCAGGTGGGGGAAACACATTGGACAGAAGGGTTATCTAGGGTACAATAGGGGTAGGTTCCTGTTCAGGGTTAATCCCTCAATGTGGTTCCGTGCAGTAAGATGTAGTTAGGGTTTACTAGTACTAGTTTCCCTGGTTCCCATCTGCCCTACTACTTCAGAACACTCCCTCTTTCTCTTGCATCCTCAACTTTTTGTCTTCTCTTTTGTTTTGTCCTGATTTATTTATATTGTTTTAGACATCTTTTGTGGGTGGTTGCATTGGCGGTCTTCTATTGACTTCTATTGAATTTTATTTGCAATATTAAAGGTTATGTTTAAAATGTTTCATGAATACAATGATTAGGTGGTTAGGAACAGCATGGTTAAAAAGGTTTTCAGAGACTTAAATACTGATGACGGACCAACTGTATTGGCCAATCAGCTGAGTAAGCATTGGTTCTCGCGGTAGCGCCTCAGCCTTTTCCCAGCTTTCATAAATGAATGGGGCTGAGCTGTAATACCAAGTAGAGCCTTGCTTCTCAAACAGCTGATCGGCGGGGCCCCAGGTGTTGTTCCCCCACTGATAAGATACTGATGACCTATCCAGATGATTTACTCTTCATTTATGGGCCAAGATAATAATGATGGTGCTGGGTTAGTATATATCCCAATATTTGGCTGTGACAAATGCTCCTATGCATCTATAATTAAAATTTTCAAAATGGAGTTAGCGTGTGATGAATTTTTTAAATATTCACATATTTTATATGCTCATGTGAAAACCCACGCAGAGTAGCACTAACTCTGTATTTTGACCTTTAGTTCAGTTTAGAACAATAAATTATTAAATAGCTTTTTATGTAATTTCTTAATACTATAGGCAAAGTACTTCCAAACTGGCTAATATTACAGGCTGGTGGTAGTCTATGTTCTCTTATACACCCCTCTACTTGTGACTCCTCTGACCTGCGCTGAGGTACAACTACACCAAGGGAGATTGATAAAAAGCAGTGCAAAGGAAAACCGGCTTAGTTACTCATAGCAACCAATCAGCTTCATCTTTTCCTTTTCCAAAGGAGCTCTGAAAAATGAAAGGTGGAATCTGATTGGTTGCTATGGACAACTAATCTAGTTTTGATAAATCTCCCTTACTGTGTCTCTAATGTTTTGTTCTCCTTAGATATACTGTACAGAAATTCCTCTTTTATTGGTGCCTTGGTGCGGCACTATTGTTTCTCGCCCTTTGTTTCTTTCTATCTTCCCATCTCAGGCTGCTTCTTGCTTTGTGCTTGTTTTAGTATCTGCCTTTTCAGCTGTCATTCCTTTACAATCACTTTCTATCTTATTTGTGCCTCTGTATTAGTAACTATCTGTTTCTTGAAAGTAATGCTTCTCTCAGCTGGGGTTTCACATCACCCTGGGGTGCAGAAAATTGAGTAATTGGAAAACAAATGAGAAAAAAAGATTATTACCATAATATCATTGTAATTTGTCTTAACTACCGGTAAACCTTGCGTGTCCTTGAGGCTTTATATGGCATCTGTATGAGGAACAGATCTCTGTGGGGATACAAAATGCCACACGGCAGAAGATCAGTGCTGGCAATTTCAATGTTGTGCTTGTTCTGTTATGCAGAAAATGGCTGTGCTGGAGAGATTTAATGTCCCAGTTGTGTTCCTCTCCATTAAGAAGTATGAGTCACATTGCAGATGAATATCTTACTAGTACAGCTAATCATTACTAAGTTACTGCAACCAAATGACCCATCACACAAATACATCCTCCGGCACAGACATGTGTTGTCAGGGGGCATCAGGTGGATTCACACTCGCCATCAAATTTATTGCAGAGGCAAATCGAAGTTTTCTACTTGGTATATGGCCGTTCTTAAAGGAACAGGACACATACAGTTTAAAAAAATGTTGCTTGTGAAAATAAGCTGCTAAATCCTTCACTTCTATATAAGTACACATTTTTCAGAACTGCAGTGATTATGGAAACAAGGATTTTTATGGACTTTCTATTAGCTCCCATCCTGACATCTGCTGTACATGTATGGCAGATGTAGGGTCTTTAAAGATGGCACCCATTCCGCAGCAGAGTGAGCGCCACAGCTACTGGATGCCTGCTGTTTCACACAGCAAAGACCAAGGGATAATGTTTGCGATAATGTCGGGGGTAATGCCTATTGCAGATATTTAACTCCTTCGATGCAATGGTCAAATGTGACCACAGCATTTGAAAGACCCAGAAATGAGCACTTCCCAGGCAGGAACGCCTCCCCTTGGCTGAGATCAGGGAAGGCATTCATTTGAAGTCATAAGCCAGAGCCTTTACTAGGAATTTAATTTTTTCCCCCCAAGTTTCCACTACATTGTATGCAATATTAAACGGTGGCATTAAAAAGCACAACTTGTCCCAGAAAAATTAAAAGTTATGGTTCTGGGAAGGCAAGAAATAAAAAAAGGAAACGCACAAATGGAAAACTGCCATGTCTGGAAGGGGTTAAACTTGTATTTATTTGTTTAATCACTGTGGTTTATAACTGGGTGCTGTAGATCTCTGCATCTTTGGTCTCTGAATAGGAAATCCTAAAAGATTTTAGAGGCTCATTTATTAATTTGAAATACACCTAAATTAGATGTATTTCAGGAGCAGATTGCGGCACAGCGGTTAATTGCGCCGCAATCTGTGGCTTCTCCCCGGTCACGCCAGGTCTTAAATTGTGAGCGTGGGCAGGGATGGGCCCTTATCATTTACCATTTTCTACACCTGTTTTAGGCGTACAAAAAGGTCTAAATGTAAGACAACTAAGAAGCTGCCTTACAGTTAGAACTGGTGAAGGCCGATACCTCTTCATAACTGTGGTGGATCCAAAAAACGCCAGTCTTAATAAATGTGTCCCTTAGTGCTTAAAGGGGTTGTGCAGTTTTTTTTTAATATTGATGACCTGTCCTCAGGATAGATCATCAATATCAGATTGGCCAGAGTACAATACCCAGCACCCCCGCCGATCAGCTGTTTGAAGAGGAGGAAGCGCAAGTGCTGCTTCCTGTTTATTACACTGCCCGTCATCTCGGAAGTGAGTATAATTCAATTAAGCAAGTACTTGTAATTACACAGTATACATCAGTATAGCACCACCTGCTGTTTGTATTTTTCCTTATTTTTCTGTCCACCTCAATAAGGAGGTTGCATATGCTTAGTTCAATCCTTCAACTTCCATGTGCCATATTTACTGTTAGATGTTATAACATTTACAGGGAGGGAGCTGCAGCAGAAAGAACACCCCCCGGGAAGGACACACCCCTGAGAAAGAACATGCCCCCTGACCAGCCAATCTTATGAAAATCTATCAGAGGAATTGGAGCAATGAATGAGTAGATCTCTTTATTTATATAAGGTACAGGGCTGGTTGTAGGTTGGTTAGAAACTGTCATGTACTAAATGATATCTGATTTTTATTTTTTACATTAACCATGAGATAACCTTTTTAAAGATTTCAGAACAGGGCTTAACTCATGAAGACCTGTACAGTATATGTTATTATAAATCTTAATTAAATAGCCCAGATCTTCAGCCTGATAGATCACTGTACAATGAGGTATAGACAAATCAGTCCATTAAAACAGAGTTGCTTACTGAGGTATCAATCATACCTCTCATCATAATAAGGTCCACTTCATAGGTCAATGTGGCAATTGAATCTGGGCAGTATGGATTTTTTCTCCCAGAATCCTGCCCAGATAACTCACTGGCTTTCGATAGCTCTCTGGAAGACATGTCATGCTCCCTAAAGTGTAACTCTGTATTGATTGCAAGTTCTAAGAAAAATGATGTAGCTGTGTCATCTCAAAGTTCTCTTTTTAACCATGTACGGTTGTATGAGCCATCAAAATAAAGGTCAAGGTTGTTCCTCCCAATCTATCTGTGAACTACCTTTATGAGCTTCATTAACTTGCTTCATTAACTGACTTAGATCTTTCACACAATGTGAAGCCCATTTAGAGCAGCTTTAGCCCATACTAATTTATGATGCTGGTAGAATCCAGCAGAGCCGGAGGATGATTTGTGAGAAGTAACCTATCTGTATGGGGGACAGAGCTATGGTCTATTACCATTTTTTTGATGGAGTTCAGATGTTAATACAAAGCCCCTAGACTTTGCAAAACATAAGGTGCTGGCGGTAACGAAAAAAAAAAAAATGAAATGCTATGAATACAGATTCTTCTTATCTTCACACCAGCTGCAAATTGCAAAACAAAAGTATGATATGATTTCGCTAAACATTTGGCACAAGGTCTTCATTTATTGAGGGCACATTCTAGTTGTGTTTCAGGGCGCTGTTTCAGTGCTGTTGACCACTGTCTGTAATAATAGATGTGATGGGTTTGCAAAAGAAAAGAAAAATGTATAGCTCTTCTGAGGCAGAACCACCATTGCTTTAAATATTTCTATGACTAAGTGATAGAAGGGCCAAAAAGGGCCTATCATGTGGCCTCCACTCCTTAGAATGACACAGTCTTGGCTAATTTTAAGTCCTTTTTGCATCTGCATTTTATATGAGCACTGTCAGGCACTTTTATTTTGAAGACATATTGCAATGTTTTTTGGGTACAATGTAGTGGTATTATTTGTGAACTAAGTAGATGTTACCTTTATTTGTTTACTGTATAGCACTGGTTTTTGGGCAATGTATGGTTATGTTATTTTGGAATTCTATGCCAACCCTCATTAATCACAGAATATTATTCTGTTTAACTTTGTTGAGTTGAACCTTAATATATTTGGTCATTTGGACAGTCTTAGATTTGAATGTCTTCAGTAGTCGTTCCAATATTGAACTGCTCCTCCACAGTTGATAGCACAATATAAGGTCTTGCTCTGCAGCATGTAATTATAATGGAGAGCAGTGGGCCTGATTTAGACCCCTTGGACAGAATGGAAATTTTTTTTTTCTTTCCTCAGTCTGCTATTGGAAAATAGAAGTAAGCAATTACATGGTGCGTCTATGGGATAAGGTGAGAGTTTCGATTCAATAACTGTTATATCAGTATGATGAACAGCAGGAAGTTAGAATCAGTGCAAGCGTAGCACTAGATGGGATGGATCCAGGATGTGGTGTGGGATCGAAAGATACATTTATCAAATCTGTCTGAAAAGAAGAACTTGACTTGTCCATTGCAACAAAGCAGAATTTAGCATTCATGCCTTAAAGGGTTTTTTACAGGCTCCCTTAAAGGGGTTTTCTGAGTCATATATATTGATGACCTATCCTCAGGATACGTCATCAATATCAGATCGGCAGGGGTCCGACACCCGGCACTCCCGCCGATCAGCTGTTTGAAGAGGAGGCGTGCGCCGTATCAGCGCTGCCTCCTCTTCACTGTTTACATCGCTTCCATTGCCTCTCATTAGCCCCCAACCACTTAATATCAGCCCCCTTTGCCTCCTGTTTTATAAAATAAAAAAACACTTACCTTTCCTGCTCCTGGATGCCGCCGCTCCTCTCCGCCCATGCTCTGCCTTCCTCCTGCCACTGGCTGTGCTGTGAACTACACACCGAGCGGAGGACCAGGAAGCGGTGAGTACAGAGTCTTCATCGCTTCCTGTTCCTCCGGTGCTAATGAGCGCTTCCATAATGGAAGCGCTCATTAGCATTCACCCCATAAGACGCAGGGGCATTTTCCCCCCACTTTTGGGGGAAAAAAATGTATCTTATGGGGCGAAAAATATGGTGTGTGTGTGTATATATATATATATATATATACACAGTCATGGCCCAGAGTTTTGAGAATTATACAAATATTAATTTTTTACAAAGTCTACTGCTTCAGTTTTTATAATGACAATTTGCATATACTCCAGAATGTGATCAGTGATCATCTTAACAGCAATTACTTGCAAAGTCAATATTTGCCTAGAAAATGAACTTTATCCCCCAAAAGACATTTCAACATCATTGCAGCCCTGCCTTAAAAGGACCAGCTAACATCGTTTCAGTGATTGCTCCATTAACACAGGTGTGGGTGTTGATGAGGACAGGGCTGGAGATCAATCTGTCATGATTAAGTAAGAATGACACCACTGGACACTTTAAAAGGAGGCTGGTGCTTGGCATCATTGTTTCTCTTCTGTTAACCATGGTTATCTCTAAAGAAACACGTGCAGTCATCATTGCACTGCACAAAAATGGCCTAACAGGGAAGAGTATCGCAGCTAGAAAGATTGCACCTCAGTCAACAATCTATCACATCATCAAGAACTTCAAGGAGAGAGGTTCCATTGTTGCCAAAAAGGCTCCAGGGCGTCCAAGAAAGACCAGCAAGCGCCAAGACCGTCTCTTAAAAGTGTTTCAGCTGCGGGATCGGGCTACCAACAGTGCAGAGCTTGCTCAGGAATGGCAGCAGGCAGGTGTGAGTGCATCTGCACGCACTGTGAGGTGGAGACACTTGGAGCAAGGCCTGGTCTCAAGGAGGGCAGCAAAGAAGCCACTTCTCTCCAGAAAAAACATCAGGGACAGACTGATATTCTGCAAAAGGTACAGGGAGTGGACTGCTGAGGACTGGGGTAAAGTCATTTTCTCTGATGAATACCCTTTTCGATTGTTTGGGACATCTGGAAAACAGCTTATTCGGAGAAGACGAGCTACCACCAGTCTTGTCTCATGCCAACTGTAAAGCATCCTGAAACCATGCATGTGTGGGGTTGCTTCTCAGCCAAGGGAATCGGCTCTCTCACAGTCTTGCCTAAAAACACAGCCATGAATAAAGAATGGTACCAGAATGTCCTCCGAGAGCAACTTCTCCCAACCGTCCAAGAGCAGTTTAGCGATCAACAATGCCTTTTCCAGCATGTTGGAGCACCTTGCCATAAAGCAAAGGTGATAACTAAATGGCTCAGGGAATAAAACATAGAGATTTTGGGTCCATGGCCTGGAAACTCCCCAGATCTTAATCCCATTGAGAACTTGTGGTCAATCATCAAGAGACGGGTGGACAAACAAAAACCTACAAATTCTGACAAAATGCAAGCATTGATTGTGCAAGAATGGACTGCTATCAGTCAGGATTTGGTCCAGAAGTTGATTGAGAGCATGCCAGGGAGAATTGCAGAGGTCCTGAAGAAGAAGAGTCAACACTGCAAATATTGACTTGCTGCATTAACTCATTCTAACTGTCAATATAAGCTTTTGTTACTCATAATATGATTGCAATTATATTTCTGTATGTGATAAAAACATCTGACAAACACACATAAAAACCAGAGGGCAGCAGATCATGTGAAAATATAATATTTGTGTTATTCTCAAAACTTTTGGCCACGACTGTATATACCATATTTTTCGCCCCATAGGGTGTCCCACAAAAAAGTAGCCCAACTCCAATATCTCCAAATCGAACTGCCTAATAGTAAATCTGTCTTAGTTGTCTATAGAAACCAATCAGAGCTCAGCGCTGTAGGAACTAAGACAGATTTATTATTCAGTACAAAAGTATATATATCAAGGTGCTCAACCTGTATCGAGCTCGACCCGCTAGAGCCAAATTAGCTATTAAATGTATACAAAACTATAATAAAATAATGGTCGGCTCAGAAATAACCTATTTGGTGTTTATTGTACAAAGCAATATTTAAAACCACATATTAAAACATATATTTAAGATCAATAGCGTTATAATCATATATAGGCTTAATTTTCAATCACAGTCCCTTTATGATACCAGGTGCTGAGTTTTCTTCCTCAGTGGTGAATAAAAAAACGTTGGTTTTCGAAACGCGTCTGGTGTGGCTGCGGTTTTTAGTGGAGAACATTCCTGAGCCATCTGATTTTTTTTTTTTTTTTCATGCTGGATGTGCCGTCCGTTTATGTGGACTTGAATGCCAGTCCTCAGGGAAGTAAGAGAATGGGCGCTAATCAAATACATCGCATACAGCGGAGCCCGGCCTCTTAGACTGCAGAGAGCGCATGCGCCAGCTGAAACGAGCGCCGAAGATCACAGTGGAAAATCGCCATCTGGAACAAGGATACTTACTGCTTACTATATACCCTCTTGAAAGTGATCCAATACTCCACAGGGGACTGGTAAGAAGCGCTGTAGCGCTACATACTACAATTACGCGCTAGTGGTAAGAAGCGCTAAATATCTAAAAAGACATTGACTATGTTTCTATAAAAGACAGGAAGGTCCACAAACCACATTGTTAATCCTCCACATAATTTCACAGAGAACTGTGGATCAATCAAGAAGTGTAAACCGCAGCATATCGCTATTTTTAATTTGCTGGTGCGAGAGCTCAGCACCTGGTATCATAAAGAGACTGTGATTGCAAATTAAGCCTATATATGATTATAACGCTATTGTTCTTAAATATATGTTTTAATATGTGGTTTTATATATTGCTTTGAACAATAAACACCAAATAGGTTATTTCTGAGCCGACCATTATTTTATTATAGTTTTGTATAGATTTATTATTCAGTTTGATAAAAGTGGCCTATAGTATCAGAAACATAATGTTCTCCCTGGAACAGTGAATAGTGATTGTGGAAGGCTATGTATGAAGCAGATCCATTAAGGAAATGCAAGAGACCTTTGCCAACAAGTACCCAGAAACAAAACCACCAGCTAGACGTATTCAGAGTCTGGTTCGGAAATGGCATCAAACTGGCTCAGTTGCAAACATAAAGAAACCAAGACCTCCATCGAGCAGGACAATTGAAGGTGCGCATGAAGTTCATCAGCGGATTGCAAGTAGCCCCCAAAAATCAACTCGAAGACTGTCTCAGCAAGTTGGTGTATGTTGGAGTCTAACAAAGCTAAGTGCATAAATTACTGGACTTGGCTGCTGACTATGATTACTGACAGACCGAATTTTCTTCAAATCATCTGTGAATACCGCAATTTACCTGGACATCTTTGAACGTTTATACAACTAACTAACACCAGAAGAAAAAATGTCCTGGTTTTTCCAAGATGGGGCAACATGCCACACCTCACGGGACTCACTGGCACGGGTTCATGAACTGTTTACGAAGAAGCGAACTGTGAGTAAGGCGTTATGACCACCACATTCCCCAGACCTGTCTACATGCGATTTTTATCTGTGGGGAAATTTAAAACAGAAATTGTACAATTCACAAACACTATCTGCAGCATCACTGCTGAAGAGCTGCCAACATAATCCGACGTGCCCAAAGATGCATAGACGTCAACGGGGACCACTTTCATCTTTTGTGACTTGTGGGTAATTAAAAAAGAACAATCCACTTGCTCATTCATCTTGTCATACTATCGCTGGTGGCAGGCTACTTTTTCATGGGGCACCCTGTAAATATATATATATATATTTTTATAGAGCCGGTCGATACGGACACGGCAATACCTAATATGTATACTTTTCTTTTTTCCCCCTTTTTTTTACAATTTTTTTTAACTTTATTTTGGGAAAAGTGTACTGTTTTTTTTTTTACTTGAAAAAAAAATTTTTTTTTGAAAACTTTATTTTTTTCACTTTTTTTCCCACTTTTTTAAAACTTTATATAACTTTTGGGGGTCTGATCCCCTTAACAATGCATTACAATACTGTTGCATTGTAATACATTGGCTGTAAGTGTATTACTCAATGTAATACACTTACAGCCTGCTTCCTGTGCGATCCAGGGGGCTGGATCGCACAGGCAAGCAGGGATAGCAGCCACGATGCCTAAGGAAGGCATCGGGCTGCTATCCAAGCCATTGGGTCCCCGTCACAGCAGCACAGGGACCCGATGGACTCCCCTTCCTCCTGCCCGCATCGCATGTGCCGCGGTCAGCGCTGACCGCGGCACATCGAGGGTTAATACGCCCGCATCAGTGAAAACACCGATGCGGGCGTACGCAGCAGGGGTCCGGCTACTGGGCACAGCCGGTTCCCCGCAGCTGATCAGGCGGGCGCAGCTCCTGCACCCGCCTGATCAGCGCGCCGTACTAGTACTAGCAAGTCCCTTCCCGCAGCGCCGTACATGTACGCCGCTGGTTGGGAAGGGGTTAAACAACATCAACAGTGCTCCTATAGCAGTGATGGGTACTCTGGTCTCCTCCCACACTCCAAAGACATACTGATAGGGAACTTAGATTGTAAGCCGCTCTGGGGACAGCAAGCAATGATAATGCCTGTAAAGCACTGCAGAATATAGAAGTGCTATATAAGTGAGTAAAATAAAAATAAACAGTGCCCCCATAACAGTGACATCCACAGTGTCCTCATATCAGTAATATCCACAGTGTCCCCAAAACAGTGACACCCACAGTGTCCCCATAAGTGTGACATCCACAGAGCCCCCTTAACAGTGACATCCACAGCATCTCCATAACAGTGATATCAAACCTAATTTGATGCAGATTGGTCCAGTCGTTTGCCTGTGTATAAAGAAAAGACAGACAAGAGAAAATTATTTTTGTCTATATATACTGTATATAAACATATATGTAGGGTATATATGTATGTGTGTGTATATATATATATATATATATATATATATACATATACTATAAAAAACAATAAAGGTTCCACACATCGTTTCAGCACCTACCAGTATTGATTGCCATGAACTGACACCAATGTTTGTCCTCATTTTTCTGTGTATTTCGTAGTGTTCCTCTAGACATCCCATATCTCCAGTTTCCAAAGCAACCTAGTCCTAGCATCGATGTAAGACCAATGAACTTCCCTTTAGCTATGCAACTGATAGCTTCCAATGCTAATAAAACCAGTTTTTTTCTCTCGTGAGATGGTATCAGTCCAGACTATGTTTTATTAGGAGGCTGACTCACCAACTGTTGAGGCACTTTACACAGTTTGATGATTTAGCCCCCAGATAAAATAACTTGCCATGAAATAATATTTATATAATTGAGCTTGTGTAGAACTGTTTGATTAGCTTAAGTCCCATAGTGAGTTAGTGTGAATCAAATGTTCGAATAAGAAATAATTGAGAACTTCAGTTCTTATCTCTTCTTTCCACTCCATTCCACTTCCATAATTCACTGGCCCTGAATTATCATACCTTCACTCCAGAATTCTGGCATCAAAAAGTCACAAAATAGTGCTTTTGTGACTTTATTGCACTTGTGCAAAATTTTGCTCACCCACTCACTCCAGTTTTGTAATATGGGTGGAAAAGTGGGTGTGGTTAACTATGTTAATGAGTTTCACTCCAGATTTATTACTGCGACTTTATTAAAAAGTCACAAAAAAGTCGCAATCTCACTCTAGGAGGAGGGTGGTGTAGGAAAACTGGAGTAGCTTCTGTAGACAGAAGTTAGGTTTAGGCCTCTTTCACATGAAAGTTGTGTTTTGCGGTCCGCAAATTGTGGATACGCAAAAAAAACGGATGGCGTCCGTATGGCATCCGTTTTTTTGCGGATCCATTGTAACAATGCAATACGGACAAGAATAGGACATGTTCTATTATTTTTGCGGGGCTACGGAACGGGCATACGGATGCGGACAGTACACAGTATGCTCTCAGTATTTTTTGCGGACCCATAGAAATGAATGGGTCCGCATTTTTCATGTTAAAAATGCGGATCGGAGCCCGCAAAAAATACTGTCGTGTGAAAGAGGCCTTAAAGACAAGCCACATTTATCAAACAACTTGTGACATTTGATAAATGTGGCATAAAATACACCAACATGGACTGAAGCAAAACTGATGTTAAAAATTACATGATAAATTTCCCCCACTGAATTTATCAAACAGTGGGAGCCATCGTGATAAATGTGGCACATTTTTGTACTCTCTGTCTAATTTTCCACTGTGTATATTTTATACAATTAGTAAATCTGCCCCGCCTGTGTACATTTTTGGGCTCAAGTTTACACGGAAGACATTGTAGATCTTGAGGTACAATGGTAAGTAACCAAAGTAATGCAACTTAATACCCACCTTTGAACCTCAAGCTCTACAATATCTGCAGTACCCAGGATGATAATCAAAATTTTGGTTACTTAACTTTGAAAATAGATGACTACTCCCATGGTCTACATCAGGGGTACTCAAGTACTTTTTGTAAAGGTCCACATACCTGAGTCTGCTGTAGGATGAATGTCCGAGCTGCAAAACAAAAAAATATATAAGGAGGGACAACACCATTGGCGTGTGGTGCTGCATTATTTTATTTTTGTTATGATAATCCACACCTCCAAGCCCACCTAATCTCCTTTCAGCTGCCCATACAGTAAGAATGTCCTTTCAGTGCCCCCTAACAATACTGATGCCCCTTTAATGCCCCTCAGACAGTATGATATCCCTTTAGTGCTCTACAGAGTATGATACCCCTAAGTGCACCCTCACAGCAGGGTGATCCCTTGGTGCCCCCACACATTATGATGCTTCTTAGAGCCCCTGACACATTGCAATGCCTCCTTGGTTCCTCCCCACAGAGTATGAATACCCTAAGTGCCCCCTCATGGTAGTACTACCCTCTATGTGCCCCTTTCACAGTAATAATGTACTATCTGTGCCCCTTCACAGTAATAGTTCCCATTGTGCCCTCTTCACAGTAATAATCCCCATTGTGCCCTCTTCATAGTAATAATACTCATTGTGCCCCCTTCATAGTAATAATCACCATTGTGCCCCTTCATATTAATAATCCCCAATGTGCCTCCTTCACAGTAATAATACCCCTTAATAGTAGTAATGCCTATTGTTCCCCTTCAAAGTAATAATGCCCATTGTAGCCCCTTAATAGTAATAATTCCCATTGTGCCCCCTTAATAGTAGTAATGCCTATTGTTCCCCTTCAAAGTAATAATGCCCATTGTAGCCCCTTAATAGTAATAATGCCCATTGTGCCCCCTTAATAGTAGTAATGCCCATTGTACCCCTTCACAGTAATAATGCCCTCTGTGCCCCCTTCAGAGTAATAACGCCCTCTGTGCACTGTGCCCTCTCCATAGTAGAAATGCCCATTGTGCCCCCTCCAGAAAAGAAATGCCCATTGTGCCCCCTCCTTAGTAGAAATGCCCTTTGTGCCCCCTTCACATTAGCAATGTCCATTGTGCCCCCTTCAGAGTAGAAATGTACATTGTGCCCCCTCCAGAGTAGAAATCCCCATTGTGCCCCCTTAATAGTAGTAATGCCCTCTGTGCTAGTAATGCCTACTGTGTCCCTTCACAGTAATAATGTGCTCTGTTCCCCCTTCAGAGTAGTAACGCCCTCTGTGCACTGTGCCCCCTCCAGAGTAGAAATGCCCATTGTGCCCCCTCTATAGTAGAAATGCCCATTGTGCCCCCTTCACATTAGCAATGTCCATTGTGCCCCCTTCTAATTATCAAAGCCCATTGTATCCCCTCCAGAGTAGAAATGCCCATTGTGCTGCCTCCAAAGTAGAAATGGCCATTCTGCCCCCTCTGTGTTAAAAAAAAACAAAAAAAAACACAGTACCTACTCACCTTGTCCCATTCCTGAAGCTCACAGTCCTCTCTCCACTGCAGGTACAGATCGCTCTGCAGAATGGTGTGGGAGGAGCTTCTGCAGATTTCTGGGCTGCAGGCTCCTCCCATACAGGCCGGCAGCGCTATCTGTGCCTGTAGGCTAAATGGTGCATTAGGGAGAAGTCTGCTTGATTTACTATTCAGAGTGCCACTGGCCTAAAGGAGGGGAGAAGCGCAGGGAGCTGAGTGGTGAGTCACAGGACATCAGCTCCTTGCGCTCCAGCAATCAGTGCTTTCATCTGTATTGATGGAAGCGCTCATTGTTTCTGGACTCTGGCATTCCCTGAGAGCCCGCTCCCCCTTCCCCCCTTAGCACACCACTGCTGCACTGCTGGCAACCGCGATCCGGATTCGGACTGCGGTCCACCAGTTCAGTACCCCGGTATACATAATTTATACCCAGGACTGTAACACTAAGAAGCGGTCATTGTCTACCTTTAGAGAGAAGGTTTCTACATTGAGACAATGCAGCTGATTTTTGGAGCAAGTTGCTATGGTGAATTCAGTGGCAGAATTTTTGGCTTTATTAACAACTAGCTGAAGGACCCGGCTTTGCCTGGGTATATTTAATTTATTTAATTTACTGTTTGTGTGTGTGTGTCGTTAAAAGATATCGAGAGTGACCTCTACAGTGCCCACCCCTTTAACAGTGACCTCTACAGCAGCCCAGCCTTTTAACAGTGACCTTTACAGCAGGCCGTCCCTTTAACAGTGACCTTTACAGCAGGCCGCCCCTTTAACAGTGACCTCTACAGCAGCCTGCCCCTTTAACAATGACCTCTACAGCAGCCCGCCCCTTTAACAGTGACCTCTACAGCAGGCCGTCCCTTTAACAGTGACCTTTACAGCAGGCCGCCCCTTTAACAGTGACCTCTACAGCAGCCTGCCCCTTTAACAGTGACCTCTACAGCAGCCCGCCCCTTTAACAGTGACCTCTACAGCAGCCCGCCCCTTTAACAGTGACCTCTACATCAGCCCACCCCTTTAACAGTGACTCCTACAGCAGCCCGTCCCTTTAACAGTGACCTTTACAGCAGGCCGCCCCTTTAACAGTGACCCCTACAGCAGGCCGCCCCTTTAACAGTGACCTCTACAGCAGGCTGCCCCTTTAACAGTGACCTCTACAGCAGCCCGCCCCTTTAACAGTGACCTCTACAGCAGCCCGCCCCTTTAACAGTGACCTCTACAGCAGCCTGCCCCTTTAACTGTGACCTCTACAGCAGGCCTCCCCTTTAACTGTGACCTCCACAGCAGCTAGAGTGGCCACCTTCTTCACCCCAGAAAGCCAGACCTCACCGGCCATTCCCCCAAACGTGAAACATCGCCCCCAGTTCCCATGAACACCACTATACATGAGGCCACGCCCCCCTAGCTCCATGAAGACACAGAGGAGAAGCTGTCTGAGTGTGAGCTACTGAAAGGGTGGACATCCCTGTGTCTGTCCAGGCACTGCGTCGAACGAAGAACAGGTAGCCAGAAAACTGGACTGTCCAGCCTAAAGCCGGAAATCTGGCCACCCTAACATCAGCCTGCCCCTAGGGTGGCCAGAGGTCTTGTTTTAGGCTGGACAGTCTGGCTTTCAGACTCCCTGTCCTCTGTCATGCGCAGGGCCTGGATGGACACAGGGATGTCTTTTTGAACAGCTCACTCTCAGCAGCAGCACTGTGCAGTCTGAGCAATGAGCTGCAGGGAGAAAGTCACCCTCCCCCCACCCCTGCAGCTGACAGAAGGTGATTTTTACCTATATTTTTAATCCCAGGTAAATGCGGCATGGAAGGGGCGTGGCCTGACTGAGTCAGGGGCGTGACTTAGTGGGATCTGGGGGTGGTGCTTTTAAGTCCTTCTTTTGACAGTGGCCTGAATTACAGGTTGATGCCATAGTAATTTAGGAGGATGGTGGGTAGCAGTGGAAGAAAGCATCTTTTATTACTACTGAACGGTAAATGTGTGAAATTTACATTATATGAGGTAATGATTGATGATGAGGTTATATTTATGGTAACCGAAATACCCCTTTACCATTGTCATCCACAGTGCTCTGCCTCTTTAATGCAGACCTACAGCAGTGAACTGACTAGGTTGTCATAGAAACCTGGTGTGTGCCTGTGAGCTTCTATTGGCTGATAAGGGTCATGTGACCAGGCTACTATTGGCTAATGCATTTTTGGGGAATATCTCAGGAACAGTACGTCCTGGAGAGCTGAAAACTGTTCTAAAACCTTCCTGGACACCTGATGTACATGTGTGCCAAATTTTGTGATTGTAGCTGCAGCGGTGCGGATTCCTTTAGCGGACATACACACACACACACACACACACTCAGCTTTATATATTAGATATTGCATGTTACTTACAAGAACAACAGTCATTTTTTTCAATTTTTACAATAGTACTTTACCCTTCTCAATCTCCTCCTCAACCTTAAGCTCAATCTGGAGATGAAAAACAATGTTGTGACCCTATTCCAGTTCGATCCCACATCTATTTCTGATCCATTTTCCCAAGGATTGCAGTAGGATTGCTAGTTACATAGTTTATTATGCTTAACAAACCTCAATTTTTTTACCTGTTATTATTGCAAATCCATTTGGATATCTCTGGAGCTGCCAGGTTCACTCAGCTTCTGGCATTAAATAGCAACTTTTCACTCCTGGAGGGTTTTTCATTTTTGTGTTTTTGTTTTTTGTTTTTGTTTTTCATTTCTGCCTTTCCAGGGAGATAACTTTTTATTTTTCTGTTCACATAGCTGTATGAGGGCTTGTTTTTTGAGGGACAAGTTGTATTTTCTAATGACACCATTTAATATTGCATATAATGTAGCGGGGAGCTGGAAAAAATTCCAAATGGGGTGGAATTGGAAAAACAAAATCCCTCTATTCCTCCACAGTTTTTTTTTAACAGCATTCCCTAAAAAACTTTGAAAAAATGAGTTTTTGTCCACCTCTTCCCTCCTCGCATATGAAATATCACCTACATTTAGTCCTAAATTACATACATAAGGCCCCCACAATTTCCATCGCCAATGTCTACAGAAAGAAATAGCTATGTATTTCTATGAAATTACAAGTAGGGGGGAATCTGTTTGGGCCTCTTTATCTTCTTCTCTCTGAAATGTCTATGCTGGCGCTGAGGGGAGGAAGGGAGCATGTTAGTTCACTTCTAAATGCAGGAGAAGGTAGAACAGGAGGATAAACAGGAGGGAGCGCTACTGGAGAGGAAAATGTTATGTACATTAAAAAAAAACTAAATAAAAAGTCAAACAATTTTTGGTGACATGTATATTGCAAACAAACTTCATTTGCAATGTCCTATTCATTGCTTACTAATACTTTTCTTGGGATAACCCCTTTGAGAATCTGAATCTAAAACAACACAATGTATAAATGGGAATTTGATAAATCCCTATTTACTAAGATTGCCATCAATTCACTTCTGTTCACCAGGAGAGAGTGAACAGAGGTGAATGTAACTAGTGTACATAGGTTTATGTGAAAGCTGGCTGAAACCTCTGTGGACTCCGTAATGTCTGCCATTAGTGCTAGAACGCATGAAATGACTGAAAGGGGTCTTAAGAGACTTCATACATGAAGATAACTCAAGAACTTTTTTCAGTTATTTTTTTAACTTTAGGTTAAACTTAAAATGTTTTAATGGTTTGTGCATGTACTAGATAGTTGTAGCCTGTAGGGCCATTCACTGGAAGACTATTACACATTTATAACATCTCATCGGTTCCCATAACTGATATGAATGAGTCTGACAATAGTTCCTAAAAGGGTTTTCCATGTAATTATAAAGTGACAAGATATAAAAGATCCAAGACAGGCGTGAAAGTAACAGGCAGCTCAGCTCCCATATATTATTCATACTGATGTTACTTGGAGTAGCGTGGAGAAACATTGAGATTTCTTCTACCCCTCATATAATATTAGCCTCTAGTAGATCTTCAAAGCCAGTCATGTTACATATGTAATAATGAGTATTTATATGTCTTCAGTGAATTTCATACAAATGCCACTAAAGAGCCTGATATAGCATGCAAGGGATGTGTACAGTATATTAGTGGATTCATATATTACACAGAGCAGAGTCGGTATAATATGGGTGACTGGAGTGGTATAATGGGCTTTTGATAATGATGATTACTGCAATCAGAGTGGTTATCATGATCATGAAAAATGTAATTTTGGTTTCCATTGGGCTGCCACTGGAACTATTGTTAGATGTTGCATTACGGTCATATTTGGTTCAACATATTTGCAGAGACATTGGATTTCTATGGGTCGATTATGACTGTGGCTTGAAACTTCTTGACACCATTACAAAACCTGCAACATGTCTTTCTATCACCTTCCATTTATGGTGGTCCGGGACTTACTTATTGGTCAAGTCAAGTTAATGGAGGCAGTACTGCAGTAACCAGGCATGGCCACCACACAGTGGATGAAGCTATGTATTTTAAGTGCCTATTTCTAGCCCCAAAGATTGGTAAACAGCTGATTCGTAGGGGGGACAGTAGTTGGTCTCCTGCCAATCTGATATTGATGAGCTATCCTGAGGATTAATCATCAGTAATCAATGTCTCAGGTATCCCCTTTAGGGACTCTTGAAATGGTTCTCTGCTTTAAAGAATCCCTTTTTAGTTGAATGAGTCCCTGATTAGCTAAGCATAGGTTACTCCACTTATCTGACACCCAATGGTCAGCTGTAATTTTTAACGGAACCTGCCAGCAAGTGTCTAATTCCCCTACAGTGCAAACCCAAGACAAACAATCTACTGCACAATGCCCATTGAGAGACGCTCCTTGTAGATGCATTGGCTAATAGACGAGAGACCAGAATGAAGGAGTATCCATCAATAAGTTCAAACCCCAATAGTGTATTAGAAAATATATTTTCTGACCCAGTAACACCTTTAAACAACCCTTTTGTAACTTTAATAACTAGTCAATAATACATCAGATAAAAGTGAAATTAGTGCGGGGTCTGACCTCTTGGACCTCCACAGTTGTGGTGAATGTGGAGCCTCAGATCCTGGTTCTCAGCCAGAGAACTGGACAAGCATGCTCCATCCTTCTTGCTCAGGAGTCCTGGAAATATTTGCTGCTTCAAACAAACCAATTTATTACTTACTATTCATGCCATCAGACAATCTGGAATTCTGATAGACACCAATATAATCAATGAGATTGCCAGGAAGTGTCAAAAAGGTGCCCCTTTAGAGTGATCATGACCTTGTAATGAAGGCCCTGCGATGTGAACAGAGCCTAAAAGTATCACATTGCTATTTTTGTTTGGTTGACTTAAATTATGTCTTGTGTCCAGCTTTATTGATCTTTTCATTGCAGACATGATAAGGGATTGTTGCAGTACAGTTGTCAATTGTAGAGAACTTGATGCATATGAAAATATTTCCAAGTCATGTATTTAACCATGTACCATTTAAGCACGTTCTGAGTTACATATCAGCAGGAGGATAAGATAAACACACATATTACTTGAAAAGCGTGGACGTCTAGCTATAGAATATTGGCAGATTCTCAGAGAAACTTGTTTTGTACATTATAAGCATATGGTCCCCGTATGGGTGATGGCAAATTATGTGCTAACATAATTAGCAGGGATATTTTTGAGAGAGATGTGCGGAAGTTGCTAATTGGATTGTGTGGATATAATTAATTCAATTTCATACGATATAACTCCATATCAGTTTTGCTGACCTTTTCTAAATTTTACAGAAGCCGGAAACTGCATCCACATGTCATACACTATATAAATAAAGGAAACGCTTGAGACATACTTCTTAATTACTGAATTCAGGAATTTCAATCAGTCCCATTGCCACAGGTGTAAAAAATCCAGCACCTGGCCATGCAGTCTGCCTTTACAAACATTTGTAAAATATTTGGTCATTCTAAAAAGCACATTGAACTCCAACATGATACTGTAATAGGATGCCTCTGTGGTAACAAGTCAGTTTGTGAAATTTATTCCCTCCTTGATATTCCACCATCAAATGTGAGCGGTATTATTGTAAAGTGGATGCGTTTAGGAACCACAGCAACGCAGCTGCTAAGTGGCAAGACCAAGTAAAGTTATAGTGGGGTGTCCAAGTTCTGAGGTGCATAGTGCATAAGAGGTACCAATGATCTGATGACTTAAAGGGGTTGGGTTATCTCATATATTGGGAGCATATTGCTAGAATATGCCCTCAATGTCTGATAGGTGTGGGTCCCACTTCTGGAACCTGAAGTTACCTCTAGAAGAGAGCCTTGAAGTGAAGAGTGGACTGTGCATATGCGGCAACCCTTCATTCATTTATATGGGACTGCTGAAAATAGTGTTGGCTCAGCTATTTCCGTCAGCCCCGTAGAAGAGAATGGAGTGGTGGCCACACTTACACAGTGCGCTTCCCATTCATTTCTATGGGACTTCAGAAAATAGCTGTGTATGCTGGGATCTGCACCTATCCTAGCAAAATGCCCCCAATGTATCAGATGGGCCAAGCTCCTTAATAAATGCAGAGTGTCAAACCTCCCCTGGCATTAACATCAGCACAAAAACTGTGCACCAGGAGCTTCATGGCATGGGGTTCCATGACCGAGCAGCTGCATGCAAGCCTTACATCACCAAGCATCAGATGGAGTGGTGTTAAGCATGCTGCCACTGGAGCAGTGGAAACATGTTCTGCGGAGTGATGAATAATGCTTCTCTATCTGGCAGTCTAAAGCATGAGTCTGGATTTGGCAAATGCCAGGATAATGTTACCTGCCTGACTACATTTTGGCAACTGTAAAGTTTGGTGGAGGAGGGATATTGCTACGGGGTTGTTTTTCAGAGGCTGGTCTACGCCACTTATCTCCAATGAAGGGAAATCTTTATGCTTCATCATGCCAAGACAATTTTATGCTTCCAACTTTGTGAGAACTGTTTGGGGGAGACCCGTTTATGTTTTAGCATGACTGTTCTCCAGAGCACAAAGCAAGGTCCATAAAGACATGGTTGGGTGAGTTTGATGTTGAAGAACTACACAGAGTCCTGACCTCAACCCCTTCAAATGTCTGTGAGATGATTTAGAACGGAGATTGCGATCCAGGCCCTCTCATCCAGTATCAGCTGACCTAACAAATGATCTTCCGGATGAATGGGCAAAATTCTGATATACTCTCCTGTAGAAAGCCTTCCCAGAAGAGTGGAAGATGTTTTATCTGAAAAAGAGGGACCAACTTCATAATAATGTCTATGGCTTTAAAACGGGATGTCATAAACTCTTTTGTACCGTCAGTGTAAAGTGTAGGTGTCCTGATACTTTTGTCCATATAGGTATGTTCACTAGATGGCAACATTGTATTATTTTTAGAAGGAAGTCTTTCCAGTTTAGTTTTTTTTGTGTGCAGATATAAAACTCCATGAATCAGAATTAATGGTTGTCAAGTAACACGGAAAACCATCCATTTTTTTCCAGCACCCTGAAAGAAATACTTGCATTCATTTACAAATACATTATTTGCCATAAAAGGCAATTTAGAACACCATGTTACTGCTTTGACTCATCATTTAGAGTAGAAAGTAAATGCAATTACAGAAAGAGTATTGTGTATACAGTGTGCAGACTTCCAATATAATTGGGGAACATGGAATGCTTATAATCATGTTAAAAGGAAATATAATGTTGTCTTATTTTGGCTTTAATTTTCCATGTATGTTCTTCTTTTCAAGGGAAAAATCTACCTTAAACCCAATGTCTGACATGTCAAATCAATGTACGCCTACATCAACTTGATGTGTACAATATATTAGCATAGGGGGAATTTATCATTCTTTCCATGCCAGTTTTCTGGCTTAAAAAGTCACAAACCCTGTGTTTGCGATGTATTAAATGGCACTGCAACAAAGTTTTGTTCCAAGTGGTGTTTCTAGGCCGCCCTCACCACTTTCCGAAAAGAGGACATGGTAGGGAAGGAGCTTGATGTGAATAAAGACAGAAATCTATGACAGCTAGGAGGCTGATGTAAATTTCAGTCTGGCACATGGACTGTTGGAGGTTACGCCAAATCAATGACAAGGCCTATGTCTTGGTATAAACTAGATGCACTCTCCAGCTAAACAGGGGAAATCAGGACCAGTAAAGAAGATGCGGCCTTGATAAATGTCCCCCATATGGGTGATGGCAAATTTGGTTAATATAGAAATAGAAGTCTGGTGTAGGAGGTGTGCCAGAGATTTCAATTGTGAAGATGGGTTTTAGGTGTATGTCTCTTTAAATACTGTAGATCATAAAACGAAATGGCAAAAACAGCTAGCCAAAGAACAGAAATAACAAACCCCATTCCATGGCATAGTAACTATTCAGCCTAATTTATTAATCAGTGTAACTTGTTTTTTCTAGTTCGCTGCAACCAACTCTGTGTCCATACACTGAACGAAGCAGCTGCCTCTCTGCCACACAGCAGGAAATCCCAGTGTAATCTGAATCATAAACTGAGTTATATTCAGCCAATCAGGCTTTGTGTAATTCCCCCACCACCGAGAATACCAAACAGTGCATTATCAAAGATAGCGGCAAAATTTACAGGGCACACTAACTGAATGTTTGCTTATTCTTTATGTGGTTATGTTATATGTGTGGATATATTTAGTCAGTATGTATGATATTTGCATGCATTATAGGTCTAGTGGAAGCCGGTGGCTAACTTTCACATTCAGCAAGCATCTTATAAATTGCAAAATAAATTATCTTTGCAATGACAGATTTTCTTTTTAAAAAAATCACTAGGATTCGACCATGTGTACAATGCCTATAAATCCAAGTAATGCACCCATGTAATGGTCCACCCTTGAAGAGTTGAGGTGCAAGGAAATTATGCCGTGTGCTCTCTTAAATAGATACCTTCTGATTGAAACCTTATTGGGCAAAATGCAGTGACTGGGTTTGAGGTGACCCCAACACTACACTGGATTCCCCAGACACTGTTGAGGTGTTACCACGTGTTGCAGCTCTCTATAGGTGTTTGTGATGCATGGTGCACCATAACAGGGAGTCAGAGAGTCAGGGTCTGCAGTAAACCAGCGTGCTTCTGTACTGAAAAAACTCAAGTGGAGAAAGGGCTGGTCACCCACGGTCTGTGGCTCAGTTGTCAGACAGGGTATCCCCATCTGAGTATCCCCATGTTTTTTCTCTCATGCAGTCTGGCACAGTTTCTCCTATTAAATACTGGTCCCTATCTGCAGACACTTAGGGGTTCTGACTCTCTATTTTTATACATTTCTAACTCATCCAGAACCTTCACGTAGGAGAGGTAAAGTTGTAGATGCACAGCCTAATAGATTTGTATTGTGCCTCAGTACAATTCAATTGGAATGACTATGCTATTAACAGATGTAAACAACCCTCTGACAGAGCTGAACCAGACAGTCAAATGTTTGTTTCTCTTTTTTTCCCCTCCAAAACATAGCTCTGCATAGTCCCTTTAGGTAACTGTAGAAATTTACTAGCTTCTCAGTGCACAGACTGGAAAGTCTCAAAGTCTCTCAGTATTAGGCTGCGTTCACAACACCATTTAGCTTTCCGTTCTTCTGATTCTTCAGAACAACAGAAAAAAACAAAATCTGATCAGTTATGATCAGTTTGCATCACTTCCATGAAAGATCGGTTATTTTTTGGCAGCAAAAAAGTACTGCATGCAAGACTTTTTCTCCTGTCAAAAATAACTGATCTCTGACAGAAGTGACACAAACTGATCATAACTAAAGCCCAAAATAATAGATCCGTTGTTTTTTCTGTTCTTCTGGTGGATCAGAAGAACAGAAAGCTAAGGCTGAGTTTACACTTCAGTTATTTGGTCAGTTATTTCCATCAGTTATTGTGAGCCAAAACCACTAGTGATGGTATAATGGAAAGATATGCACCTGTTCTGTGTTTTTGAAACTCACCTAGTTTTGGTTCACAATAACTGATGTAAATAACTGAACAAATAAGGCTACTTTCACGCTTTTGTTGTGCTTTCCAGTTTTGAGATCTGGCACAGGCTCTCAAAACCGCAGCACAACGCTTCAGTTTTGTCCCCATTTATTGTCAATGGGGACAAAACTGAGCAAAGCGGAATGGTACTGGATCCATTCTGAACAGCCGGTTGTATTATTATAACGGAAGCGTTTTGCTGTGGTTTTGAGATCCCATGCCAAATCTCAAAAACAGACAGCAAAAGCGCAGACATGAAAGTAGCTTAAATGAAGTGAGACCACAGCCTTAAACTGGCCATGCATTAACTCTTTCCAACGTGCAATACAAATACAGTGCAAAAACAAATGAACAGGCCATATTACAATAAGCGTAAAATGCAGTTCAGCGATATGAAAGAGTATAACCCTTAGTTAACTGTACTAAGTTAACCCTTCAAAGTACACCAAAGAAGTAAGTTGAAGGCTTTGCATGGTAGCTATAGTCCACAAACGTCCAGTCTCCAAAGTACTCCAGGGCATTACAAAAATTGTGCCCAGGATTTCATCTGTACAGTGACAGGTTTCCTTTAAAAACCCCTCAGTTTTTATCAGTCATCGATAGAGGGAATAGGTTGCTCACCCTAGGATTAGAAGTATTATAAACTGTTAATAAAACGTGAGATTTCCTGTGTAGAGGACAGAATATTTGCAAACAGATGCTGACTCCTGTTCCTGATATGTAAAGATTGCCTTAAAAAAGGCATTTTCTTGTTATCCTCTCAGTACAAATCCTTCCTGTAACATATCAAATTTTCATTATAACCAAGCCACCTGCAAATCATCTCCATTTAAATGTAATTAAGGATGAGTGTATGCAAATTGGCCTCATGCAGCGATCTGCTAAAAATCTTGCCAGTTGGGGGTGACAATGAGATTGGAGCTGGGAAAACACTCTTCTAAGCAAAAAATCATTGCACATTCCTTATACAAGAACAAATGGATGATGTCTATGATTTAATTGTTCCCCGTTTCTTTGTTTTATAGATAAAGCTTCCAAATACTGACTGGTCACCTCAGAAGATACAGAAACCAGGCCTTAAAAGGTACACTCGTCAATTCCATTAAACACTACATGCATTATTGTATTAAACAATAGGTGATACGTTCCGTGAAGCAGTGTAGATTACAGATTACAGATGGTGACTAAATGATTTCATGATTAATAATAATTGTGTCATTAAACTAATGGACATTATTTAAAGTCAACCTCTGACCCTTGAATGCCAGGGTGTGCCATTGCTTATTTACTATTCAGCTGTGTGGTAACAATGGCGTACCTTCAATGTAGGCAGACCAACTGACTGCTACGATGGCCCAGCACTGAACCCCTTCTGCTCCCAATTTGAGAACACTGCATTTTCATGCCGCTGCCACTAGGGGGAGCTCAGTGCAAAACAAATGATTAAGCTTCCATTGCAGACAAAGGTAACTCCTGTGCACTGAGCTCCCCCTAGTGGTAGCTGCAGGCAGACAGCTTTGTATGTGAAGTGAAGCAGTGTATGTATGCCAGCTGCCTGGTGTAAATACATTGAGAAATGGTGCTCAGAATGAGTGCAATATTTTTTAAGAACCAGTTGTACTTGTTCCAACATAGAAGTCAGATAAAGTGAGTTACCTGGAAATGTTTGAAGCACACATGCTGGGAAATTGTAAGTTTTGCTATGGCGCCCTATGAGATCGGTGTAAGTGTTGTGCAGGCAAGCGGGTGACAATTCCTGTGAAATCTGTATTGGTGGCTACATTTAAAGATGTCACACCAGTCCATGTTAGCTGGTATTTCAGCTCATCTCCATTACAGTGAATACTGCTGAACTGCAATACCACACACAGCCAGTGGACACATGTGGTGCTGTTTTTGGAAGAAAATGGCCATGTTTTTCTAATTGGTGACAACCACTTTAATATCAGACTACTTTCCCAGCTGTAACTAATAGAATTATGAGCAGGTTGACAGGGATGACTGGAAGACTTATATTTACTGGGTATTTTTATGTTAAGTAGAAATGTTATTTAATGTCCCATAAGGGAATACAATAGAAAACAATTTGGAAAAAAAGCATAACTAGCTTTAGGTTTCCCAGTAGGATTCTTGCAGTTCTAAGTGGCCTACTTACAATTCTAACACTATTTATGCTGTAAGTGTAGCAGTTGTTCCCTAAATCCATTATTTATGTTGCTTCAGTAAATGTTGGTAATATTATATTGCACATTATAGATTGTGAAACGAGCGAGCGCTACGTGCAACATAATTTTCCAGATTACATATGATTACTTGAAATATAGTCAAAAGGACAGCTTTTTGATATATATTAAACAAAAGTTATGATGCTCAATTTAGACAAACTTTTACAGGGTTAAAGGAGTTGCTGGAGATTTGGTATTGTATGGTATTGCAGATCAGCCCTATTTACCTGAAACCAGACACAACTCGTGAGCATGGGGAAAAAAGCAGACCCTTTATTCTAATTTCAGAATACCCCTTTAAAGGGGTATTCTCATCTTAGACAATGGGGGCATATCGCTAGGATATGCCCCCATTGTCTTATAGGTGCGGGTCCCACCTCTGGGACCCGCACCTATATCCAGAACGGAGCAGGGAGCGCTGCGCCTGGAGGACCCCGGGGGGTCCGGCCACCACCAAGCGCAGCTCCCCGCTGCGCTCATAGAAATGAATGGGAGCCGGGCCGTGCATGCGCGGTGTCCTCCCATTCATTTCTATGGAGCCGATGGAAGTAGCCGAGCCAGCGCTCGGCTATTTTCGGCGGCCCCATAGAAATGAATGGACGGCGGCTGCGCATGCGCAGTGCGCCCTGATTCAGTTCGGGGGCTTCGTTCTGGATATAGGTGCGGGTCCCAGCGGGACCCGCACCTATAAGACAATGGGGGCATATCCTAGCGATATGCCCCCATTGTCTAAAATGAGAATAACCCTTTAAAGACACACATGCACTTGTCCAGCTATAAAAGCACCAGTGCCATTACCCATCAATGACTGTTGTGATGAGGATGTAGTTGGAGGGCTCTCTTCTTGTCTGAGTGAGGAGATAATTATGTGAATTGATCTCAAGTATGTCCATAGATCAGGGTAAGGGCAATTGACAGATAAGGGCTAATATGTGTGATGCTAGGTCCAGATCACTGTTTTAAATTCCTGCATGCAGCAGAATTTTGTCATACTGGAAACCATGTGGACCCCATTATAGTGAATGGGATCCGACAGGCACCTGCGGTGTTCGGTATGTACTGGATATGGCAATTCTTGTACTTTGTTCCTATGACAGAACCGAAGACTAGAGTTAAAAATGGTGATCTGGACCTAGCCTTACCGTCATAAAGCTAAGCCGTTGATTGGTCAAGTGAACCAACTGAAAAATATATGAGTTGTACACATGGCTTCAGCTATAAGTAACATGTCTGCTTTGGACAATACCTTTTTGTTTTTAGGGTCCCCTAGAAAAGACGCTGATCACAAGTTGTCCTTTTGCTGGGACCCAAGCAATTATCTGGCAGCTGGTGTTCTATTTCCTGCAGCATTAGGCCTCATGCACACGAACGTGTGCCGGCCGTGCCCGTGCTGCTGACCAATTCACTTCAATGGGTCCACAATCCCGGAGATGCGATGAGGTGTGGAACGGAGGCACGGATTAGAAGCCCACGGAACCACTACAGAGTGCTTCCGTGGTGTTTCTGTCTGTGCCTCCGCACCACAAAAAAATAGAACTTGTTCTATTTTTTTGCGGTGAGGACAGTCTGATGCGGATTGCGGACCCCATTGAAGTGAATGGGTACGTGATCCACATGCGGAAGCACCACGGTTGTGGTCCGCAGCATAGACACGGCCGGCACACGTTCATGTGCATGAGGCCTTACAAAGTTCCTGGTCCTCTAGACCTAAAAAAAATAAATAAATCTATCTAGCTTCTAGCTTCTGCAGGGAATTGACAAAAGGCCAAGTCTAATATTCTAATGCGGGATTTCAATATGGAGTTTTCTAAGTCAGACGACCCTTTTGTGAAGGTTGAGATTAGAGATGAGCGAACGTGCGGATCCGTCCTCAGCTGCATGTAAGTCAATGGGGACGGATCTGTTTGGTATGACACTCATACGAAACTGATCCGTCCTCCTCACCCAACTGAAAGTCAGTGGGGACGGATCCGTTTGGTATGAGTGTCATACCAAATGGATCCATCCCCATTGACTTACATGCAGCTGAGGACGGATCCGCAATGCCTGCGGGCATTCGTTCACAGGGGAGCCGAGCGCTACAGTGCTCGTAATGAGCACGTTCGCTCATCTTTAGTTGAGATGAAATAAAATCTGCTATCATCATGATACATAATATAATAAAGACTACAGATGTATTGGTTTCACTGGGGTAGTCATTGATAAAGCTTTAGTAGATTTCATGAGATAGGACATGTATATAACAATTAGAATATAATCATTAATGTTTTTTTCCTTTTATTTCCAGCTCGCAGAGTCTTGAAGACCTTGGAACTCGAAAAGGTGTGAAAACAGATCACGACAGACTACGTTCACTAGTTTCCCCAGTGACTGGTCTGTATATACACATTACCACATTCAAGTGGTTTCAGCCCAACTCAAAACACTTTGCTTGTAAGGCCTTATGCATGCGACCGTGTGCCGGCCTGGACCGTGCTGTGGACTACAAATTGTGAGCTCACTTGAATGAGGCCCGTGATCCGCATCCAACGTTGCACACCGCAAAAAAGTAGTGCATGCACTACTTTTTGTGGTGCGGAGGCAGACAGAAAACCCATGGAGCACACTTTGTAGTGCTTCCGTGGGCTTCCGGTCGGTGCCTCCATTCCGCACCGTAACTTTCAGATTGCGGACCCATTCAAGTGATACAGTGCGCACAGGGCCAGTGCCCGTATGTTGCAGACCCACTGTTTCCAGGCTGCAATATGGGCCTGGATCTGCTACGGTCGTGTGCATGAGGCTTACAGTGTAATTTCCGTTCCATTTTTATTTTTGTAATGTGTAGGGGCAGTGACGCTGACCATTTTTGTAACATACTTTAATTACTGAAATCATACATTTCTATTAAAAAATAGCTCTAAAGAGGCCCATTTTGAGCCTTAGCAACGCTCCTCTGTCTTCTGTTTACATAACACAGTCAGTGTTAGCAAGTCTCCACAGTTATGTAAACAGAAGACAGAGGAGCGCTGCTAAGGCTCTAAATGGGCCACTTTAGAGCTATTTTTCTAATAGAAATGTACGATTTCAGTAATTAAAGTATATTACAAAAATGGTCAGTATCACTGCCTCTATACATTACACAAATAAAAACAGAATGGCAGTTACACTTTAATTAAGAGGATTTTCTACACTTAATCTGCTTTATCCATTGTGGATAACACAGCCCGATCTCTCTTGGATGTGATTTGTACTGATACATCTGAATCCTCAGAACAAGGGGCCATGTTCACATTGTTAGTATATGATCTTGTTAGAGGTCCAGTCTCCTTGAGATTTTTCTGGTTGGCATTTTAAAATTTAGCAAAATGTAATAACATTGTGGTGCGTACATAGTGTGTCCTAACTTTTTATGTGCTGTAGACAATCTTTACGCTTCACTCCACAGTTTTGAGACGTGTCTAGAATAAGGATCATCGCTACTATGAACCATAAAATGCACAAGATTTCCTAAAAGCGTGTATGATATTTTGCTGCAAAATATTAGCGTTAAAGGGTTTCTGTCACCTCGTTTGACCATATTAAACCAGGTGACATTTGCAATGCGCAAATGTCACCTGATGTCTAATATGGTCTTCTTTTTAAACTTTATGTTCCCGTTTTCTTAAAAAATCTACTTTTCTAATATGCAAATTATCTTTACTAGGTGCAAGGGGCGGTAACCCTGCACCTAGTAGCGCCGTTTTCCCCACCTTCTATATGTCGTCATCAGGGCTGATTGACAGGGCCAGGCAGTTCACTCTATCTGCTGCTGGCCCTGTCAGCGCTGCAAATCCCGCGCCTGCGCCGTGGGTCTGTCATTCGGCGCAGGAGCAGTGAGTGCCGCTGGCTGTCGGGCTCCCGGCTTCCTCACTGCGCCTGCGCCGCCTTCTTTTCCGGCTGTAGTGTGACGTCATAGGCGCAGTGAGGAAGCCGGGAGCTAGCGGCACTCGCTGCGCCTGCGCCGAATGACGGACCCATGGCACAGGCGCGTGATTTGCTGCGCTGACAGGGCCAGCAGCAGATAGAGTGAGCTGCCTGGCCCTGTCAATCAGCCCTGATGACGACATATAGAAGGTGGGGAAAACGGCGCTACTAGGTGCAGGGTTACCGCCCCTTGCACCTAGTAAAGGTAATTTGCATATTACAAAAGTAGATTTTTTAAGAAAACGGGAACACAAAGTTTAAAAAGAAGACCATATTAGACATCAGGTGACATTTGCGTATTGCAAATGTCATCTGGTTTAATATGGTCAAACGAGGTGACAGAAACCCTTTAAGGAACACTTGCCAAGAGATAGCATAAGGGTGGGTTCACACATAGGTTTTTTAATGGCGTTTTTGTGTGCTTTTTGAGTTTTACTGGTGTTTTTTTACCTGTATATTTTGGTGCTTTTTTCTATAGAAACACCAGCTGCAGATGCTAGCTAAACATCTATGGGAAATATGAAATGCAGGACATCTGGCATTTTGACATCACCTTCTCAGTAGGGGAAAAAGATGCCAAAAAACTATGAAAAAAAACATAAAAACTGCATGTGGTATGGAAAAAAAGCTGTGAGAGTTTTCATGGAGTTTTTTTTAATGAGCAAAAAAGTCAGAATAAATTAGTTTGCGAAGGAGCCCAAAGAGAGAGAGAGAAATGTCCAACATGTCTATTACAGTGAGCCAGAGGAGAGGTGCAGTACACAGAGAAAGGTAGTTGTAGTTGTGGCCATGAGATGGGTAGCAGTACCACAGTTCATGGTGCTTTAATAGGAAATTACAACATTTAACTCAGCAACATTAAATTAACCCTTTTAGTTGTAATTAATACTTTGCAGTTGTCCTCTGGGGCACTGCACTAGCGAGCTCCAAAGGAATCACATAGCATGCACCATTGTGCTAAATTTGGTGCAGTTTCTGCTTGTCTGGTCTAGCTGTGCAATCCACTTGCGGATGTGGACCCATTGACTTGAATAGGGCTGTGATCTGCAACATACAGCCAAAGATAGAACATGTTCCATCTTGTTGCAGGACCCGTATGCACACAGGAACTCTTCATAGGTGCTTCTGTGGGCATCTGATCTGTGCCCCTGAACCACAGAAAGATAGGTGAAGCCCTGTCTTTGGTTGTATCTAGCAGATGCAGGCGTATTCAAGTCAATGGGTCCGCGCTATGGAGTGCACATGGCCAGTGTCTGTATATTGTGGACCGGCCGTTTACGGTCCGCAATATGGGCATTGATCCATTACATTTGTGTGCATGAGCCCTTACAAGGGTATTCTGAGATCTTTATACTGATGACCTATCTTGTCATAGGTCATCAGGATCTGATTGGTGGTGGCCTTACATCTGAGACCCCCACGATCAGCAGTTTGATAAGGCATCCACACTCAAAGTAGTGCCACGTCCTCCCTATTCACCAAGCACAGCACCGTCCATTTGATAGTGTCTGTGCTTGGTATCATGCTCAGCCCCATTCACTTCAGTGGCTCTGAGCTGCACTTGGGACATGTGCATACTTACCAACATTTGAGTTGGTAAAATCCGGGCATATAGCCCCGCCCCGGGAATGCCCCAGACACGCCCAGAAACCATACCTCCCAACTTTTGAAAATTGCAAAGAGGGACAATGTGTGCGGTGCACATCACGGCAGTTTTTTTCATACTAGGCCACACTTCTTAGTCAACCCAAAGCATAATTACTGGAGCGCCTGCAGCAATTTTTTTCTTGCGTTTCAATGTCCATATAAATATTAACACATAAATCATCAGGTTATAGATATTTTAAGGTACAAACTGCACCAAATAAAGAAGTTCTGGTCTAATATACAGGTAGAAACCATACAAACACTTTAGTAAGGAGCAATGTAGTAAATTTATTAATGCACATTTATGCAGGTCAAAAAGAGGGACATTTAAGGATCAAAGAGGGACAGAGGGACTTGGGTCAAAAAGAGGGACTGTCCCTCCAAAAGAGGGACACTTGGGAGGTCTGCAGAAACAACCATTTAGCCTCTTTCACACGAACGTTGTTTTTGCGGGCTCCATTCATTTCTATGGGCCCGCAAAAAATGCAGACAGCACACCGTGTGCTGTCCGCATCCGTTGCTCTGTTCCGTAGCCCGCAAAAAAAAATAGAGCATGTCCTATTCTTGTCCATATTACGGACAAGAATAGTACTGTTCTATTAGGGGCCAGCTGTTCCGTTCCGCAAAAAATGGAATGCACACGGATGCCATCTGTTGTTTTTGTGGCTCTGCAATTTGCGGCCTGCAAAACACAACGTTCGTGTGAAAGAGGCCTTATGGGCAGGGTTTTTGTTAGTTCCACCCATTTTGTAGCCCGGGACAGTATGAATTTGCTGGGACTGTCTCTGATAATCAGGGGAAGTCCGGGCAAATTTGGGACAGTTGGCAGCTATGCATGTACCAATGAATGTGACATCACATGGCCTAGAGAAACCACAGTGTAGTACAGTGCCAGCAAAGTGTATGATATTAAATGAATCTCATGTACACTTTGTGGATTTTTCTATGTGGAAATTGACCTGCCATGCGGATTTCCAAATCCGTAGCATTACAATTATTTTTGCCTTTTTGAGTTGCGGAATTAACTCTTTTCAAATGAAGGGTGAGATCTGCGGCAAAGCTGCATTAAATCCGTACCAAGAAACACAATTAGAAATTGTGGGTTTTGGTGTGATTTGGGTGCAGAGACGCACAGAAATCCACACATTCACCCGCACCCATTTGCAGGTACCTTAATTACATGGTAAATACAAGTGGTTGCTAAAACAGACATTTTGGGACAGGTTACAGATCCTCTTTAGTTAGAGATTCGATTAGAATAGATTTTCATGTTACTCTGTGAAGGAAAACTGTAGCTTGGAAATCACTCTAAAAACACCAGCATGTAGGAGGACATTTATCAAAATTGGTGTAAAGGGAAACTTGCTTAGTTGCCCATAGCAACCAATCCGAATCAGCCTTTCATTTTTCAGAGCTGCTTTGGAAAATGAACAGTGTAATCTGACTGGTTGCAATTGGCAACTAAACCAGCTTTCCTTTACACCAGTTTTGACAAATGTCCCCTGTAAAAAGAATTGCTAGCTACTCACTTGCTGCAGCAACATCAAAGAGATTTTATCTCTAGTGATTAAATTGCTCTAGCAATACTCGGCTGCAGCTATTTGAAGCTTCTCAGTGATTTTTCTATGGACAGTGATTTTACAGCAACTTTTTTTAGTGTGACAAAAGGGTCAAGTGTTAGGGCTCATGCACACAACAGTATTTTCTGTCCATATGTGATCTGCATTTTTTGCAGGTCACTTCAATGGGGCTGAAAAAGATGCGGACAGCACACTGTGTGCTGTCTGCATCCGTATGTCCGTTCCATGGCCCTGAAAAAATACAGACCATGTCCGATTCTTGTCCGTTTTACGGGCAGGGATAGGACAGTTCTATAGAGAGCCGGACATTGCGTTCAGCAAAAAGTGGAGCGCACACCGCTGGTATCCGTGTTATGTGGATCTGGAATTTGCAGACTACAAAAACACCAATGATCGTGTTTCATAAGCCCTTAGACATGATTACCTGGTAAAAGAAGACCCTCTGTTCACATAACAAGAGGTTTTCAAATTGGATATTCAGTATTCACATTTTTGAAAGAGCAGAGAATTTAAACAGAATCTACTATTTTTAGTTGTTTTAAAGGGTTATTTCAATCTCTGTAATTTATGGTATATCCACAAAATATGCCACAAATGTCTCACCTCTGGGGCATATACCAACATCTAGAACCTGGTTTCACTTAGCCTTGTTCCTGCTGGTGAGGCAGCCACTGATCAGCTGTTACAGTAACTCCCACGCAAGTGAATGAAGAGAGATGCATGGACACCTCTTCATGTATTCTACATCTAGATGGGTGCCGGTCCCGCCTAGATATACTGTCAGTACTGGTCCCACATCTGTCATATCTCATTAAAATTGTGATGAGAATGTCCTTTTATTAGATTACCCTTTTAATTAGTATATGGGAAAAAATAAAAGGTGTTATGTAATTTTTCTTATAATAGCTTTCCCAAGGCTGGCAAAAGTGGAAGCATGCTGCACGCATGTCCTTCCGGCATTGTCTGTATAGACAGTGCAACAGGGAACTTGACAGGGGCATAACTAGAATTTATAGGGCCCACATAGTAAAGTGAGATTGGCCCCACCATCTAGTGACATGAATCTGCAAGAGCATAGCAACACCTATGGACCTTGTGTTTTATGGCATCTGCATTCAATAGAAATTCATGGTCAGAAAAGTTTCAGTAAGGGGTCATGCACACAGCCGTAAATGTTTTGCCGTCCACAAATCGCTGATCTGCAAAAAACAGATCCTGGCCAAGTGTAGGCCACCATTTTTAAAAATGTGCTATCCTTGTCCGCAAAACAGACAAGAATAGGACATGTTCTATTTTTTTTAAAAGGCCGCGGAACGGAAGTGCAGATGCAGACAGCACATGGTGTGATGTTCTCATCTTTTGTGGCCCCACTGAGATGAATGGGTCCACATCCGATCCACAAAAAATGCCGATCGGATGTGGACCAAAACCATGGTCGTATGCATGAACCCTGAGGCTGCCACTGTCTGCCTGCCTACTGTCTTGTTCTGTATCGTACAGATGCTGCCGCCATCATTTCATTGCCATTGCCATTCTGCCTACCATCATGTTCCATCCCATATGGCTTCTGCTGTCATCATGCAACTACCGCTGTCGGCCTGCTGACCATATTATTACGCACATGGATTGGATGCGAACTGAAACTACAGCCGTGTGCATGAGGCCTAAGGCTGCCATCCAGCCTACACTCTAATGATAGTGATGTAAACTCACTAAAAGTGTTCAAGAGGGTCCTGGATGTATTTCTGGAGTTTAATAATATTACAGGTTATAGTTACTAGAGACGGTTGTTGATCCAGGGAGTTATTCTGATTGGAGTTGGGAAGTAATTTTTCCCCTAAAATTAAGAAACTTGACTTCAACCTCATGAGGGTTTTTTACCTTCCCCTGGATCAGTGTTGCAGGATAACAGACTGAACTGGATGGACATATGTGTTTTTTTAGCTTTACAAACTATAGGGGAGATTTATCAAACTGGTGTAAAGTGGAACTGGCTTAGTTGTCCATCGCAACCAATCAGATTCAACTTTTCATTTTCCAAAGGAGCTGTGAGTAATAAAAGGTGGAATCTGATTGCTTGCTATGGGCAACTAAGCCAGTTCTACTTTACACCAGTTTGATAAATCTCCCCCTATATTACTTTGTCACTCTGCTCTCCCAATCCCTGTATACACAGTAAAGGTGAAAAGTGAGCTGCAGAAAACAGAAAAATGTTAGCAAGTCTAATTTTTTAACAGATGGTCACAAAAACCTAATAAAAATGATTTAAAGATTTATAATAAAATTCTGATTTAAATAATGTCATTTTATGATGATATATTTCTGACTTTCTGTCGTATTGAAAATAAATTGTAGCCTGGTATCATTGGTTCACTTGTCCCATAAAATCCAGAAAAATATTGATATAACCATGCTAATGATTACATTACATTACCATAAATTCCGATCTCCAGCAATGCTGTCATCTTTGATGTGACAGGAAAAGCATGCGTCTCTACTCCCCAATGTGTGCCATTATAGGAACCTGAGAGTGTTATAATTTGCTAGAATGACATCCCTGTTTCCACGATCAGCGCTGGATAGACTCTTTTGGATTGACATAGCACAGCCTGGAGATATTATTTGCATTTCGTTGCAGTTTTTCTTTTTGATATTGAGGAAGGGTAGAGAGGGCAATAGTGGAAAATTGACTTCTTGTTTCCTAAATAGGCAAATTGCTTTGCCATAACCACATCAGCACTTGATAGATAAGCCTCTTAGGAAAAAAACATTCCCTTTGAAAAGGAATCTGCTACAAACTCTGGTTTGTTGTATTAACCGTGCAGAAGAGCTGGTGAACGCCTCTTTCATTTTCTATACGTGCTGTCAAACGATTTGTTTTTCCTTTGGCTGCTGGAATGCAAATGAGATTTATAGTCAGTATTCTCTAAGTCATCAAAGATATGTGACAGCTGCTGAATACAGAGAGCACCAGCTAAGCCTGCTGTTTTATATACTGTAACAAAACTGCAGCAAGATCCTATTTATCTGGTTATCACAAGACATTTTCTTACTTTGGTTTTTAGGGGATATATAACACCATTTGGGAAAAAGACGGGTTTATGTGCAGCTTCTGTTGATTCAATTGCTGAACACATGGAAATATTTCTCTTGGCATTTTGTATGGCTCTTGGATGTTTGAATTTTCTTGGTAATTGATATTTACTTGCATAATATGTTGACCAAACACTTGGCTGTGCTGTGAAACCCTGACCCATCCACAATTTGTAAGGCAGTGGCTATTACCTCCATTCACTGAACTACAAAATTGCTCTCTGTCAAATACAATCATCCTTAATCTCATCCTGACAAGGCGTTTTTTCCGGTTTTGCGTTTTAATTTTTTACTCTCTGCCTAGATGTCTAAGAGAGCAATAACTTTTTTTATTTTTTCATTGACATAGCAGGGCTTGTTTTTTGGAGAAAAAGTTGTACTTTCTATTGGCACCATTTAAAATTGCATACAATGCAGTGTTCCTTAAAACTGCCCTGTTACATTCATTCTCCAGGTCAATAGGATTGCAGCATTACCACATTTATTTAGTTTTTCTGTTTTAATACTATAAAAAAATAAAAAAAACTTTGGAAAACATTTATTTTTTCTTTTCATCACTGTATTCTGACCCCTATAACTTTTTTGGTAGTTATATTTACTGTATGGAGCTGTGTGAGCTATAATTTTAGCTTGTATATGACTTTTTGATCCATTTTTGGGGGAAGGTGAAGTGATGAAAAAAATGGTGAATCAGCCATTTTAATTTTGAGCACAGGGTGATTTGAATTTTTATGTTTTTCATTTTTTAAATATTTTTAAGAACTTTACTTTTTTCAAGCCTCCAAGGGGACTAAACATGCAGTCATTAGATTGCCAATTTATCCATTCCGGAATATAAAAATCAGCATGTTGCAATGCAGTGCTGCCACCTGCAGGCCTTCCTTGGAATGTACCAGTAATAAGCATAAAAGTCTTGTAAGACTCTGGCCTATTATGGAATGTCTTTTCCCTAGTCTCAGCCATGAAAATGTGTTCCTGCCTGTGAAGTGCAAACTGAGTTTGTTACCTCATTATCACTGATCACATACATTAGCCCCAGCTGTATGAAACAGAAGGCACTCGGTGGCTATGACTCTTGCTCTGCTCTAGAGCGGGCGCCATATTTAGAGACATACATGTACATACAGTATACCTTGGATGTCAAAAAAGGGTTAAGTGGAGTCTATCACCTCCAGAATCAATTTAAAGGCTATGTACACCTTTGGAGTCAATTTTTTGGAGTCAATACAATCTACAGTGCTATGCCTGGTAACCTGCTAGAAGGCAGTGGCACTCGCAGGATTGCTGGTGCCTTCTCAGTTGATCGGCGGGGGACCTGGGTGTTGGACCTCCACTGATCAGATGCTGGTGACCTATCCGGAGGTTAGGTCATCAGTATTTAGTCTAAGAAAACCTTTTTAAGTGTTAACGATAATAGTGATCGTAGTAGGATTGTGGTACACCAATGGGTTGCTGTGGCAAAAAAGATATGTCCTAATCTGTTGATGTATTACTGTCCCCTGTTGTGAATTATGTATAGAGTGTGCATGGGGGGAAGCCAAATGTGTTTGTTTTCAGGGAATTGATTGATTCCCCCTCTGAAACATGAGGGTGATTGGGACAGGTTAATTAGAAGAATTTAGTCCCAATGGATTTATAGACTCCAAACCTTGAAGCCAATGGGGAGTAATAACCACATTTCCTTTGCATGCTTCATTGAGTAGGCTCATTTGTGATATGTGTTTTAGGCTTGCGGTTAGACCACACTACACAATTTCTTCTCTTGCATTGTTTGAGGATTTGGTAACACTTTCCCCTTGATTCCACCAGTGCAGCATGGCCCCCCTAAATGAATTAGTTGGAAGTACATACTACCAACAAAACTATTTTGAATTGACTTTCAACACTTAGGACCAATGTCTGGAGTGACCCTTTGCCGCTTTCTTTGTTATTGTGTTTCTCTAGGGGTTTATGGTGGCAATAAAATATGCTATATATCTATCATGGAACATCCAACGTGGTAGTTTGGAGTTCCCCTATTTATATATGGAAATCCTCTTTGGATACTCATTATCCTGTGGACTTCATCAGGGGATGCAGAAAAACTTGGTATGCTCTATGCCTAACATGGTGATCTGAAATTCCAACATGGTGACTTTTGGGGACACCTTTCCCTCTCCCTTCCTGTCTGTTATGCAGGGAAGTCGAATGGTACCCTCGGGTAGCTGAGATAGATGTGACGGTTTATGGATGCAGTCCTGGTGCTCCTCTCCGAGATTAAATGTTAGTGGTACACTCAAAGCAGATGTTAATGGCACAGTAATATGCTTTTATGCATTATTGTTATGGGGCCACCCCATTTTTGGGTCATACCTTATTGCCCGTTTTTTTCCTTGACAGCTTGCCCATGGGTATTGTGGGTGATAGTTCACATCCCCGCTTATTAGCCCTTAAGTTGATTAATCTACACCTTTTATTGATTGTATTAACGTCAGCAGGTGTATACGCCTGCAGTGTGTAGTGCTGGGTAAGTGCTTGATTGCGCTATTATTCATCAGTACCATGAATGTACTTTTTTATGTGTGTTAAAGAGGCTCTGTGACCACTTTGCAACCTATGTATTTATATACATAGGCATGTATGTGTTGTAATCCTCTCCCCAGACATACCTTCAAATTGCAGAGCCAAGCAGCGATTCTTCCAGAAAAAGAACTTTTCTAAATATGTAAATGAGGCTTCGGAGCACTGGGAGGCGTGCCCTTTCAGTCTGAGCACTGCTCCATCAACGCCCTCCCGGCTCCAAAACCCGCCCTGCAGCCTTTATCCCCACCCCTCCTGTCTCTGATGGACAGCGCTAGACCCTTCGGTGTATTGCGTACGCGCCGTCACTTCTCTGAACCCGGAAGTGACGGCGCGTTCGGAAGCTCAGCTGAGCGGAGCGTACGCAATACATTGAACGCGTACGCAATACATTGAACGCGCTTGCAGTGTTTGGCACTGAAAGCATACAGCGCATGCGCCGGCGCGAGATTTCAGAGCTAGACCGAAGGGTCTAGCACTGTCCATCAGAGACAGGAGAGGCGGGGATAAACGCTGCAGGGCGGGTTTTTGAGCTGGGAGGGCGTTGATGAAGCAGTGCTCAGACTGAAAGAGCACGCCTCCTGGTGCTCCGAAGCCTCATTTACATATTTATAAAATTTCTTTTTCTGGAAGAATCGCTGCTTGGCTCTGCAATTTGAAAGTATGTCTGGGGAGAGGATTACAACACCTACATGCCTATGTATATAAATACATAGGTTGCAAAGTGGTGACAGAGCCTCTTTAAGCATGTTGTCCTCCTCTACCTTCCTTCTATCCTAGTTGCATCAGAGACAAGCCTTGCTGGCTGTCACTGGAGCCACCATCAATATTGCTCAAGTGAGGGGCACTGTATAAGGATGCGGTAGTACTGTCATGTGTCTCCTGGTAACAGGTGGGATTCCATGGCACACTCTAATCCAGCTAGCCCCTCTGGCCCCTGATCATGATGGAGATGTGTAGGTCCACTTTACAATCTGTTGCCTTAGTGGGGTAGAGGTATTAGGGCTAATTTATGTTATGAAGATCTTTTCTAGTGCACTCGGGTATTTAGGGAAGGTGAGAGAAGGTTCCCCAATGCTGTTAGTGTCATTCAAAGACTAGTTACCAGGTAACAGATGTTTGGTCTGGCTACAGCAGGGTCATCATTTCTTGTCACCCCAGTATCTCTGATATCGAGGGTACAGGGTTCCTATACCGCTTGACTGGATGTCTAGCAACTGGTCACACATAAAAAGACAGTAAAGTGATTGCTCTGATAGTAATACCTTCTTACAATAACTCAAGCACAGGGTGATACAGTGTTACTTGCGACCATTTGTTAGTAACTCTAACAGGTTACTCCTTGAAAGGGTGGCCATATTTCTTGCTCTGATGAGCATTATAATACATATCAAAAATATTTGGCTAATTTTTATTTTTCTAAGCTTCATTTCAGGGAGTAAGTATTTTTCCAAAGTGTGCAGACCCCCGTATCTTCATAGCATAGACAATTGCCTTCAGATGACCGCAAAGATAAAAGTCTAAGGAGGTCAGATCAGGAGACCTTGGGGGCCATTCAACTGGCCCACGACGACCAATCCACTTTCCAGGAAACTGTTCATCTAGGAATGCTCGGACCTGACACCCATAATGTGGCGACACCCATCTTGCTGGAAAAACTCAGGGAACGTGCCAGCTTCAGTGCATAAAGAGGAAAACACATAATCATATAGCAATTTCACATATCCAGTGGCCTTGAGGTTTCCATTGATGAAGAATGGCCCCACTATCTTTGTACCCCATATACCACACCATACCATCAATTTTTGTGTTCCAACAGTCTTGGAGGGATCTATCCAGTGTGGGTTAGTGTCAGACCAATAGCGGTGTTTTTGTTTGTTAACTTCACCATACACATAAAAGTTTATCTTTGGGGTCATCTGAAGGCAATTGTCTATGCTGTGAAGATACGAGATGTGCAGCACCTGAAACTACAGATACTGGAAGCCTGTGCTAGCATTTCTTCTGCGGTGTCGCTATCAGTGTGTGAAGAGTGGGAGAAGAGTGTTGCATTGACAATCCAACACAATGGGCAGCACTTTGAACACATTTCATAAGTGGTCAGAAATTTGCAAATAACTCATGAAAGAATAAAGTTACATTAAAACCAAGCACACCATTGTTTTTCTTGTGAAATTCTCAATAAGTTTGATGTGTCACATGACCCTCTTCCCATTGAAAAACTAAAGTTGGATCCAAAATGTCCGACTTCAAAATGGCCGCTATGGTCACCAGCCATCTTGAAAAGTTTTCCCCCTCCCATATACTAATGTGCCACAAACAGGAAGTTAATATCACCAACCATTCCCATTTTATTTAGGTGTATCCATATAAATGGCCCACCCTGTACAAGGTGAACAAGGTTAAAAAATTCACCAAGCGACTACAGAAGTGCTTTTATCATCCCATTCAAAAAAAATTCAATAAATGATATGTACCCCACATGGTTATATTAACCTCTTAACGACGTCCGCTGTTCATGTACCGTAGATGTGTGTAGGAATAACATGGTTTAGGGTCAGGAGTTGAGCCTGCTCCATATGCGACAGATGCTAGCTGCATTATATAGCTGACAACAATCTCTGCCAGGGTTAGAGGTTACTGTGATCCTGGCCATTTAACCCCTCCTGGTCAATGTCATCTGAGTATTTAGATAAAGGGAGGGGCCTTGTAGAATCTGCTAAGCTTTGGGGCTGCCAGTTAAATATAAATTAAAAAATTAGCTACTGGATCTTTAAGAGGGGATTTATTAATGGTACAGGGACTCAAACATAAAAGGTTGACTAACTAAAGGACAGGAACAAAGGGAACATACAGGTCAGGGGTAGGGAAGGAAGTGCCTAACTAGCTATATATGTACAATCTTATATACTAGCCATACATACACACAGGCATAGCCCATACAGTGCCCATCCCAGGAACACCTCCCAGATATTGTCTTAGCCAATCAGCGCAGTCCATAGATACAGTTGTAGAGGTCAGGACCTTCCTGTAGGTGTCATCCTTGAGTCCAGAGCTGTCCTTCCTCTAAAGGACAGGGTCCCCCCCCCAGGTCTAGAAGCATCATAAATCACGTGTTCACAGATGTGCTTCTCAGGGGGCAAAGCCTTGTATTGTCTCCCAGACATGGTGACTCTTGATTTCCCAGATAAAACAGCAGTGTCTATTGTCTGTTGAGCACATAGGACTTGTCCACCACGATTTCTTTGTGAGAGAGTTGCTTAGGTGTTTGTGGCCCAATTCCACTCTGCTGTAAAGGCCTCAAGGCAGGAACCAGTAAAATGTTGGGCTTCCAACAGGCCTCCCTCTGCTCCCAATCTCACCTACCTTAACACAATTGCACGGTGCCGAGCAGTTTTCATGATGGTAAAAGAACAATACGCTTTTAGAGCTGCACAATTAACCAAATTAATTTGATTAAATTGCTTTTTTTCAGCCTGAAAATGCTGATTTTGTTAAATATTGTGACATCAATTTTTTTTCTTCTGGAGTGCTAAATCAGTGCAACACATGTTGGTCTTTTAAATCCCTACCATCCCTGCACATGATGTGATGATGCAGCGTTCCAGATCACAGCCATAGCCGGCACCACTGACTGTAGCCAGAATCTGACTGTAACAGCCGCTGGGGCGAGGGGGTGGGCGGTAGAGAGAACTCACTGCTACAGAGTAAGGCTACCAGTTCCTTGAGCAGGACAGCTGCAGACTGAGCCAGAGGAGCAAGGGGAGGACTGGAGGAGGTTACATATTATACATAGAGGGAGGACTGGAGGAGGTTACATATTATACATAGAAGGAGGACTGGAGGAGGTTACATATTATACATAGAGGGAGGACTGGAGGAGGTCACATATTATACATAGAGGGAGGACTGGAGGAGGTTACATATTATACATAGAGGGAGGACTGGAGGAGGTTACATATTATACATAGAGGGAGGACTGGAGGAGGTCACATATTATACATAGAGGGAGGACTGGAGGAGGTTACATATTATACATAGAGGGAGGACTGGAGGAGGTTACATATTATACATAGAGGGAGGACTGGAGGAGGTTACATATTATACATAGAGGGAGGACTGGAGGAGGTTACATATTATACATAGAGGGAGGACTGGAGGAGGTTACATATTATACATAGAGGGAGGACTGGAGGAGGTTACATATTATACATAGAGGGAGGACTGGAGGAGGTTACATATTATACACAGAGGGAGGACTGGAGGAGGGTATATAATGTATATAGCGGGAGTATTGGAGAATGGTATATAATGTATAAATCCTCCATCTATATACAGTGCTCCCTGTATATACATGATATACCCTCCTCCAGTTCTCTATCTATATACATTAGTTACCCTCCTCTACTCCTCCATCTAAATACATTATATATCATCCTCCAGTCCTCCCTGTATATACATTATATACCCTCCTATAGTCCTCTTTCTATATACATTATATACTCTCCTCCAGTCCTCCCTGTATATACATTATATACCCTCCTGCACTCCTCCCTCTATATACATTATATACCCTCCTACACTCCTCCCTCTATATACATTATATACCCTCCTCCAGTCCTCCCTGTAAATATATTATATATCCTCCTCTAGTCCTCCCTCTGTATACATTATATACCCACCTTCAGTCCTCCCTCTGTATACATCAAATGCCCTCCAGTCCTCCCTCTATATACATTATATACCCTCCTGCACTCCTCCCTCTATATACACAATATACTCTCCTCCAGTCCTCCCTGTAAATATATTATATATCCTCCTCTAGTCCTCTCTCTATATACATTATATACCCACCTTCAGTCCTCTCTCTGTATACATTATATACCCACCTTCAGTCTTCCCTCTATATACATTATATTCCCTCCAGTCTTCCCTCTATATACATTATACACCCTCCCCAGTCCTCCTTTATATGCCCTCCAGTCCTCCCTCTATATACACTATATACTCTCCTCCAGTCCTCCCTCTATGTACACTATATACCCTCCTCCAGTCCTCCCTCTATATACATTATATACCCACCTTCAGTCTTCCCTCTATATACATTATATTCCCTCCAGTCTTCCCTCTATATACATTATACACCCTCCCCAGTCCTCCTTTATATGCACTCTGCAGTCCTCCCTCTATATACACTATATACCCTCCTCCAATCCCCATCTATATACATTATATACCCTCCTCCAGTCTTCTCTCTATATACATTATATACTCTCCTCCAGTCCTCCCTGTATATACATTATATTTCCTCCTGCACTCCTCCCTCTATATGCATGATATACCCCCCTCCAGTCCTCCCTGTAAATATATTATATATCCTCCTCTAGTCCTCCCTCTATATACATTATATACCCACCTCCAGTCCTCCCTCTATATACATTATATACCTTCCTCCAGTCCTCCATCTATATACATTGTATACCCTCCTTTGGTCCTCCCTTTAATATATTTGTGCAGCTCTCTATATACTGGACACTCACTCCCTCTATATACCGTGCACCCACGACAGAAAAATAAAAAAGTTATAGGCAGAAAAAAGAAAACAAATTATCGACATTATAATAATAAAAAATTGAAATAATTTAGAATATTGTGGTGGATGTTATAAAGTGATCTCATCAAGGCCCTAGCACAAGGATGAGGAAGAATTATAGAGGAAGGGCACAACACAGATTTCTACAAGCGGACCCGAGCGTAGGCATGCTCGGCCGAACAGCGAGTTCGGCCGAGCATGCTCGCTCAACCCTATAGATTATGTATGATTTTTATTTTTTACATTAATCATGAGATAACCCCTTTAAGAAACATGTAACATAGTAACATAGTAACATAGTTTGTAAGGCCGAAAAAAGACATCTGTCCATCCAGTTCAGCCTGTTTTCCTACAAGTTGATCCAGGGGAAGGCAAAAAAAACCCTGTGAGGTAGAAGCCAATTTTCCTCACTTTAGGGGGAAAAATTCCTTCCCGACTCCAGTCAGGCAATCAGAATAACTCCCTGGATCAACGACCCATCTCTAGTAACTATAACCTGTAATATTATTACCCTCCAGAAATACATCCAGGCCCTTCTTGAACTCTTTTAGTGAACTTACCATCACCACCTCCTCAGGCAGAGAGTTCCATAGTCTCACTGCTCTTACCGTAAAGAATCCTCTTCTATGTTTATGTACAAACCTTCTTTCCTCCAGACGCAGAGGATGTCCCCTCGTCACAGTCACAGTCCTCGGGATAAATAGATGATGGGAGAGATCTCTGTACTGACCTCTGATATATTTATACATAGTTATTAGATCTCCCCTCAGTCGTCTTTTTCTAAAGTGAATAACCCTAATTTTGATAATCTTTCTGGGTACTGTAGTCCACCCATTCCAGTTATTACTTTAGTTGCCCTCCTCTGAACCCTCTCCAGCTCTGCTATGTCTGCCTTGTTCACAGGAGCCCAGAACTGTACACAGTACTCCATATGTGGTCTGACTAGTGATTTGTAAAGTGGCAGGACTATGTTCTCATCACGGGCATCTATGCCTCTTTTGATGCAACCCATTATCTTATTGGCCTTGGTAGCAGCTGTCTGACACTGGTTTCTGCAGCTTAGTTTGCTGTTCACTAAAATTCCTAGGTCCTTTTCCATGTCAGAGTTACCCAATGCTTTACCATTTAGTATGTACTGGTGACTTGCATTATTCCTTCCCATATGCATAACCTTACATTTGTCAGTGTTAAACCTCATCTGCCACTTTTCTGCCCAAGCCTCCAGTCTATCCAGATCCTGCTGTAGCAGTGCACTGTCCTCCTCTGTGTTAATTACTTTACACAGTTTAGTGTCATCTGCAAAAAATGATATTTTACTGTGCAAGCTTTCTACAAGATCATTAATAAATATATTGAAGAGAATAGGACCCAATACAGACCCCTGTAGATACATAAATATTATATGTATGTGGCGGCATGTTAAATATTTAGCCACCAATTTTGCCAGTCAAAAGATGAGACTGCTCTTTTATATAGAAGATATATTTACCAATTTCCTTTATTTTGTAACATAGTAATGTGACTTTGAATGATCCTTTTATTGCTGGGAGGGGTATGATTCACACTTCATTTGGCTGCTCTTGTTGCTTAGTCTCATCATTGTGGCATAAAGGCAAAGTGCTTCGGGTCTTCTGTCAGTGTAGGGTTAAGGCTGCCATTTTAGAATGTTGTCTGATCAGTAACTTTCAAAAATGCCAAATAGAAACATAACAGGGTAAAAGAGAGCACAGCAAAGTTACTAGAAGTCAACCAATCATATCACATATGGAGCTGTCTGTTTATTGTTCTCCAATAATGTTTTGTGGTGCCCACAAAAGACTATGGTTAATTTTTGAACAGTATTTCAACTAAATATTTCTGTCCATAGACAATATAATTATAGGGGGAAAATGTCTAATCATAGGGGAAAAAATAGGAAAGTACTGACGTGAAGAAGAATTTTTTAATTAAAAGAGGAAACAGAAAGGACTGACGTTAACAAGTTTACCAAATATGAGTCCCATGGCTTCCCTCATCCCTGCGTTCTCAACTCACACATTAATACTTTCTCAATACTAACATATTCCCAAATACCTTTCATTAGTTAGGAGAAATAAAATGGCGCCGTCCTATTAGTACACGCAAAACCTGTCCTAATCAAAGTTACTTCACAACACTGAGCTAAAGAGCTGCCTCATCCTCCTCTCTGCTCTACTTGTCAGGGATTATAATCCTGAATAAAAATCTTCAGCTGAATCGCTGTGGGAATGGAGTTTATTAGGTGACATTAAGTACAGAGAGGATGGACAGGACAGACTGTGGTAATGTGGGGCTGTGGCAATGGAGACTGCATACAAGTGCTGCTGCTCATTAGCCAAACCCCATCTTCCTATGTGTCTCCTCATGAACTCCATTCCTACAGAGATTCATCTTAAAATCTTATCATCTGTATTCAGGATCATAATTCTTGACAATTCGGAAAGGAGGATGAGGCAACTCTTTAGCTCGAGTAACATCTGTGTGATCAGGACAGGTTTTTGAGTGTACTAATAGGACTACAGCCAGAATGAGCCATTATATACTAATAAAAGGTATTTGGGAATATATTTATTATAATGTAATTTTCAATTATTTTAAATAATCTTAATTCCCAGAGAACCCCTTTCAGAAGTTAGAAGCAGGATTTAGGTGTAGATTCCGTGCCAAATTTGCAGACATTCCACATCCAATGCAAAAGAATTCCACTAAGAAAAGCCATTGATCAGCCACACTGAAAGATAATGGGAATAATCTTTGCATTGGTCCACTAGCATGTCAGTTGCAGAATTCCGAGTGTAACCTGGGATTTCTATGGCGGATTTTTTGAAAAATACATGACAGATTTGTCATAGGCTAATCGAACACATGGCCCAGGGCCAGAGGGGGCCCTTCTTGCCGGCGGTAGGGAGAGATGAGCGCTTCCATTGTGGTAGCGCTCATCTCTATATTCATCTGTATCGCTGTCCTCAGGACAGCGATACACATCAATGCTGCGGGGCAGGGGGGGGGGAGAGGCGTCTCCCCTGCCTGTTCCTCTGATAGGCTGCAGGCCTAGTACAGCTGTACAGCGCGGGACACAGGCCTGAAGAGGCCTGCATCGCATCGCTGACAGGCTCATGGAGGTAAGTATAAGTGTTTATTTTTTTTTTCATTTACGCTATGCCAAGGGCCCTGGCGCACAATGGGGGCACTATAGAGCTGGAAGAACACTATTTTATATATAGAAGTATAAAATACTTGTATATATAGTGGCACTATGGGGGCACTATTTTATATATGGGCACATAGTGGGGCCACTATGGAGGGGGAGGTGCACTATGGGGGGCACTATTTTATGTACTGGCACACATGAGGGGGCACTATGGAGGGGGAGGAGCGCTAAGGGGGGCCCTTTATATATTGGCACACATGGGGGCTCTATGGAGGAGGAGCACTATGGGGACCCTATATATATACTGGCACACATGAGGGGCACTATGGAGGGGGAGGAGCACTATGGGGCGCACTATTTTATATACTGGCACACATAGGGGCACTATGGAGGTGGAGGAGCACTATGGGGGCATTTACTGGGGGCCCTATCTTATACACTGGCACACCTGGTGGCACTGTGGAGGAGGAGGAGGAGCACTATAGGGGCCGTATCTTATATACTGGCATACATGGAGGACACTATGGAGAAGGGGAGGAGAGGAGCACTATTGGGGTCATTATACAGGGCATTTACTGGCACACATTATGGGGGCATTTTATACTCGCACATTATGTCAGGCACCATGGGGACAGGTGGAGGAGCACTATGGGGGCAATAGGATTATTTTATACTGGCGCAAATTATAGGGCATTATGCGGCTCAACAGGGGGCACTAAGAGGGTTTTTTGGGCACACAGTAGGGGGCATTGGCACACATTATTAGGGCATTATGGGGATATTGGCTCTACTGGGGGACACTAATTATTTCTATTGGGACTTTGGGGATCACTATTACTATGGGGGCATCCTGTCACGGTATCAGCTTAGCAGAGTTATTTTTGGGGGGACATCAATTATGTTTGCACTATTAGTGTCAAGGGCACAATTTCCTGGGCGCAGTCATTTTTTAGATCACTGTGTGCCACTAATTACTAAATGTGGTAGTATCTGTGTGTAACTAGTATTTGCAGGAGGACGGTATAGTAGAGTTTTGGGGAGAAGTATAGTATAATATTGAGGGTGGCAGGATGGGGTGTTCAAGAAGGTGGGAGAATGATGGAAAAGTAGGAAACTAAGATGTCTGTCATACTCTGCAGAGAGAAGAGATGAAAGAAATCATCATGGTGGTCTGGTCTGAAAGGAGAAGATGAGGACAGAGAACATCTACATCAAAGGAGACGTATGTGGCGCTGTATTAGGCTACTTTCACATCTGAGTTAGTGATTCTGGCAGGCTGTCCCAGTAGAGAACCGGCTCTGGCATTGCTGGATGCAGAATGCTCACCAGCCCCATTAACTATAATGGGGTCCGGCAGAGATCCGGTCACAATCTGGCAAAAATGCTGAGAATCCGCTGCAAGCCTGAGTTTGTGTCCGGCCAATTCCTTGCATTCTCTGCCGGAGCGTAGCGCGTCATGTGTGAAAGTAGCCTTACCCTGTATGTTTTGTAAGTTTTGTATTGCTGTATGTAATGTTAGGACACCATAGGTTAGCGCTTGGGGGGTTTGGCACATTCTTTGCACAGGGATCCTCTGCTGTCATTCAGTCACATATAGAATTTTTGACAATAGTGAGTAATTGACAAAGATAGTAGAAAGTTGTAAGCTATTTCTTATTATGCAACAACCAAAGTTTAATGACATAAGAATGTTGACAACCAGTTTAATATGTTCTAACAAGACGTGTGGGAAGTTGTCAGTGATATACTTTAGCTTGCAAGTATAGTTTCTTTTTATCGCTGACTAATACATATCGGGTAAAACTAAAATAAACAACATTTTAATTTAGTTTTATGAACTTTTTGGTTATTCTAATGTTCCCTGCAGAGTCTTCTCTTGCTCAGAACTGAAATAAAAAATAATCAAATGGTTCCTGCAAAGCAGTCTGCCTGTCTATTTGAGAATATTAGATGATATTAGTACCCTCTGAGCTAGGATACACGGGGAAGCTTATTTTCTCATTTAAAATTGATTTAAATTACCTTTAAATAATAAAATTAAGAAACATAATAATAATAACAACAACAATAATAATAATTAAAATTACCAAAAATGCATTAAAAAGGAATAGAAACTGGTAGTATAAAAATATAAATTCTAATCTCAATCAAGGAAGGTCAAATAATTGTGGGCAGGTATGTGTAACTAATGTCCATGTAACCAGCCTCAGGAGGATTTTATGATGCTTGGCTTAAAGGCCTAGACATAGTTATCTGGACAGTGTATAGTACTATTAAGTAATGTATGGCAGTATTATTAGAGCACCATGTGGTGCTATTATTTAGTAGTGTTATATGTGCACTTTAGTAGCTTTCATTGAAAGACTTCCTGAACCCTGTTCTTTCGGAGCTTGTCTCACTTCCTTTGGATAGAAATTGTGTGGTCCCTCAAAATCTTTTACTTAACCCCTTCGCGACCAGCGCCGTACATGTACGGCGCTGGGGCGATGCGGGCACATGGCGCCCGCTCGCGGGTGCGGCGGGCGTCATGGCCGGCAAGTCTCTGCTGTTTCTAACAGCAGAGACTTGCCGCTACCTACTGTGTCGGCGGCGTCTTCCGGGGTGACTAGATGCCGTGATCACACGTGATCACGGCATCTAGTTGCGTCTAAACCCGGAAGCGTTCGCTTCCGGGTGGTGTACAGACACCCCGTGTGGCCAATCGGGGTGTCTGTACACCATATGAAAACTGTAATCCTCGCTGGTGAGGATTACAGTTTTCAAACTGCAATTCTTATTCTGGCCACTAGATGGCAGGCCAGGATAAGAAATGAGCAATTCATGGCTTTCTGAGTCTATAAAACCCAGAATTGCTCATAAAGGAAAAAAAAAAGCCACAATATATAAGCCCATATTTGAGCTTTCTAATAGTAAAAAAAAATTAAAAAAATGTTAAAAAATATATAAAAAATAAAAAAGATGTAAAAGTTCAAATCACCCCCCTTTCCGTATAAGTAAAAAATAAATACCTAAATAACAATAAATATAGACATCATGGGTATCACCGTGACCGAAAACGCCCGTACTTTTAAAATATAAAAAAAAAAATTCCAATACGGCGAATTGTGTGGCGGAAAAAAGCGTCCAAATGGCGATTTGCCGTTTTTTGTCGCTTTTTTTTTCTAAAAAAAATTAAATAAAAAGTGATCAAAAAGTCATACACACCCCAGAATGGTATCAATAAAAACTTCAGATCGTCCCGCAAAAAATGAGCCCCCATACAGCTCTGTACACATAAATACCAAAAAGTTATAGGGGTCAAGATTTGACAAGGAAAAAAAAAAAAAGGGCAACTTTCTAATTATTTTATCACTATGAAAACGCAGGAAAAACTATACATATTAGGTATTGCCGGATTCGTACTGACCAGTAGAATGAAAGTAATGGATCAGTTTTAATGCACATCGAACGCTGTAAATAAGAAACCCGTAGAACTGTAGCGGAATAGCGTTTTCTTTGCAATTTCACCCGGTTTGGAATTTTTTTCCCGCTTCCCACTACACCGTATGCAATATTAAATGGTGGCGTTGGAAAGTACAACTTGTCCCGCAAAAAACAAGCCCTCGTACAGCTATGTGAACAGAAAAATAAAAGAGTTATGGCTGTTTGAAGGCAGGGAGCGCAAAACGAAAATGCAGAACCGAAAAAAGCTCCGGGCGCGAAGGGGTTAATTGCTACCAGTTCATCTGTGATATGTCGCTGTGGTTCATGAGACCTGTTCTAGATATCTTTGTTTAGAATATAATATAAAGCATATACAGTGCCTGTTTCAATATACTTTATTAATAAAGTGTAACTGCCATTCCATTTTTATTATTGTAATGTATAAGGGCAGTGATACTGATCATTTTTGTAATATACTTTAATTACTGAAATTGTACATTTCTATTAGAAAAATAGCTCTAAAGTGGACGATTTTGAGTCCTAGCAACACTCCTCTGTCTTCTGTTTACGTAACTATGGAGACTTGCTCAACACAGACCGTGTTATGTAAACAGGAGACAGAGAAGCGTTGCTAAGGCTCAAAATCGTCCACTTTATAGCTATTTTTCTAACAGAAGTGTACAATTTCAGTAATTAAAGTATATTACAAAAATGGTTAGTATCACTGCCCCCTTACACATTACATAAAAGTAGAATGGCAGTTACACTTTACAAAAGTATAGACAATGTCTATACAAGTCAGTGTTACCCAGTATTCTACCATTTAGTATGTACTGGTAACTTACATTATTACTCCCCATGTACATAACCCTACATTTGTCAGTGTTAAACCTCATCTGCCACTTCTCTGCCCAAGCCTCCGGTCTATCCAGATCCATCTGTAGCAGTGTACTGTCCTCTTCTGTGTTAATTACTTTACACAGTTTAGTGTCATCTGCAAAAATTTATATTTTACTGTGCAGCCCCTCTACTAGATCATTAATAAATATATTGAATAGAATAGGGCCCAATGCTGACCCCTGTGGTAGCCCACTAGTGACAGTGACCCAATCTCAGTGTGTACCGTTAATAACCACCCTCTATTTTCTATCACTGAGCCAGTTACTTACCCACATACACACATTTATGTGGTACAGTATCAAATGATTTGGAGAAGTCAAGATATATGACATCCATTGACTTACCCTGGTCTAATCTAGAACTTACCTCCTTATAGAAACAGATTAAACTAGTTTGACATGACCTATCCCTGATGAAGCCATGCTGATACACGTTATTTGTTTATGTTCATAGCATCTCTTACCATCTAGTTCTGGTGATTTGTCTATTTTAATCTTTTTAAGACGCCGCTGTACTTCTTCCTGGGTCAGGCAGGCTACTTTTAATGGGGAATTTACTTTTATATTCTGCATTTCATTTGACAGTTTATTTTCCTTAGTAAATACAGTGAAGAAAAAAAATGTAATAGCTTTGCTTTCTTCTCATCGCTGTCTGCAACTCCCTCCTCATTATTTTGTAAAGGGCCGACACCTTCAGGTTTATACTTTTTACCATTTATATAATTGAAGAACATTTTAGGGTTAGGTTTGCTCTCTTTGGCAATTAATCTCTCAGTCTGTAGTTTGGTTGCTTTTATTTGTCTTTTACATATTGTATTTTTTTCCATATAGTTTTTCAATGCATCCTCGCCAACCTGCTTCTTTAGTAATTTAAATGCTTTTTTTGTCATTTATTACTTCCTTTACATTTCTATTTATCCACATTTTTTTTTTTGTTCCTCACCCTTTATTCACATAAGCAGGGCCGGACTGGGACTGAAATTCAGCCCTGGCATTTTGAAATCAAAGAGGCCCACATACCTCGACTTTTTAAAGTCACAGACAACCCTTTTAGAGGCCCTAAAAATTATTAAAATATAATAACGTAAACCACACCAAACAAGGTAAATATACTGCCCCCTGCAGAGAGAGATGGAAAAGCTATATGTCCTGATAGGGTACGGGTCTAGAACTCAGACCCGGACTGATCAAAACTTTTGATATGTCTCTGTGACATGTCAAAAGTCTTTCAGTTCATCAGTGGCCCTATTACACAGATTGATGTGTAAAGGTCCTTTTACACGGGCCGATTATCGGCCGAAAAAGCGCTCCTAGGAACGCTAGTGCCGATAATCGGCCCGTGTAAAAGTGGCCCTAATCAGCCATCTTTTGGTTTGTAGAAAAGATCCAATCTGTCGGGCGCACATCACCCTGTGTAACCTAACCTTTTTCCTCCTAACATTACATATATCACTACAGAACATACAGGGTTAGGCTACATTCACACCACAGTTGTTTTTGCAGCCTCCGATCTGCATATTTTGCGGACAAGGATAGGCATTGTTACAGTGGATCTGCAGAAAAAACGGATGCCATACGGAACATCATCCTTTTTTTGCGGATCCGCAATTTGCAGACTGCAAAACACAATGTTCGTGTGAATGTAGCCTAATACAGCCCCATAACTCTTACATCCAGTGACGTCTCCTCGGATGTAGATCTTTTCTTTCCCCATCTTCTTCTTTCAGACTAGACGCCATTTTTTAGCCATTTCTCATCTCTGCAGTTTGACAGAAAAAAAATCTTAGTTTACTACTTTTCCATCATCCTCCCATCTTCTGGACAAATCATCCTACCACCCCCAGTACTGTGCCACTAGTACCACACAGATAGTGCCCTTCAATAATTATTGGCACAGTGTGCTAAAATAACTGCGCCCAGCAAATAGTGTCCCGTAATAGTGTGAACATAACGTCCCCCAGAAATAACTGCGCTGATACTGTGCCAGGGTGCCCCCACAGTAATAGTGCCCCCCACAGTAATAGTGACCGCCACATGTACCTCTCACAATTAGAGTTTAGAATGCTTTTAAAAATATCCCATTTTGTGATTGCATTTTTATTTTTGACAGCCTCCCAGTTATTTAGGCCATCTGCATGGAGTTTGTATGTTCTCCCTGTGTTTGCGTGCATTTCCTTAATTAAAGAAGGGCATGATCTAAGGTGTTCTGATTTGGAAATGTGTAAAGCTTGGAGAAAAAATTTAGAAGAACCCTACTTTGTTCAGTGCAGTGGCTCAGTGGTTAGCACTGGGGTCCTAGGTTCAAATCTGACTAAGGACAACATCTGCTTGGAGTTTGGGTATATTTCCTCTGGGTACTCTAGTTTCCTCCACCTCCTAGCTAGGGAACCTAGATTGTGGGCTCCATTGGCGACAGCAAGCAATGATAATGTTCGTACAGTGCTGCGGAATATATCAGCGCTATATAAGTATAATAAATCAATTGTCCTGTGTGCCATTATAAAGATTGATTAGCATGTAAAGAATACATAAAAACACCAATTGGCAAACTTTGTAATTGTATTCCCATTGAGACTTATTTATTATATCTCCAGAAAAACCCTTTAAGTAAAGTATTGTTTTTAATTATTTCTGTGATAAATGCTGAATTACCTTTTCGATGCTGCATATTTTCTGTACCGTTTCACTTGCCTGCATCTCCTTTTGCACAGAGCTGTATAATTGTACCTTTTAAAAAATAGATGATCATATCAGCTGAACCTGCGATTGCTGCATATACAAAGAGTACATTTCACAGATGACTGCTTCTGCTATGCACAGAACCACTTATTTTGCAGTGGCTTAAATGTTCTTTATTTAATCCCAAGAACTGACCCTCACATATGCGATATTATTGGTCATGTTCTAGTGAAAGTCCATTAGATTAGTCCTGCATGCACTGTATTCGCAATTAGTAATTATATCCCCTCCCTGGTCCCTATCCTAATGTAAACAGTTTTAATTTGGATAGCCTTTCTTAATTTAGATCGACTTCCTTTAGAAAATTAAATCAGCCTCAGAGTAAACATGTTACCTATTACATTCCTGCGGATAATTAATGATTGTATTATCACTGGGCTTTCTGTTTTTCTAATCATATCTTGTAATAATTGCCTCATAATTGCTTAACTAACACATGTAAATTTCCAATTCCCTTTCTGTGACTTACAAACAACCTTTCAGCTAGGAATAGTAAGTAGCTTGCTTTAGAGAATATCTACTTACACGTAATATAAAATTGAGGTTAGCGTGTTCATTATATATATATATATATATATACTCACCGGCCACTTTATTAGGTACACCATGCTAGTAACGGGTTGGACCCCCTTTTGCCTTCAGAACTGCCTCAATTCTTCGTGGCATAGATTCAACAAGGTGCTGGAAGCATTCCTCAGAGATTTTGGTCCATATTGACATGATGGCATCACACAGTTGCCGCAGATTTGTCGGCTGCACATCCATGATGCGAATCTCCCGTTCCACCACATCCCAAAGATGCTCTATTGGATTGAGATCTGGTGACTGTGGAGGCCATTTGAGTACAGTGAACTCATTGTCATGTTCAAGAAACCAGTCTGAGATGATTCCAGCTTTATGACATGGCGCATTATCCTGCTGAAAGTAGCCATCAGATGTTGGGTACATTGTGGTCATAAAGGGATGGACATGGTCAGCAACAATACTCAGGTAGGCTGTGGCGTTGCAACGATGCTCAATTGGTACCAAGGGGCCCAAAGAGTGCCAAGAAAATATTCCCCACACCATGACACCACCACCACCAGCTTGAACCGTTGATACAAGGCAGGATGGATCCATGCTTTCATGTTGTTGACGCCAAATTCTGACCCTAACATCCGAATGTCGCAGCAGAAATCGAGACTCATCAGACCAGGCAACGTTTTTCTAATCTTCTACTGTCCAATTTCGATGAGCTTGTGCAAATTGTAGCCTCAGTTTCCTGTTCTTAGCTGAAAGGAGTGGCACCCGGTGTGGTCTTCTGCTGCTGTAGCCCATCTGCCTCAAAGTTCGACGTACTGTGCGTTCAGAGATGCTCTTCTGCCTACCTTGGTTGTAACGGGTGGCAATTTGAGTCACTGTTGCCTTTCTATCAGCTCGAACCAGTCTGCCCATTCTCCTCTGACCTCTGGCATCAACAAGGCATTTCCGCCCACAGAACTGCCGCTCACTGGATGTTTTTTCTTTTTCGGACCATTCTCTGTAAACCCTAGAGATGGTTGTGCGTGAAAATCCCAGTAGATCAGCAGTTTCTGAAATACTCAGACCAGCCCTTCTGGCACCAACAACCATGCCACGTTCAAAGGCACTCAAATCACCTTTCTTCCCCATACTGATGCTCGGTTTGAACTGCAGGAGATTGTCTTGACCATTTCTACATGCCTAAATGCACTGAGTTGCCGCCATGTGATTGGCTGATTAGAAATTAAGTGTTAACGAGCAGTTGGACAGGTGTACCTAATAAAGTGGCCGGTGAGTGTATATATATATATATATATATATATATATATATATATATATAGCAATGCAAATTTATTATAAGGAGACCAACAAGAATAAATTAAGTAAGGTCCTTTGGTGTTCGTTAAAAATTAAAACTTACTGCTGTATGTACCGCAGAAGAAGACTATGTGGCTTCTATAGAGCCCTGGTTTTCCTGGGAGTGTCCCTACTTTTAGACTCCATCCACTGGTCGCCTGGTGATAGAGTTTTTATTCAGTTTTCAGGGAGGGGAGCACAGCACATAAAGAAATTGGCCATTATCTGCTGGATTATTCCAGTAAATAGCAGCCTCTATATCTACTAGTTCCTGGCTTTCGTACACATGCTTGCACTGGCAGAGCTGGATAATTGCTGGGAGCAATGAGGCCATTTTTACTTTCATGTTACTGCAGTGGAGTAAGGTTGTGATCTGTGTACATAGCACTATAGGGATGGGTGGCAGCCATGGGTGTCATACTGGGTACAAGAACTGCGTTGCACTGGTGAATGTTTCACCACATGGGACTAGGGTCACGGGAGCTTGTCTCTGTCTGTAGTAGCTGGCACTGTTTTTTTTTAGCTTTCATCTTGCAAGTTTTATACATGGTCATTTATACACTTTGCACTAAAATGGTCATTTTCTTATTTGTGGTCTTTATTGAAATAGCAAGACCGATCCAGACATTAATTATGCATGTTTCTGGTCAATTTTGACTTTCAGAACATAATATGATTGGCTTGTCACAAGGGAAACATGCAGTGCTCTTTAGAAGTAGAGATAGCATCCCAGGCAAGCTTTAGGGGTGTGTGACCTGTATGGCTTTACAGAGCTCATAGCACTCCACCTCTGGAGGAGGCGCTGCTGTCATGCAAAGTATGAGCACAACAGACTGTTCCAGAGAGGGTGCTGCCATATAGAGGAAGTGCAGTTCCTTTGTGTCAGCATCCCGTGTTCTCTCCTAGGGTGGGCTACATCCGGCCTGAGCAGCATCTAGTTGAAGTTCTGACTCTAATATGCTTGCATTCCTACCCTGCTCGTCTATAATTTCCCCATGGTAGCGGGAGGCTCTCTGAGAGGTGAGACTGCACCACAGAGGAATGGGAGCTGGGAGGACTCTATTTCTGTCTACAGTCCTGCCCATTTTGCTTGTGTTTTAAGGCTGTTGGAAATCTGTGTCAATTTTAGATAGTAGTAATATATCCAGACTACTATTACCTAGTCTCAGTTTGCTAGCATCTATGAAACACACCTATGTTGTCAAATACTGCTGTATATATTGTATATTGAACTGTACATGCTGTATATTAAAGCTGTATACTGATCCACCTGTGGATCTTTCATAAATGTCTCATCAGATTAGAATACCCATCTGAAGATGTTTTCCATCTACGCTATTGATATTTATGGTAAACATTAGAGATGAGCGAGTAGTGAAATATTCGAAAGTTCGAAATTCGATTCGAATAGACCGCGAAATTCGACTATTCGACCGAATATAGAATCCCATTAAAGTCTATGGGGAAAAAATGCTCGCCACTTGGAAATCTCAATTCGACCACTTGGAGGTCACCAAGTCCACCCTGAAACCTCAGAAAAGGATGCCAACACTGCTGGAATGCAACTGGGACAGCAGGGGAAGCATGTCTGGGTGCATATAACGCGCCCAAGTCGCACTATTACGCCACTATCACAGCCTCTCAACAATACACTCCAAAGACAATGTAACCTCTCTGTAAAGTGAGACCATACAAGGAAACCTTCTTTCCTCTACATTGCCATGGACCCCAAGCCAAACTAGATAAAAAAGAAGATGAAATTCTGCACCCCTTAAAATCACGTTGCCTATGACAACCACAGATGGCATAGGCAAGGGGGAAAGCAAATAGACCCCACCCCTAATTGTCATTGTGTGTGTGTGTGAAATGTGGTCAGACATGTCTTCTTTAAAATGTAAAAACAACTCAAACACATGCAGAAGCCTTAAAATGCCCAAATTGTTGGCGCTAGAGATGTCAGTGACCCGACCTGGCCCAGTGTCATGTCTAGCAGGTAAAGCAGTGGGGATGTTGAGGGATGCGTAGGACCGCAAAAGGAAGGAAGAGGCCGTGGGCTGGCCAGAGGCTCATGGAAAATTTTGTGGAGGCCCAAGAGGTGAGACGTCTTAAAAATTGTGTGGAGGCTAAAGAGGTGAGACCTCTTAAAAATTATGTGGAGGCCCAAGAGCTGAGACCTCTTAAAAATTATGTGGAGGCCCAAGAGGTGAGACCTGTTAAAAATTATGTGGAGGCCCAAGAGGTGAGACCTCTTAAAGATTTTGCGGAGGCCCAAGAGGTGAGACCTCTTAAAGATTTTGTGGAGGCCCAAGAGGTGAGACCTGTTAAAAATTATGTGGAGGCCCAAGAGGTGAGACGGGTTAAAAATTATGTGGAGGCCCAAGAGGTGAGACCTCTTAAAGATTTTGTGGAGGCCCAAGAGGTGACACCTCTTAAAAATTATGTGGAGGCCCAAGAGGTGAGACCTCTTAAAGATTTTGTGGAGGCCCAAGAGGTGACACCTCTTAAAAATTATGTGGAGGCCCAAGAGGTGAGACCTCTTAAAGATTTTGTGGAGGCCCAAGAGGTGAGACCTCTTAAAGATTTTGTGGAGGCCCAAGAGGTGAGACCTCTTAAAGATTTTGTGGAGGCCCAAGAGGTGAGACCTCTTAAAGATTTTGTGGAGGCCCAAGAGGTGAGACCTCTTAAAAATTATGTGGAGGCCCAAGAGGTGAGACCTCTTAAAGATTTTGTGGAGGCCCAAGAGGTGAGACCTCTTAAAGATTTTGTGGAGGCCCAAGAGGTGAGACCTCTTAAAGATTTTGTGGAGGCCCAAGAGGTGAGACCTCTTAAAGATTTTGTGGAGGCCCAAGAGGTGAGACCTCTTAAAAATTATGTGGAGGCCCAAGAGGTGTGACCTGTTAAAAATTATGTGGAGGCCCAAGAGGTGAGACCTCTTAAAGATTTTGTGGAGGCCCAAGAGGTGAGACCTGTTAAAAATTATGTGGAGGCCCAAGAGGTGAGACGGGTTAAAAATTATGTGGAGGCCCAAGAGGTGAGACCTCTTAAAGATTTTGTGGAGGCCCAAGAGGTGACACCTCTTAAAAATTATGTGGAGGCCCAAGAGGTGAGACCTCTTAAAGATTTTGTGGAGGCCCAAGAGGTGAGACCTCTTAAAAATTATGTGGAGGCCCAAGAGGTGAGACCTCCTAAAGATTTTGTGGAGGCCCAAGAGGTGAGACCTCTTAAAAATTATGTGGAGGCCCAAGAGGTGAGACCTCTTAAAGATTTTGTGGAGGCCCAAGAGGTGAGACCTCTTAAAGATTTTGTGGAGGCCCAAGAGGTGAGACCTCTTAAAGATTTTGTGGAGGCCCAAGAGGTGAGACCTCTTAAAGATTTTGTGGAGGCCCAAGAGGTGAGACCTCTTAAAGATTTTGTGGAGGCCCAAGAGGTGAGACCTCTTAAAAATTATGTGGAGGCCCAAGAGGTGAGACCTGTTAAAAATTATGTGGAGGCCCAAGAGGTGACACCTCTTAAACATTTTGTGGAGGCCCAAGAGGTGAGACCTCTTAAAAATTATGTGGAGGCCCAAGAGGTGAGACCTCTTAAAGATTTTGTGGAGGCCCAAGAGGTGAGACCTCTTAAAGATTTTGTGCAGGCCCAAGAGGTGAGACCTCTTAAAGATTTTGTGGAGGCCCAAGAGGTGAGACCTCTTAAAGATTTTGTGGAGGCCCAAGAGGTGAGACCTCTTAAAAATTATGTGGAGGCCCAAGAGGTGAGACCTGTTAAAAATTATGTGGAGGCCCAAGAGATGACACCTCTTAAACATTTTGTGGAGGCCCAAGAGGTGAGACCTCTTAAAGATTTTGTGCAGGCCCAAGAGGTGAGACCTGTTAAAAATTATGTGGAGGCCCAAGAGGTGAGACGGGTTAAAAATTATGTGGAGGCCCAAGAGGTGAGACCTCTTAAAGATTTTGTGGAGGCCCAAGAGGTGACACCTCTTAAAAATTATGTGGAGGCCCAAGAGGTGAGACCTCTTAAACATTTTGCGGAGGCCCAAGAGGTGAGACCTCTTAAAAATTATGTGGAGGCCCAAGAGGTGAGACCTCTTAAACATTTTGTGCAGGCCCAAGAGGTGAGACCTCTTAAAAATTATGTGGAGGCCCAAGAGGTGAGACCTGTTAAAAATTATATGGAGGCCCAAGAGGTGAGACCTCTTAAACATTTTGTGGAGGCCCAAGAGGTGAGCCATAAATATATAAATTTTTCTTATTTACGGAGCAATTCTACGGCGGTTAAGGAGGAGGAGGAGGAGGTGGAGGAGGAAATGGCACTTCATACAGATGGCACTTCACTTTTGGCTGCTTTCCACGGTTGGAGAAGCAAAGGCCCAAGAGGTGACACCTCTTAAACATTTTGTGGAGGCCCAAGAGGTGAGACCTCTTAAAAATTATGTGGAGGCCCAAAAGGTGAGACCTCTTAAAGATTTTGTGGAGGCCCAAGAGGTGAGACCTCTTAAAGATTTTGTGCAGGCCCAAGAGGTGAGACCTGTTAAAAATTATGTGGAGGCCCAAGAGGTGAGACGGGTTAAAAATTATGTGGAGGCCCAAGAGGTGAGACCTCTTAAAGATTTTGTGGAGGCCCAAGAGGTGACACCTCTTAAAAATTATGTGGAGGCCCAAGAGGTGAGACCTCTTAAACATTTTGCGGAGGCCCAAGAGGTGAGACCTCTTAAAAATTATGTGGAGGCCCAAGAGGTGAGACCTCCTAAAGATTTTGTGGAGGCCCAAGAGGTGAGACCTCTTAAAAATTATGTGGAGGCCCAAGAGGTGAGACCTCTTAAAGATTTTGTGGAGGCCCAAGAGGTGAGACCTCTTAAAGATTTTGTGGAGGCCCAAGAGGTGAGACCTCTTAAAGATTTTGTGGAGGCCCAAGAGGTGAGACCTCTTAAAGATTTTGTGGAGGCCCAAGAGGTGAGACCTCTTAAAAATTATGTGGAGGCCCAAGAGGTGAGACCTGTTAAAAATTATGTGGAGGCCCAAGAGGTGACACCTCTTAAACATTTTGTGGAGGCCCAAGAGGTGAGACCTCTTAAAAATTATGTGGAGGCCCAAGAGGTGAGACCTCTTAAAGATTTTGTGGAGGCCCAAGAGGTGAGACCTCTTAAAGATTTTGTGCAGGCCCAAGAGGTGAGACCTCTTAAAGATTTTGTGGAGGCCCAAGAGGTGAGACCTCTTAAAGATTTTGTGGAGGCCCAAGAGGTGAGACCTCTTAAAAATTATGTGGAGGCCCAAGAGGTGAGACCTGTTAAAAATTATGTGGAGGCCCAAGAGATGACACCTCTTAAACATTTTGTGGAGGCCCAAGAGGTGAGACCTCTTAAAGATTTTGTGCAGGCCCAAGAGGTGAGACCTGTTAAAAATTATGTGGAGGCCCAAGAGGTGAGACGGGTTAAAAATTATGTGGAGGCCCAAGAGGTGAGACCTCTTAAAGATTTTGTGGAGGCCCAAGAGGTGACACCTCTTAAAAATTATGTGGAGGCCCAAGAGGTGAGACCTCTTAAACATTTTGCGGAGGCCCAAGAGGTGAGACCTCTTAAAAATTATGTGGAGGCCCAAGAGGTGAGACCTCTTAAACATTTTGTGCAGGCCCAAGAGGTGAGACCTCTTAAAAATTATGTGGAGGCCCAAGAGGTGAGACCTGTTAAAAATTATATGGAGGCCCAAGAGGTGAGACCTCTTAAACATTTTGTGGAGGCCCAAGAGGTGAGCCATAAATATATAAATTTTTCTTATTTACGGAGCAATTCTACGGCGGTTAAGGAGGAGGAGGAGGAGGTGGAGGAGGAAATGGCACTTCATACAGATGGCACTTCACTTTTGGCTGCTTTCCACGGTTGGAGAAGCAAAGGCCCAAGAGGTGACACCTCTTAAACATTTTGTGGAGGCCCAAGAGGTGAGACCTCTTAAAAATTATGTGGAGGCCCAAAAGGTGAGACCTCTTAAAGATTTTGTGGAGGCCCAAGAGGTGAGACCTCTTAAAGATTTTGTGCAGGCCCAAGAGGTGAGACCTGTTAAAAATTATGTGGAGGCCCAAGAGGTGAGACGGGTTAAAATTATGTGGAGGCCCAAGAGGTGAGACCTCTTAAAGATTTTGTGGAGGCCCAAGAGGTGACACCTCTTAAAAATTATGTGGAGGCCCAAGAGGTGAGACCTCTTAAACATTTTGCGGAGGCCCAAGAGGTGAGACCTCTTAAAAATTATGTGGAGGCCCAAGAGGTGAGACCTCTTAAACATTTTGTGCAGGCCCAAGAGGTGAGACCTCTTAAAAATTATGTGGAGGCCCAAGAGGTGAGACCTGTTAAAAATTATATGGAGGCCCAAGAGGTGAGACCTCTTAAACATTTTTGTGGAGGCCCAAGAGGTGAGCCATAAATATATAAATTTTTCTTATTTACGGAGCAATTCTACGGCGGTTAAGGAGGAGGAGGAGGAGGTGGAGGAGGAAATGGCACTTCATACAGATGGCACTTCACTTTTGGCTGCTTTCCACGGTTGGAGAAGCAAAGGCCCAAGAGGTGACACCTCTTAAACATTTTGTGGAGGCCCAAGAGGTGAGACCTCTTAAAAATTATGTGGAGGCCCAAAAGGTGAGACCTCTTAAAGATTTTGTGGAGGCCCAAGAGGTGAGACCTCTTAAAGATTTTGTGCAGGCCCAAGAGGTGAGACCTGTTAAAAATTATGTGGAGGCCCAAGAGGTGAGACGGGTTAAAAATTATGTGGAGGCCCAAGAGGTGAGACCTCTTAAAGATTTTGTGGAGGCCCAAGAGGTGACACCTCTTAAAAATTATGTGGAGGCCCAAGAGGTGAGACCTCTTAAACATTTTGCGGAGGCCCAAGAGGTGAGACCTCTTAAAAATTATGTGGAGGCCCAAGAGGTGAGACCTCTTAAACATTTTGTGCAGGCCCAAGAGGTGAGACCTCTTAAAAATTATGTGGAGTCCCAAGAGGTGAGACCTGTTAAAAATTATATGGAGGCCCAAGAGGTGAGACCTCTTAAACATTTTGTGGAGGCCCAAGAGGTGAGCCATAAATATATAAATTTTTCTTATTTACGGAGCAATTCTACGGCGGTTAAGGAGGAGGAGGAGGAGGTGGAGGAGGAAATGGCACTTCATACAGATGGCACTTCACTTTTGGCTGCTTTCCACGGTTGGAGAAGCAAAGTCCGGGTCAATCCACTTGCTGTTCATTTTGATTAGCGTCAGCCTGTCCGCACTGTCGGTTGACAGGCGGCTGCGCTTATCGGTTATAATGCCCCCGGCTGCGCTGAACACCCTTTCTGATAGCACGCTGGCGGCAGGGCAGGCAAGCACCTCCAAGGCGTACAGGGACAGTTCCAGCCACGTGTCCAACTTGGAGACCCAGTAAGTGTAGGACGCCGAGGGATCGGGGAGGACAGGGGTACGGTCTGCCAGGTACTCCCGCAACATCCGCCGATACTTGTCCCTCCTGCTGATAGCGGGCCCCGCAGTGATGGAAGTTGCACGAGGGGGTGCCTTGAACGTGTCCCACACCTTGGAGAGTGTTCCCCTGGTGGCTGTGGGCCTGATAGATGTTGTGGGACTCTGGGAGACCCTCTCCTCTCTGCCGCCAGCGATGGTGGGTGGGAAAATCTCCATCATGTTCTGCACGAGTTCCCTCTGGTATTCCAGCAATCGATTCGTCCTCTCCTCTACCGGAATAAAAGAGGAGACGTTATCTTTATACCGGGGGTCCAGGAGTGCGAAGACCCAGTACAATTTGTTCTCCACTATCCGGACAACACGTGTGTCCCGGGAAAAGCAGCCCAGCATGAAGTCAGCCATGTGTGCCAGACTCTGAATAGGCATGACCTCACTGCCCCCACCAGAAGGATCACTTGCCATTTCCTCCTCTTCCTCTTCCGCCTCCTCTCCGCCCCATCCGCGCTGAACCAATGGGACGCACACAGCCTGACTGCTACCCTCGCCGCCAGCATCCTCCTCCTCTTCCACAGTCACCTCCACGTCGTCCTCCTCCTCATCCTCCTCCTCCTGCAACTGCCACCGTGAAGCAGACAAAAGTGTGGTCTGACTGTGTAGCTCCGTTGCGTCTCCTCCTACCCCCGTCTCCTCTGCGTGCAATGCGTTCTCCCTTATTGCGATGAGCGATTCTTTAAGGACGCATAGGAGCGGGATGGTTACGCTCACTATAGCGTCCTCGCTGCTGACCTTCTTGGTGGACTCCTCAAAGATACGCAGTACATCGCATATGTCTGCCATCCATGGCCACTCGTGGTTGGCAAACTGAGGGAGCTGAGTTGGAGGCACGCGTGGATTCATAATCTGGTACTCCATCAATGCTCTCTGCTGCTCACACACCCTGGCCAACATGGAATAGGTGGAATTCCAGCGAGTCGGCAGGTCGCACAACAGCCGATGTTCAGGCAAATGGAGGCGTTGCTGGAGTTTTTTTAAGCTAGCAGCAGCTACAGTTGACTTCCGAAAGTGAGCGCACAAGCGCCGCACTTTCACCAGTAGCTCTGCCAGGTTGGGGTAAGTCTTTAGAAATTTTTGGACTACCAGATTAAAAACGTGGGCCAGGCATGGTACGTGATCGAGTTCGGCAAGCTCCAGAGCCGCCACCAGGTTACGGCCGTTATCGCACACGACCATGCCTGGTCCTAGCTGCAGCGGCGACAGCCACATCTCCGTCTGCTGCAATATGGCGTCCCTCACCTCTGGGGCGCTGTGCTTCCTGTCGCCCAAGCTGATGAGCTTAAGCACCGCCTGCTGACGTCTCCCCGCGTCAGTGCTGCAACGCTTCCAGCTAGCGGCTGAGGGCGATGTTAAGGCAGAGGAGGAGGAGGAGGAGGAGGAGGGGGGTTTATCAGAACCCATGCTGGCAATCTTGGGCGGGGGTGGTAGGTAGGCCGTCTCTGTTTGCGACCCCGTCCCCGCTTCCACTACATTCACCCAGTGTGCCGTCAAAGAGATGTAGCGTCCCTGGCCGCAAGCGCTTGTCCACGAGTCGGTGGTCAAGTGGACCTTTGCGCTGACTGCGTACCTCAGGGCCCGCCTGATGTTACGCGACACGTGCTGGTGCAGGGCGGGGACGGCACTCCGGGAAAAGTAGTGGCGGCTAGGGACGGAATAGCGAGGTGCGGCAGCCGCCATCAGGTCGCGGAAGGCCTGCGTCTCCACAAGCCTAAACGGCAACATCTCCAGGGCCAGCAGTTTGGAGATGTGGCAGTTTAAGGCTTGGGCTTGGGGGTGACTCGAGGCGTACTTCCGCCTGCGGTCGAACGCCTGCGAGATGGACAGTTGATGGGACGAGGAGTGTGAAGGTGCAGGCGAAGATGCGGGGGAAGGGGAGGCTTAAGGAGAAGGCCCCAAAGTAGCCGAGGCAGAGGCAGATGTAGAGGTGTCCTGGCTGGAGGTCTGGACCGCAGTGGCAGCACACAACAAAGGGGAAGAGGCAGTGGCAGGAAGACCTTGCGCAGGTTGTATTGCGTTTGCTCTCTCCCACTCAGCCCAGTGCTTGACTTCCAAGTGACGCCGCATGCCTGAGGTGGTCAGATTGCTCTTCTCAGAGCCCCTACTCAGTTTTGAGTGGCAGAGTGTGCAAACCGCGCTCAGTTTGTCATCCGCACAAACATTAAAAAATCTCCACACCACAGAAGTACGAGGCCTCGATGGGGGATCTTCGCGCGACTGCCCGCTGCCGGGAACAGCTTCGGCCGTGCTGGCTGTGGCCTCACTACTCTGTCTGGACTGTCCTCTGCCTCTGGACATCCCTCTGCCTGTGGACATCCCTCTGCCTATGGACATCCCTCTGCCTCTGGACATCCCTCTGCCTGTGGACATCCCTCTGCCTGTGGACATCCCTCTGCCTCTTGCTGCCTTTTTCGGTGCTGCGCAGACCACCACCTCTCCACTGCTTTCCCCGCTGGACATCACCCCTGGCCAAGTGGGGTCGGTCATTTCGTCATCCACCACCTCCTCTTCCACTTCCTCACTCTGCTCCTCCTCCTGCCCACTGGACATTCCAACAGCCTCCCTTGATGGCAACTGCGTCTCATCATCATCATCGCTCATGATAACAGATGCTGGTTCAGGGTCCACATCAGCAGGAAATGGCGAAAACTCAAGTGTTTGGGCATCACTACAAACAAATTCCTCTGCTAGCTCCTGGGATTCTTCCGGCACATCTGAAAAAGGACCCGAAAAGAGCTCCTGGGAGGGGTCAAGGGTGGGATGACTCTGTTGGCCAGGTGTGGAGGAAGGAGGGTCAGAGTGAGACTGTGTGGATGACTGGCTGGTGGACAACTGTGTGGAAGCGCTATCGGCTATCCATTGCACCACCTGTTCAACCTGCTCAGGCCTCAACAGCGGTGTAACTCACCCCCTGCTTAACTGTCCCATAAAGGCAGGGATTCTGGATGAGTGGGATCCTGGCTGACCCTCACCAGCACGCATTGTATCCCCACTGGCTTCAACAAGGCCACCAACAGCATTTCCGCGCCCCCGTCCTCGTCCACGTCCGATTCCGCTAGCCCCCCTCCGCATTTTATTTTTTTTTGGTTGCAAATACAATATTTGGGTATATAATTAGGTATGTGAAATAATTTAGCAAGAGAACGCACAGTATAGTGGCCAATTAAAAGGCCTAGATATTGTATATTTCAAGGTACACAGCCGTGTACTAACTGCTCAGACGGTGGGTATTTACACCAGGTTTTTAAAATAATTTAGCAAGAGAACGCACAGTACAGTGGCCAATTAAAAGGCCTAGATATTGTATATTTCAAGGTACACAGCCGTGTACTAACTGCTCAGACGGTGGGTATTTACACCAGGTTTTTAAAATAATTTAGCAAGAGAACGCACAGTATAGTGGCAAATTAAAAGGCCTAGATATTGTATATTTCAAGGTACACTGCCGTGTACTAACTGTACAGACGGTGGGTATTTACACCAGGTATGTGAAATAATTTAGCAAGAGAACGCACAGTACAGTGGCCAATTAAATGGCCTAGATATTGTATATTTCAAGGTACACAGCCGTGTACTAACTGAACAGACGGTGGGTATTTACACCAGGTATGTGAAATAATTTAGCAAGAGAACGCACAGTACAGTGGCCAATTAAAAGGCCTAGATATTGTATATTTCAAGGTACACAGCCGTGTACTAACTGAACAGACGGTGGGTATTTACACCAGGTATGTGAAATAATTTAGCAAGAGAACGCACAGTACAGTGGCCAATTAAAAGGCCTAGATATTGTATATTTCAAGGTACACAGCCGTGTACTAACTGAACAGACGGTGGGTATTTACACCAGGTATGTGAAATAATTTGTCAAGAGAACGCACAGTACAGTGGCCAATTAAAAGGCCTAGATATTGTATATTTCAAGGTACACAGCCGTGTACTAACTGCTCAGACGGTGGGTATTTACACCAGGTTTTTAAAATAATTTAGCAAGAGAACGCACAGTATAGTGGCAAATTAAAAGGCCTAGATATTGTATATTTCAAGGTACACTGCCGTGTACTAACTGTACAGACGGTGGGTATTTACACCAGGTATGTGAAATAATTTAGCAAGAGAACGCACAGTACAGTGGCCAATTAAATGGCCTAGATATTGTATATTTCAAGGTACACAGCCGTGTACTAACTGAACAGACGGTGGGTATTTACACCAGGTATGTGAAATAATTTAGCAAGAGAATGCACAGTACAGTGGCCAATTAAAAGGCCTAGATATTGTATATTTCAAGGTACACAGCCGTGTACTAACTGAACAGACGGTGGGTATTTACACCAGGTATGTGAAATAATTTAGCAAGAGAACGCACAGTACAGTGGCCAATTAAAAGGCCTAGATATTGTATATTTCAAGGTACACAGCCGTGTACTAACTGCTCAGACGGTGGGTATTTACACCAGGTATGTGAAATAATTTAGCAAGAGAACGCACAGTATAGTGGCCAATTAAAAGGCCTAGATATTGTATATTTCAAGGTACACAGCCGTGTACTAACTGCTCAGACGGTGGGTATTTACACCAGGTATGTGAAATAATTTAGCAAGAGAACGCACAGTATAGTGGCCAATTAAAAGGCCTAGATATTGTATATTTCAAGGTACACAGCCGTGTACTAACTGCTCAGACGGTGGGTATTTACACCAGGTTTTTAAAATAATTTAGCAAGAGAACGCACAGTATAGTGGCAAATTAAAAGGCCTAGATATTGTATATTTCAAGGTACACTGCCGTGTACTAACTGTACAGACGGTGGGTATTTACACCAGGTATGTGAAATAATTTAGCAAGAGAACGCACAGTACAGTGGCCAATTAAATGGCCTAGATATTGTATATTTCAAGGTACACAGCCGTGTACTAACTGAACAGACGGTGGGTATTTACACCAGGTATGTGAAATAATTTAGCAAGAGAACGCACAGTACAGTGGCCAATTAAAAGGCCTAGATATTGTATATTTCAAGGTACACAGCCGTGTACTAACTGAACAGACGGTGGGTATTTACACCAGGTATGTGAAATAATTTAGCAAGAGAACGCACAGTATAGTGGCCAATTAAAAGGCCTAGATATTGTATATTTCAAGGTACACAGCCGTGTACTAACTGAACAGACGGTGGGTATTTACACCAGGTATGTGAAATAATTTATCAAGAGAACGCACAGTACAGTGGCCAATTAAAAGGCCTAGATATTGTATATTTCAAGGTACACAGCCGTGTACTAACTGCTCAGACGGTGGGTATTTACACCAGGTTTTTAAAATAATTTAGCAAGAGAACGCACAGTATAGTGGCAAATTAAAAGGCCTAGATATTGTATATTTCAAGGTACACTGCCGTGTACTAACTGTACAGACGGTGGGTATTTACACCAGGTATGTGAAATAATTTAGCAAGAGAACGCACAGTACAGTGGCCAATTAAATGGCCTAGATATTGTATATTTTAAGGTACACAGCCGTGTACTAACTGAACAGACGGTGGGTATTTACACCAGGTATGTGAAATAATTTAGCAAGAGAACGCACAGTACAGTGGCCAATTAAAAGGCCTAGATATTGTATATTTCAAGGTACACAGCCGTGTACTAACTGAACAGACGGTGGGTATTTACACCAGGTATGTGAAATAATTTAGCAAGAGAACGCACAGTACAGTGGCCAATTAAAAGGCCTAGATATTGTATATTTCAAGGTACACAGCCATGTACTAACTGCTCAGACGGTGGGTATTTACACCAGGTTTTTAAAATAATTTAGCAAGAGAACGCACAGTATAGTGGCAAATTAAAAGGCCTAGATATTGTATATTTCAAGGTACACTGCCGTGTACTAACTGTACAGACGGTGGGTATTTACACCAGGTATGTGAAATAATTTAGCAAGAGAACGCACAGTACAGTGGCCAATTAAATGGCCTAGATATTGTATATTTCAAGGTACACAGCCGTGTACTAACTGAACAGACGGTGGGTATTTACACCAGGTATGTGAAATAATTTAGCAAGAGAACGCACAGTACAGTGGCCAATTAAAAGGCCTAGATATTGTATATTTCAAGGTACACAGCCGTGTACTAACTGAACAGACGGTGGGTATTTACACCAGGTATGTGAAATAATTTAGCAAGAGAACTCACAGTATAGTGGCCAATTAAAAAGCCTAGATATTGTATATTTCAAGGTACACAGCCGTGTACTAACTGTACAGACGGTGGGTATTTACACCTGGTATACAAAAAGGGTATTGCAGGCACACAGAACCCAGAACACTAGAGCCAAATAAACTGTATTTAAAAAAATAAAATAAAATTCACAGCCGTATACTGCCAGATCAGATGGTGCATATACACACTAGTTATATAACAGGGTTTTTCAGCCAAAAAGAACGCTGAACAGTAGTGCCAAATATAGTTTGGTATGTAGCAGAACACCTAATACACCACTAATGCCTCTCTCTGTCCCTACTCCAGCAGCTATCCCTGAATACGGCAGCCGTTCTCTGTAAAGTGTATCTTGTAGTAAAGCTATCACTGTAGTGCACTATAGTAGCCCTGATAAGGGCTTTTAATCACGCTCCTGCCTGTCCAACTGCTAAAACCTGTCTGTCCCTGCTCCAGCCTCTGTCCCTGACTAAGTTCACGCAGCATATGCGTACGAGCAGGAAGAGCTGAGTTTTTAATATTCGAGGTCACATGGTTTTTCCAGCCAATCCATGTAGACGCTGTTTTCGCGCTGCCAGCGTGCTCAGCGTGCCTGTCATACCCCCCCTGCATGTTGATTGGTGGAAAAAGAGCGCCAGGGAAGGTGGGAGGGGAAACGAATTCTAAGTGCGCCATCGCCGTTATACTCGATTGAAATCGAGTATGCCGAATAGCGTAGTATTCGATCGAATACCGGCTCGATCGAACACTACTCGCTCATCTCTAGTAAACATAGAATTTGTTAATTATATCTGATGATACCCCATGATAAAATTAGGGTCCTATGTTAACATGCTTGCACCCAAAGCTATACAAGTGTAATTATTGGGCGGGTCTGTTGTCTATAGCTGGACACCCTTCTCCCATGGGCCCCGTAGCAGCTGCATGGTCTGCCATGCATACCTCCATAGACTCAAGGTCAATATATAGGAAGATTATAAGGCATGTACCCTGACACTTTCAAAACATTTGGTTGATCGGAGCATCCACCACCCACTCTTCTTGCCCAGGCCAGATGTTGTGGGTTTCAGAGTTTCCTAGTTACACCACTGGCATTTAATATTTATATGAGTAGGGTATAGACTGCACACTTCATAGGAAAAATGGATCTCTTGATGGCTTCTCAGGGTTCCCATTTAAAGAGAACCTGTTACAATGAAATGCAGTGTAAGGCCTCATTCACACATACGTGGATTTTCACGGACCACGGTCTGTGAAAACCCGTCCTGCCGAGTGCACAAGAGCACTGTATCATTGGTTGCTATGAGACCGTGCTCTTCGTGCCACCGACACTGTACAGTAATACACTTGTATGATCTATACGAGTGTATTACTGTACAGCAGCAGCATGAAGCGCACGCCGTCATAGCAACCAATGACGCCGTGCACTAGTGCACACAGCAGGATGGCAGGCCAGGTTTTCACGGACCTTGGTCCGTGAAAATCCATGTATGTGTGAATGCGGCCTAATCTGTGAGCAGCAGGAGGAGTTGAGCAGATGGATATATTGTCTTGTGGGAAAAGATTCAGTAATTGTCATTTATAGATTTAAGTCTCTGCTTTTTCTGGGTTCAGTTGTACACAGGGGCAGTCTTATCAGTGACCAGCTATCTCTGTATACACACTTACACAGGGAATGCTGTCAATCACCGATAATAGCCAAATAGCCAAAATCTTGAGCTCAGAAAGAGCAGAGATTCAAATTGTCTAAGACTACAAGTTTTAGTAAATCTTTTCTCATAAAACGATATATCAATCTGCTCAGCTCCTCCTGGTCTATAACATGCTGCCTGCAGATTACACCGCACAGGTTCTCTTTTAGTAAAAATAAGTGAAATGGTCATGCATACATGTGGATCTCCTCATATGGACTGCAGTAGAGAGGGCCACACACGTCATAGGCCTCCTTATTTTATGTGACTCTTATTGGGGATCATGTGGAGTTTCCATTCCCCACCAACTCTAATTTCTAAGCCTTGCCTGACCCCAAGGCTAGAATCAGATACATTGATTTGCATGCTCAGCTAACGTAAAAGAAAGCGATCTGCGCTGATCTATCTGAAATCTGCATTAGATGTGTACTCAATCGCAGTTTGAAACATTTTCAGTATTCAAAATATCATAGTAGCTAATTTATAAACTGCTCTCTTTTTAGGCTTTGCTTTCGTCAGTTCCAGGGTTTCTGTCAACTGATTCAATTATCGACTGATCAAACTGTGTACCCTGTTCTGCAGCCTCGTGACTGTAAATTGCTGCTTGCTCATTTATAGCTATTGGTGGAATCCAGAATTACATAGAGAAAATCAGAATGCCCCCAGAGCTTTATAAAGAAAATATAGAACCCTCTAAGGTGCTAATCCCATAGCTCTCGCTTTAGGGAAAATGATCGCTGTCACTGCGATTTTCCATTTACGGATTATCTAATACTGTAGAGACGAGGCTCTGCACTAACTCGTACATTATGGATATCTTATTCTTTACAGGCATATTAATAACATACTTGTATAAAATATATGATGTTAACACTTTATCATAGTTAGGTGTTTTATTGAAGAATAGAGGTGATACAGGAGGAGATTTTTAATGCAAGACAATAATAGTGCTGAGATTTTGGGTCAAAATGGAAACCTGTAAATCTCGAAATTAATCCCAACAATGCAAATTTACCCCAAAGAAATAACAATTATAATAGTAGCAATATGATATATTATTGCTTAATTTAGCATTCTGTAGATTAAATGGATTGTCTGCTTTAGTGGGTCATCTCCAGGCAGCATCTCCCTTTAATTACATCTCCTAATCTACTCTGGAATTTGGCAACCAGACATATTTATGGACAACAATAAAGGTTTATTCATTTAATGGCCTTTGTAATTTAAAATGCTCATTTAGTCCATGACTGTCCAGCAAAATAGGATCTAGTAGTAGCGGCTCACAACTCCCCTTGTGATCAACTTGGCTGGGAGTTGCACAGTATGAGAGGTTAATAGTTGACTCATTTGAAAAAAAAACTAAGGGCTCATTCACACGACCGTATGATTGTCTCCCCATCTGTTTTGCAATTTTGCAGAATGGGAGCAGACCCATTCATTTCAACCATGTGCTGTCCGCATCCATAGTTCCGTTCCGCCGCCCCGCAAAAATATAGAGCAAGTCCTATTCTTGTTCACAATTGCGGACAAGAATAGGCATTTTCTGTATAGGGCTGACTGTAAGCATTCTGGATTTTGTATCCGTGTTTTGTGCGAGCCGCAAAACACTCACGGCCGTAAGGGGGAGATTTAGCCCTAAGGGGGAGATTTATCGAAACTAGTGCAAATGAAAACAGGCTTAGTTGCCCCTAACAACCAATCATTTCATTTTTCAGAGCTCCTTTGGAAAATGAAAGGATCACTCTGGTTGCCATATGCAACTAAGCCAGTTTTCCTTTGCACCAGTTGTGATAAATCTCCCACCAATTGTATATATTACATTATTTAAATATTACAATATTATATCCCAATATTACTTTACATTATTTTATTGATATTTTTGTCTCATATAATGATATTACTAGGAGTTGACATTGTGTTACAGTCGATGGGGTTTCAGATTGTAAGAATGTAGGGGCTCCTGCGCTCCTTCAGAGCTATGGCTCCTTCATAGTCTTTCCCTGTGCAGCAGTCATCCACTGTGCAGGGAACTGTAGATGGACCAATTTAGTTGAATAGAGCTGTTCACTGGTTAATGGGGTGATATTATGCAGGAGAAAATACCAGGGAGGTAATCGGAGGGGATGGGAATGGAACAGAAAAAGAACTTTGTCTTAAGAGAAGACAAAATTGGGTCACTCTATTTCTTATCACTTCATATCTTTCTCTGTCTATGGGTATGTTCATATGACGGATTTTGAAAATCCATGTTCCACGTGGAACAAAAAAAAAAGTGCTGTTTCCCACTAAAATGAATAGGAGGCTGTTTGAGGCATTCTTGGAGGGGATTTTGAGGCTGAAATACGCCAAAATCACTGCCAAATGACAGTGTGAATTGGCCCCTTTACTCTCAAAACATTGCCCACTTATATTAAAATGGTTTTGCGTCATTTAAGGGGTATTCCAGTATCAGCAAATAAAGATTATTCATTGTATAATGAAACATTCTGAGTCTATCAGTTCCTTGCAATTTTAAAGATCTCTGCTTGATTTCATTGAATGGAAACCACTGTTTACTTCAAGAACATGAAAATCTGTGCAGGTGTATGGCTGGTCACAAGAAGCAGCTCTGATAACTGCACTGTGAAGACCTAGTCAATGACTGGAGGTAGAGATCTTCAAAAGCAATAGGAGATTGATAAGCAGAGACTATTGTACGATTGGGGAACTTTTCATTATGCAATGAATAAGATTTATTTTGCTATCACATACTGTACAGTGCTATAGTTACATAATCAATGTGTGTGGCCACTAACCTGAAATATTTTCTCTGTTTTACAGATATAAAGAAGACACCTCCATCATCAAATGGTGTATGGAGCCCCAAGTATGGTGTACCATTTCAGCAACACGTGCCAGCGTTGGACTATCAACATAATGTTTATATTCCAGGGACACCCACGTTACTGGCCAACAAGCATGGACACTTTATAGAGCACGAGGAGAAAAACAGTTTTTCCACTTTTGGAAAGAAGAGGAAAATGACATCTTGTTGCGATGTACATGATGATATGATCATTAACAATGACCTAAAATGAAGGAGTGTGCAGACACAGGACCAAAGCCACGATCTGAGCAGTCTGGAACCTCAGCAGTTAACAAACTGTGTCATTACTATGTAAAGAACACTGTCTCAACTCACCTACCTGACGTCTGTTTGTGTGTGATAATTCTGGAAACACAATTTGTGACAGGTCCCGATCAATAAAGTGCAACGGGACAAGGAGATCTAAAATTAATCTGTGACACTTGAAATGAAAGTGCATTCGGAGAGGTAATGAAGGCGCAAAATATACGTACACAAAGACAATGAAAATAAATGACAGTGAAGCTGTGTTGAGTAAATGGACAGGATGCAATTTCATTTGGTAAAACAGATTCAATGTGGGTGAGAATGAAAGTCGCTTGTGTGTAAAAAGCAATTTTCTCTATCTGCAGTCAAGCGAAAGACTTCCTTGAGGACTGGAGTGAATAAGAGGACATCCTTTCTGAAATGTCATTTTGAGTTTCAGCCTTTGGCGATTTCCATTTAGTGCCAGTTCTGTCTTTCATTGTTAATATGTGAATGTACACAGTGGATATATACATTTTTGCTGGACCTTTATATCTGCGTGTGTTGTATAAATGGAAGGGTGTGTGAAGTCATTTCATCCTATAGGGTATAATCAGCAGAATACATTCATTGTCCCTACTTATGGAAGATAAAATACATGTAAATATATGTATATGCTATTTTTCAACTACCAGTTGTATTAAAGAGTGCTGGACTCACTTTGGAGTTTTATATTATTATGCAAAAATGAGTATTTTAAATACGAAGCTTATCTCCTGGGAGATGGTAGAGCGAAGGACTGAAATTAAATTGAAATAAAAAAGGTCAGCATAGTAATTGGACAGTTAAATACATGTGATATTTTCTGCCCATACGCTTTGTCATCTGAAATCACTTCACGGTTTTAATCAGCTTTTTAAAAGCAGAAACATATTCAGGTTTTAAACACTTTCTTATAATGTTAAGGGTGACTGTCAATAATGTAAAATCGTCTCTCAAAGCAACACTTGCTCCGCGAATGGAATAGAGCTCAGGGGCAAAGTGAATTTCAACCTTTTATTATCACGTGGTTTTAAGATTCAAAATTCTGTGCTTATGAATTTTTTAAAATTGGAATCTCTTTTTCTGAATTAGAGCTGCAACTCTCAGCAAAACATATATTTAAAAGATAACATGATGGCTGCCTTCGGCTGCCACTGGAGAGAGCTTATCACACTATTTTTTTTATTTTTAAATTCAGTGTAAATCACTATGGAGTAAATTGTTATGCTACATATAGTGGTAACTACTATAGACTGCCAGAATGTTTTCTTCTAACATTATGGGGAAATCTATTAATCGAATTGTGCTAGTTCTCTGTACTAGAAAAGTTGCAAATTATTGCAAGTATGCTACAGTATCTGGTTGAAGGGGGGTTGATAACATGGACGGAGGTCTAGGTTATCTATCCTCCTTGGCTACACTGACAGGAGGATCTTTGCTTCTCCTCTCCCTGCAGCCTGTCAGCATGTCCAACAGTAAACCACCCCTTCTCCTTTTCCAGGCTGGCTGAGATAATAGCTGGATGAAGGAGTGGCCCTACTTCCAGCTTTATTTCAGGCTGCATAGCAGTGCTAGCCTCCATATAGCCAGAGATAGTACATTTAGAAACTGGTTATAGAGTAGTATCTACAGCTAATACCTGCAGATCTCATCTAATTTCTAAAGGCTTGCTGTTCCATATCTAGTCTTAGATTGTCAGCTTTAGAACAAGACCTGGCTAATAGCTAGCTGCTATACAGCCTGAGATACAACCCTTGTAAGCATAAAATATCTAATACCGCTTTGGCTAGAAAAAGGTAAAATTACCAGAAATTGAGTTGGTGCAAATTAAATACCAGTAGTACCTGGTACTGATAATACTGACTAGACTGGTGGCTTACCAGCCAGGTAACAACCCTAAATACGAGGCTTCAAAACATCTTAAATGGAAGCTTGTCCTAGTTTCCCTATAGCAGCCAATTATAGCTCAGCTTGAAGTTATATTCTGTATCATACATTTAGAATCAAGCAGAATAAATTTGTATTACTAAGAAATTAGATGTATACAGAGGTTCAGATGTTCCCCACAGGAGTCCATTATGGCTCTATGCAACTAGGACATTGTACTGAACTGTAACAGGCTCATGTGCATCTCACAATGAACTACTCATGGTGCATATGGTGAGAAATTGTAAATTTCCAAGGAAAGTCAGTTGATCTTGACCTACCACAAACAAACATCTTTATCCTTTATTGTTTTTCTCATGACGACTGCTTGTAATTCTTTAATATATAAGTTTAAATGGCCCCAAATCTAACTTCTCACAGTCTCTGTAATGTCATACAAGATCAAAAATGTTCTCCATATTGTTGAATGATGCAAATTTTACTCTTTTCTAAATGATTTATTTTTGTCATTCATTTGCGTTTACTTACTATAAAGAAAGAAAATGGCAGTCTCCTTCGGGTCTATTGAGGTTTGACCACTTGGTCTCCCACTGATCCCTGGATTGAGGGTACTATGTCCTATATTTTAATACAGCTGTTGTCACCAATGCACATTACCGCTCCTTTCAATCTTTATAGGAGTGATGGAGGTAGCTGATTACAGTGCTTTGCTGTCTCCATCAGTTCCATAGACTTTGTATGTAAGAGTAGTCTTAATGTATGACCACTTCTCCACTCAAGTAGGGAACATGAAACTGCTGTTTTCCGAATCTGTGCGTATCCCAGAAGTTGTACCCCCAGCTATCACACATGTAACACCTATTCTGTAGATAGGATATGTGTTGTTTATATGAAAACCATTTTAACTACACGTATATAGAGGAGGACTTCTATAAACTAAATTGTCTTTCATTTGCCTGATGTCTTTACTTTTAGAAAAAAATATATCCAATCACAATAGCCTGGAGTATGCCTAAATCAAATGAATTGTATTATATGTTTGTGATCACAGCTTTCTGGTGCTCAATTGCCACAGCAGTTTTAACAAATCAACTACTGTCAGTTTTTCTTTATCATGCCTCATCATCTACTGATGTAGCAACTGTTTTTTTTTGACAGGCGTAACACGTTAACCCTTTGCGCTCCCTGCCTTCACACAGCCATAACTTTTTTATTTTTCTGTTCATATAGCTGTATGAGCGCTTGTTTTTTGCAGGACAAGTTGTACTTTCCAAATCCATCATTTAATATTGCATATGATGTAGTGGGAAGCGGGAAAAAATTCCAAACTGGGTGAAATTGCAAAAAAAACGCAATTCCCCCACAGTTTTATGGGTTTTTTATTTACGGCGTTCAATGTGCATTAAAACGGACCAGTTACTGGTTACTGGCGAATCGGCCATTTTGCCGCTTTTTTCCATTTCGCTGTTTTCGGTACGGGAAATAAATTTTTATATTTTTTGTAATATGGGCGTTTTCGCACATGGCGATACCCATGATGTGTATTTTTTAAATTCTTTTACTAATTTTATTTTTATTTTGGGAAAAGGGGGGTGATTTGAATTTTTATGTTTATTTAAAAAAAAAATTTTTAAACTTTATTTAATTTTTTTTTACACTTTTTTATAGTTTCCATAGGGAACTTTTACAAGCAATCATCTGATTGCTTATATCATAGACTCCAATGCACTTGCATTGGAGTCTATGATCATTTTACTACTTTCCTATGGAGCCCTATTACATAGAAGGGCTCCATAGGAAAGTCTGTGCAACAGCCTCCTGTCATTTACTATGACAGGGGCTGCTGCAGACACGCTCCGGCTCCTCCGATCGCCACACAGCGGAAGCCGGAGCAACACTGGAAGCGCGCGCTTTCGGTGTTTGCCGCGCTCGGATGCCGTGGTCAGGATTGACCACGGCATCCGAGGGGTTAAATGTCCACTATCAGCATTACTGTCGGTCGCGGACATCAGCCGAGGGTGACTGCTGTATGAATCAGCAGTTCACCCGCGGCCATGACGGGCGCCATCTTTAAACACGTGCCCAGCCCCGTACTATTACGGCGCTGGGTGCGAAGGGGTTAATGCAACAAAAAAACATTAAAGTAAAACAACAAATCCCATTAAAGTGACCACCCTGGAACACCTGGTATCAAAATAATTCTGACTACATTTCTATATAAAAGGATTCATATAGGTCAGTAGATGTTAGCACAATAGGTTGCAAAAGAGAATAATTGAAAGTTTTTTGGTAGTTCGACCACTGGGACTAGCATTGAGCGAAGCAGAGCATTTGAAGCGGAATTTGGTCCAAAGTTTAGGAAAAATTTGTTTAAAAATGAATCTGAATTTCATCGTGCTTTGTGGTAACAAATCTGGTTTTCCTAAAATGGCAGCTGCACGTGTTAGAAAGCAAAACTAAGTGTAGATGAGACAAGCCTGGGAATGCAAGATCACTCATAATGACATGCAGCCAACTAGAGTTGATCAAACGTGCTTGCAACAAGCACTGTAGTGCTTGGATCCCCTGCGCTCGCATGCCCGCAGGCATCCGGGTCCGTCCTCACCTGACTGTAAGTCAATGGGGGCGGATCCATTTGGTATGACACACGAGTGTGTCATACCAAACGGATCCGTCCCCACTGACTTACAATCGGGTGAGGAGGACGGATCCGTTTGGTGTCACACACTAGTGTGTGATACCAAACGGATCCGTGCCCATTGACTTACAGGCAGGTGAGGACGCACCCGGATGGCTGTGCAGCGGAGCGCAGGGGTTCCGAGCAGTACAGTGGTACAGTACAGTACAGTTAGGGGTGACTGACCATCCTCATCTTTTGCTGGCTTTACTTCTTCCAAATCGTTCTTCACAGTCTCCATGTCCTAGAAAAGACATCAAGATGTAGAGAGAGGAGAAGCTGGATGTTCCTGATGAAATATTCTTATCGATATTAGATGATGTGGAAAAGGAAGAAAAGCAGATGGCAGAAGACAGGCTGGAGAGGTATGCCAGACCTGATTAATATTCTGTGTTTACTATCAAATAACCTGCAAGAGATTGCAGGCCAGAACAGCAATAATATGTATATTGTGGCGTCACCTAACCAGCCAAACCACATAACAGCAACAGCCCCTGTTTAAAGGTGATTAAGACCGACTATACAGTGCAGCCTTCATTATTAAAAGAAAGGCAGCTGCGGGCAAATTGGCCACACAACCGTACCCTACGGCAGAGTGGCCTGGGTATACCTAATTTATAGTGATTCGTGACAAATTAATTTGGAACAAATCTAATTTCTTGGTAAACTTCGGTGAAGTTGCCGAATCAAATTTTTCAGAAATTTGCTCATCTGTAACTGGGACCCCAACGATCACTAGAACGGGGAGGATGGACATTGATCCCTCTAGTTGCACCACAGGATCAGATAGTGTCAGTTGAGCATGCATGATGCTGTTCCATTCAGTAGTATCGACCCTGAGACATACACTCCAGTGGATACTGGATGTTTTTCTTTGCTGGAATGCATGTTTAAGGAATATGTGATTCAATACAATATGTCATACTAAAAATATGGTAATTCCCAAATAAAAAAGCCACTTAGGCTCCAAAAAATTAGAGTACAGCTCACAATAGATTTAAAATTATACGGGCACATTCAGTAAGACTGGCCTTTCATATATCGAGCTTAGTAAAAAGTCCTTTCATAGTGAGATCTGGCAAATTTATTAAGCTGTGGAGGCCTCAATGAATTTGGTGCGTTTTTTTGTAGGTCCATTCACCAGAAAATCAAATCTATACCAGATTTAGGCTGCTGTTTCTGCCAGTTTCTAAATTATATTGAATCTTCCTGGCTTCACTAAGCCTCACCTACTTTCATCACCATTTTTGAGTTGTGATAAAGCGCAAACTATGGCACAAATATGGGGTGCACCATAATTTGTGACTTTTTTTTACAACATAAAAGTGGCATAAAAAGAGCAATGTCCCTGCCCCATATTGCTTATTTAAAGAGGATCTGTCACCAGGATCAACCCTATTAAACCAGATACACTGGCTGGTAGGGCTCATCATGCTGATTAAAACTGTACTTTTCTTTTGCCTGTATGTTAAACAGCTGCAGAGATATAAGCATTTTTATTAATATGCAAATTAGCAATTTGAAAACTCAGAGGCAGGGCTGAATATTCTGAGCTCTGCACACTCCCTCTCCCCTTGATTGATAGGGCTAGACATCAGGCTGAGGGCAGAGCTGTGTCCTGGCTTATACATATCTACTGTATATATGTGTGTTATATACACTCTGTACTATAGTTTCACCACATATACATAATACCACTGTATTCACAGGGTGAATATATGATTATAAAGACACTGGTAATATGTGTTAGATTATAAGTATAGAAAAACCATGCAACCTTATGTGAGAATGCTATATATTAGTGGTATAGTGATCTACCTGGGATATAGACATCCCTGGTTTAAGCCCCAGAATATATGTTATTTTCCACAATGTTTTCCTTTTTATTTAAAACAATATTAAAAGGTTATACTATAATAAATAATATATAATTATATACTACTACTACTACTACTAATGAGGCTTTACTATATTGAGAATAGAGATGAGTGAATGTTTCAAATTTTTATTTGCCGAATATTCGCTGAATATCTGACAATATTCGTATTCGCATGAACTTATTTGGTTGAATCTACGTAAAAAAAACAATCGTTGTTTTGCGAAAATTCTTGCGTAAATTACGTACGTACAGTCAGCGTAAGTAAAAGTATGCAACATGTAAGCATTAGCGTACAAAAGTGCGTATGAATCCTTAACGTACAAATGACGCGCAAATGCGTCATACGCACGAGGCTAGGACGCGGCCTACAGTCTTTAGAGGAAGACTATATGAACTAAAAAAAATAAGGTGCTCACTGCTGTTAGCTTTCAATAAGCTAATAATTTACTAAAAACACTGTACAATAAGTGCATTAATAAGACACATTGCAGTACCAGAAAAAGAATACACACAATGGGCTAAAGTGCTGTACCATTAAAAACAGTGTAGCTAAAATACAGCAAACACATAAGTATGCAAATATTTTAGTGAAATCAATTTCACATTTGCAAGCATAAAAGGCTCAGATATACATTTGAGTCTCTCCTTATGGCTCCTAGTTGGCTTGGCAATGATAAAACAGTCTGTCTGGAACAAATATTCCAAAATTCAATTGTAATCCACGTGAGGTAAAATTGTAATCCATACAGGTATGTCATGTGTAATCCACACGGATAATAAATAGCAGCAAATAGAGAACCCTTTTTGCAAAAGTGGTTCTCAAATAACCTGAAAAGGGGGTAAAAAGGAAAATAGGCGCACTTTGGCGCAACAGGGAATTTTCTGAAGAATGGGGGATACTTGACAGCCATGCCCATCTGGGTGAGAGTCAAACGGGGGCAACACAAACTAAACAAAAACTACTGCCAACTAGCATCTCACCCTTCAGGTGCAGTCCATGGTGTGGCTCCCATAGGTCCTCCTGACTCCTCCAGCAGTGTCCTGGACAGCAGCCAGCCAGTAGTTGGTTCCTCAAATGAGGGACTTGAAATCCTCCTCACTCAAGCTGCTGCTAAAAGTCATAAGAGGACGCTCCTGACTCTTGTAAGCCACGCTAGCTGCCGTAGTAGAACTCCAGTGCCCTCTTCTTCCGGAATTCGGTCTTGACCGGGTCCGGGTGGTGGTCACGCTGGCGAGTGCTGCAGACACTTCAGCTTTTCCGGATCCTCCTGCTGGGACAGCTGTGGTAAGAAGAACCTTCGGCTGCAGCGGTTCCGGAAAGGTTGCATGATCCAGGGAAGATGACCCAGCTTCCCCGGCTGCTGCTGGCTTCACCTTCCACGGCAGCTGATAGTATTGATTGATGACCGTTGACTGAAAGGTGAAGGATGACGTGGTCAGCTGACTCAGCTGTAAGGACTGTCGTGGTGGTGGTGGTGGTGCTGGCAGTCCTGGAATCAGAGGCTCCAGCTGAGGCTTTTCACACAACTGGAGGACGCCATCTGGGAATTCCTGCAGGCAGCGCAAGCGTCCTGGACCTAGTGGTTCATCCGCCCACACTTCTGCGTCACTTGAAGGCACCAGGGGCTTGGAAAGGAGGGTAACCTCGGTTGCAAATGGTCCTTTCACGGACTCCATGGGGGTGTACTCCACCTGATCCCCCACGTACAAGATGTGACGAGCTTGCGGCAGGTACGGCCGCTTCACCGATAGGCGGCCCACGAAATACTCCTTCCCAGAGTCGTCATCCTGCAGGAAGCCAGACCCTCGCCCCACTAAAAACCACAGCACAGTTCCCTTTCTTCGTTCTAGTGAAGGATCTCCCGGCCTAGGGTGGTCAAGAACTTGTATGACCCATTCCTCCACTGCGGTTTTATACTCCCAGGGGGTCTGTGCACTGGCCGTCACAGATGCCGGAACAATGGGGTTCTGGCTTGAACTCCTCCTGGGCGGCGAAGTGGACGCTCCAGCCATTTCCGCTGAACAAGACAGAGTGGACCTTCCAGCCGCGCGAACACCAGCAGATGCTCCAGCTGTCTCACTAATCACAGCTTCAGTTGATGATGATGATGGCCAGGCAGGCACTGAAGCTGGGTTTCTCTGGCACAGTTTAACCTGTGACGCCCTGATGTCTGTAGCGGGCGGTGGTTCTGGAAACTCGTCCCCAAAACACATCTCATTCCAGTTGGGCTTCAGCAGGTCACGCTTCTTTTTTAGAGCCATGCTTGCTTCCTTGCTTGCTTCCAGGTCAGCAGTCAGCACTGGTCTAAACTGGTTCAGAAAAAGTAAAAAATAGGGCTGGACAAGCACACCTTTATCTGGTAGTGATGAAAGTTGCAATAGGAGTATATCTGGTTAAAAATATATATAAAAGTTTAATATACACACTCAATAAACAATGTAATACATATTGGCGCCAATATTTGGAAATAATCGGTAAAATATACAAATAGTAAAAAGTATAGACAATGAAAAGGAAATTAAAAAGTAAAAAATAATATTAAAAATAGTCACAAGGTATCCTCCTGGTTGTGCGTACCTGTTAATAAATTTCAATGTCTATATATTCTCATACAGAGCAGGGTGGTAACATCAATAGCTCAAAGTCTTGTGGTTAAACTATTTGTGGACGTGATTTGTCCCACAAGTATCAAATATGAGATGATTGCCCCACAGTTATATTAAAAAGTTCAGGCTTCACATGCAAGAATATATATGCTGTAGTATGCGGTACTACATTACCAGTATCCTCAGTATTTTACTTGCCGTCAGCGTCTGAAGGTGTTACAGCGTCTGATGGTTTTGCAGCGCCCGCTGAATGCTCCTTGGTCTTGTGAGACTGGTCGGCATGCTGTTTTTTCTCCTGTTCGTCAATATCTGCTGGATGTGCAGCGTCTGCTGAAACGGAGTTTCTGTGTGAAGGGATCGCGCGCGCTGTTTGCTCTCCTATCTGCGTCCCACGTGGGTACCGGCTGTAGATGAATGAAGATGAGCGTTCTAGTAGTGCCGCGGGCCTCCCAGTAACAATGTAGATACTTCCAAGGTACCGGTGACTGTGCAAATTTTTGCCTTTTACAGTATTCTTTGGTATGGACGTCTCATACAATATTAGCAGGTCTAACTTCCAAACCAGACGTGTTTCGGGGTCTATGACATATAGTCTGCCCTTTCCTCAGTGGTGGTTAGACCTGCTATTCTTTCGGGGTTTTATACTGCATTGTAGTTCTAAGGGGTGGAGATAACCCCAATTGGATCTCTGTGGGTTTTAGCAAGTTAACCCTTGATGTGGTTCTGGAGTTCAACATGTGATATACAAATGTTATATATATTCCTGATAGCAATACATTGTTTTATCATTTAATCATATAACGATATCTATGATATATCAGTAAATACATATAAGTGGATATTTATATACATGTATAAGAAAAATAAATGATAAAAATAGTGAGAATAAGAATAAAAATAATAAATAATACTGTATATATAGGGATTATATATGTATGTAGAGGTTTTGTCTGGCTAGTGACGGATATAACTGGAGCTATTAAAATATCCTTTTTTATCTGTCCGCTATTTTGCTTTTGTTTTTTCTTTTCTCTTTTTTTCATTTTTCCTTTTAGGTAGCTGTATGTGTTGGAGAAGTACGGTAAGTTTGTGATATGTCTATGGCGGTATTTCTATCAATATGATTCTGTATGTGTTACTCTGTATATATTAATTTCTAGAATACTGAACGTGGAAGGGATGGGGGCTCCGGCACAGTTTAACCTGTGACGCCCTGATGTCTGTAGCGGGCGGTGGTTCTGGAAACTCGTTCCCAAAACACATCTCATTCCAGTTGGGCCACAGCAGGTCACGCTTCTTTTTTAGAGCCATGCTTGCTTCCTTGCTTGCTTCCAGGTCAGCAGTCAGCACTGGTCTAAACTGGTTCAGACTGCTTGACTCAGAGGAGGGTGGAGTACTGAGGGAGGAGTTTTCACTCCCTATACGTGCAAATAGTTAGATCCCCGGTGGGCTGTTTTTTTCCAGTTCAGAGGGGAGCGTATTTTTACTTTCCCGCTCTTGCGAACTTGTCCCGCTCACCCATAATGCGCACATTTCGTACGGTTCATACGTATCGTACGTATAGTTAGCGTGTAGACTTTTGCGTACGTTTACGAATAATGCGAAGCGAATCCAAGGAAATTCAGATTCGCTTCGCAGCTGAAAAATCCCAAGATTCGATACGAATCAACGAATCGACGAATCGCTTTGCTCATCTCTAATTGAGAATAGTGTTTTTTAAAAACCTGTTACTGCTTTATTCATATACACAATACATGATTATGAAGAAACCAGTAATATTTATTAACTTTCTAAAAAAAAAAAAAAACATTTTAAGGACATAGAATTTTCTTATAGGATAAATGTGGAAGTATGGTGGTGAAGCTATAATACAGATTGTGTATAATACACATGTATACGGAAGATATGTATAAGCCAGGACACAGCTCTGCCCTCATCCTGATGTCTAGCCCCTGTCAATCAAGGGGAGGGGGAGTGTGCAGAGCACAGGGGGTGTCACAAGGTAGTGCTCAGAATATTCAGCCCCGCCGCTGAGTGCTCTAATTACTCATTTGCATATGAATAAAAACACAGATATCTCTGCAGCTGTTTATCATACAGACAAAAGAAAGGTATAGTTTTAATCAGCATGATGAGCTCTACCAGTCAGTATGTCTGGTTTAATATGGTTGATCATGGTGACAAAGCATCTTTAAAAGTGCACACTAAAAATAATTATTGGCATACAAAAAAACCCCTTCATATAGAAAACAATACAATATACCAGTCTATATTCTTTCAGAAAACACAAAAGCTGTACACTTCTATCACATTTAAATATACACAGGACATATTAAAAACAATATACCAGTATACAGTAGGATGAGACCATGACAGACCACTTCAAGGAAGGAGCTATGCAAAATGAATGTTGGCGGATGAGGCAAGAGGACACCTCTGGCCACCGTGACTGGCTTAGGACAGTATCTTATGCACATGGCACTTTACTTATAATAAATTATAGCATTACGGTGAAGCAGTATTCCAATGTATTAGTTTGTCATATTCAGGTATTACCACAATATGGGAAATGTGTAGTGATAAAATTATGATGGTCTGTGGCATCATCAACAATACTTGGCTAGGCAGACATACACTACAATATCTGCCCTATAGTTCACCAGCTATACATTTGAGTTAAATAGAAACATTATTTCCTTTTTCTGATCTATATTCTATTCTTGACATACAGTATATCTAAAGTGGCCCATCATGTCCTCCACCTACTGTATAAATTGTTTTATTGTGTTCTGTGCACTATACGGTTTTAATGTAATAATGGTGGACAGCTGTTGTACTTTTGATATAGTGAATATATTTTGGTAAGTTGTATTGCTTCTATTGGCCATTTTTTATTTTTTTATTTTGCGTATATGGTCAATACCCTATACCATACATACTGTCTGGATGTTGTTTGTAGGAATTATTAAATGTTCTTTTTTTGTGAGTTATGCTGAAAATAATTGTTGACCAAAGAGAAAAAGCTTGAATCGGGATAATTGATACAAGAGAAAAAAAATGGCCAGATCTCACATTCCACATAATGAAAGCATTATTTTGTAAGGTCATGTATACTTACAGAAACACATTTGAAATGTAATAATTTAAGAGATTTTCTAAGAATATTGTTTGATGTCCAGTCCTTAGGATAGGCCATAGATGTGTGATTGGGAGGACTTTCTAAGATCCTCCTATTCTAGACATAGCACCACAGTTGTACATATTACCGTATTTTTCGCCCTATAAGACGCACCGGCCCATAAGACGCACCTAGGTTTTAGTGTAGGAAAATAAGAAAAAAATATTTTTCATCAGATCCTCTTATCAGACTGCCCATAAATTTAAGGACATCACATCAGACCCCCATATCAGCCCCCTGTGCCCCCATACCATCTCACTGTGCTCCCACCAGACCTCAGATCAGCAGAATGTGCCCCCATCAGACCTCAGATCAGCAGAATGTGCCCCCATCAGACCTCAGATCAGCAGAATGTGCCCCCATCAGACCTCAGATCAGCAGAATGTGCCCCCATCATACCTCAAATCAGCAGAATGTGCCCCCATCAGACCTCAGAGCAACAGTATGTGCCCCCATCAGACCTTACATCAGCAGAATGTGCCCCCAGCAGACCTCATATCAGCAGAATGTGCCCCCATCAGACCTCAGATCAGCAGAATGTGCCCCCATCATACCACAAATCAGCAGAATGTGCCCCCATCATACCTCAAATCAGCAGAATGTGCCCCCATCAGACCTCAGAGCAACAGTATGTGCCCCCATCAGACCTCACATCAGCAGAATGTGCCCCCATCAGACCTCATATCAGCAGAATGTGCCCCCATCAGACCTCAGATTAGCGTTTTGTGCCCCTTCACGCCTCAGATCAGCGTCTTGTGCCCCTATCAGACCTCAGATCAGCCCACCCAGCCACTTAAAGACCATACTTACCTGTTCTGCGCTGCCGCTGCCGTCCGGTCCCACGCTCCGCGCTCCTCTCTCTTCCCTGCCGGCACGCACTATGACCTGATGCTGCAGCGTCAGGTCATAGTGCGTGCCGGCAGGAAAGAGAGAGGAGCGCGGAGCGTGGGACCTGACGGCAGCGGCAGCGCAGAACAGGTAAGTATGGTCTTTAAGTGGCTGGGTGGGCTGATCTGAGGTCTGATGGGGGTCCCTACGTACAAGTGAGCGCTTCCTTATGGAAGCGCTCACTTGTATTCGCCCTATAAGACGCACCGCATTTTCCCCCCTACTTTTGGGGGAAAAAAAGTGCGTCTTATAGGGCGAAAAATACGGTATTTATTGTGTGTGCATTTTGGAAAGTGTATTAACCCCTTAAGGACCCTGCCATTTTTCACCTTAAGGACGGGGCCATTTTTAGCAAATCTGACATGTCTCACTTTATGTGGTGATAACTTTAGAACGCTTTTACTTATCCAGGCCATTCTGAGATTGTTTTCTCGTCACATATTGTACTTCATGACAGTGGTAAATTTGAGTCAAAATATTTCATTCTTATTTATAAAAAAATACCAAATTTACCAAAAATTTAGAAAAATTTTTAAATTTCCAAATGTCAATTTCTCTACTTTTAAAATACATAGTAATGCCTCCAAAAATAGTTATTACTTTACATTCCCTATGTGTCTACTTCAGGTTTGGATCACTTTGAAAATTACATTTTATTTTTTTGGGACGTTAGAAGTAGGGATGAGCGAACCGAACCGTAACGAACCAGATTCGTTACGAACTTTCCCAAAAGTTCGGTTCGTCACCGAACCGAATTTTTATAAAGTTCGTAACGAATCTGGTGAAAATAACGGCGATTTAAAAAAAAATTTTTTTAAAAAGTTATAAAAAAAAATAAATAAAGTTTAAAAAAGTATATAAAAAAACATAATTTAATTTCCCCCCACACAATAAAAATATGTCCAAGCGTCCTACTTCCAGCACTTCCCAGGCAAGGAGTGCAACACCAGGCGGTGAGGGTAGGAGAAGTGGCAGCACCAGGCCCGGTGGCAGCTAGGGTAACAGGCGTGGCAGCAGGGTGCAGCTACCCCTGACGGCCACTGGTCAAGTAAGAACCACACAGCTAGCGGTTATAGATTGGCTTACCCAATCCTCCAGTTCCACCTCCCAAAGCTCCCAAACGAGGAGTCAGGCATCAGCTGGATCATCCGACACCACCCTTACATGGGACGGTCAGCGAGAGTCCTCTGCCCCGTCCCCTGTTATTAGAATGCCACTCTCCTTTGGGGCACCTTCTGCCAGGGAACTCTTTGCAAACCTTGATCTGCCCTTAGAGTCTCTACCACTTTTTAGTGATGAGGAGGAGGAGGAGGAGGAAGTCCACCAAAGTCAGCGGGTGGAACGTACTGAGACTCCAGAGGAGGTGTTGGCTGTAAGCAGTCAACAGAGCCAGGGAGGGGCATCCAGTGCCACGCCTGATATCCTGTCCCAGCAACCGGAGGAAAGTAGCAGTGGTCCTGACTTTGATGATGATGTCGCTGATTGGACGTGGCGCCCTCAAGCAGCATTATCCTCAGCATCATGGGTGGAGGAAATAGAGGTGCCACCGACGCAGCAAAATCCCACTGTTGCAAGCAACCGAGGCACAAGAGGGAGGGGTAGAAGAGAAGCTACCAGGCAGAGATCACCCTCTCAAAGCCTTGGTCCTGAGAGGGCACCCTCAGGCAGCAGTGGCAGTCAACAGCCAGCAAGACCCCCCGTGGCTGTCAGCAAACCACGGTCCTCAGTCGTCTGGCAGTTCTTCCGCCTGGGGACAGATAAGCATATCGCTTTGTGCCTGCTGTGCAATGAGAGGGTCAGTCGGGGAGTGTTCCACAGGATTGGCGCATAGCAAATGTGGTGCCAATATTCAAAAAGGGTCCAAAAACAGAGCCTAGAAACTATAGGCCGGTAAGTTTAACGTCTGTTGTGGGTAAACTGTTTGAAGGTTTTCTGAGAGATGCTATCTTGGAGTACCTCAATGAAAATAAGCAAATAACTCCATATCAGCATGGCTTCATGAGGGATCGGTCATGTCAAACCAATTTAATCAGTTTCTATGAGGAGGTAAGTTCTAGACTTGACCGCGGCGAGTCAATGGATGTCGTATATTTGGACTTCTCCAAAGCGTTTGACACTGTACCACATAAAAGGTTAGTATACAAAATGAGAATGCTTGGCCTGGGAGAAAATGTCTGTATGTGGGTAAGTAACTGGCTTAGTGATAGAAAACAGAGGGTGGTTATTAACGGTACATACTCAGATTGGGTCACTGTCACTAGTGGGGTACCACAGGGGTCTGTATTGGGTCCCTATTCTCTTCAATATATTTATTAATGATCTTGTAGAAAGCTTGCACAGTAAAATATCAATTTTTGCAGATGACACTAAACTGTGTAAAGTAATTAACACAGAAGAGGACAGTGCACTGCTACAGCAGGATCTGGATAGACTGGAGGCTTGGGCAGAAAAGTGGCAGATGAGGTTTAACACTGACAAATGTAAGGTTATGCATATGGGAAGGAATAATGCAAGTCACCAGTACATACTAAATGGTAAAGCATTGGGTAACTCTGACATGGAAAAGGACCTAGGAATTTTAGTGAACAGCAAACTAAGCTGCAGAAACCAGTGTCAGACAGCTGCTGCCAAGGCCAATAAGATAATGGGTTGCATCAAAAGAGGCATAGATGCCCGTGATGAGAACATAGTCCTGCCACTTTACAAATCACTAGTCAGACCACATATGGAGTACTGTGTACAGTTCTGGGCTCCTGTGAACAAGGCAGACATAGCAGAGCTGGAGAGGGTTCAGAGGAGGGCAACTAAAGTAATAACTGGAATGGGTGGACTACAGTACCCAGAAAGATTATCAAAATTAGGGTTATTCACTTTAGAAAAAAAGACGACTGAGGGGAGATCTAATAACTATGTATAAATATATCAGAGGTCAGTACAGAGATCTCTCCCATCATCTATTTATCCCGAGGACAGTGACCATGACGAGGGGACATCCTCTGCGTCTGGAGGAAAGAAGGTTTGTACATAAACATAGAAGAGGATTCTTTACGGTAAGAGCAGTGAGACTATGGAACTCTCTGCCTGAGGAGGTGGTGATGGTAAGTTCACTAAGAGAGTTCAAGAAGGGCCTGGATGTATTTCTGGAGGGGTAATAATATTACAGGTTATAGGTACTAGAGAGGGGTCGTTGATCCAGGGAGTTATTCTGATTGCCTGACTGGAGTCGGGAAGGAATTTTTCCCCCTAAAGTGAGGAAAATTGGCTTCTACCTCACAGGGTTTTTTTGCCTTCCCCTGGATCAACTTGTAGGAAAACAGGCTGAACTGGATGGACAGATGTCTTTTTTCGGCCTTACAAACTATGTTACTATGTTACTATGTAGTCGTGGTAGGGGTGATAATCTCAGGACAACATCCATGCGAAAGCATATGGAAAGGCAACACCAACAGGCCTGGAAGAACCGTGACCCCAATACCACCTCCTGTCAGGATGCACCATACACTGCAGATCCCATCATGCAGCATCCTCTCACTGGAACTCAGGGCTCGTCAGCCTCAGTTGCCAGCAGCAGCACAGTGTCATTGCCATGTACACCGCTAATGAGGCAGCAATCCCTGACTGAGTCCATGGGCAGACGTCGGGTTTATTCCAGCAGCCATCCCATGGCCCAGAAACTGACCGGACACCTGGTTAAGCTGCTGGTGCTTCAGTCCCTGCCCTTTAACCTCGTGGACTCCCAGCCTTTCAGGGATTTCATGGCGTGTGCGCACCCCAGATGGCGAGTCCCCAGCCGCCACTACATCTCTGGAAAAGCTGTCCCATCACTGCACAGTTATGTGCAGAAAAGGTGGGCGACTCGTTGGGACTCTCGGTGTCCAAGAGTGTGCACCTGAGTGCTGATGTCTGGTCCTCAAATTATGGGCAAGGGTAGTACATGTCTGTTACTGCCCATTGGGTCAACATCCTCCCAGAAGACCATCAGGAAGTTGGCCCATTCTTGCCACTGTCACCTCCACGGTGCTTTAGGGGGCCAGCATCGGGAAGCAGAAGTTCTGCCTCCACCACCTTGCAAACATCCGCCGCTTCTACTGCAGTTCAACCTGCTCCGGTGTCTTACCACCGATGTCAGTCCCGACGCTCTCAGGCTGTCCTCCATTTGGTGAGCCTGGGTGAACGGAGACACAGTGGGCAGGAGCTCCTCCGGACCATCAACTAACGGTGGAAGTGTGGTAGCAGACAATGGGAGGAACATTGTCTCTGCAGTGCAGCAGGGAGGGCTGAGTCATACACCTTGTATGGCACATGTGATAAACCTTCATAGTGCACA